>JACGCM010002682.1:0-23643 GCA_014058105.1 Kingdonia uniflora
TACTTACTTACTTGGGTTTGGGAAGGTTGAAATTGTTGTCTCAAAGGTTTTCGCTACAAGGTTTTGCTTGTTTTCTTTGGGGTGGTTCGTTTCTGTTTGCCTGTGGGAAGAATAGTTGTAGGGAGGTTGTGATGAAAAATACGTTTTTGATATTCTGTTTTGTTGTGTTTGCTTGTCTGGGGTTCGCTGTCCGTGGTCATTAATTAGTGGGGGTTTGGTTAATGTGGGTATTGTTTGGTGGTGGAGGGTGGTGTTTGGTTTGAGTATGTCTTCTTACTCTGTCACTCAGGATTTTGTGCATCGCATGGAACAACTCACAGTACAGAAGCCCCGAGGGGCGGCGGTGGTGCAAATTAACCCGGCACGGATTAATGTTGAGGAAGCAAAATGGAGGTACGCCCTTATTGGAAAAATGTCATTTGCATCCGGTCGAAGTTTTACGAAAATTGTCGTGGCCCTAAAAAGTTTTTGGAGCACGGCCACGTCATAAAATATTCAGATTTTTGAGCAGATAGTGAATGGTATGATGTCCTTTCTCATAAAATTCTGTTCGGCCTATGACCAAAATTTTGTTTTACTGAATCAGCCGTGGAATCCCTACGGTCATTCTATCATTCTACTCTTGTATGAGGTTCGGACACCTATTGATCTGCTCGTTTTCAAATATGTTACGTTTTGGGTGAAGTTCGATATCTCGGATCCGTTTTTTGGAACGCCAGAATTCATTCATGATTTTGGACAAAGTCTTGGCCGAGTTCTAGTGACGGAACCCAGTCGAGAAAATAAACGAATTACAAAACATAGATATATAGCTCGAATTGTGATGGACATATATGGAGTTTTTCCTCCTGCGGTATGGACGGATTTGGATACTGGTCCCCTCCTTATTGCAACGCACTATGATGGGGCGTCTATACACCTTTGTGGTCTATGTTTTAAGATGGGACATAAAGATTTAGATTGTACAGCGCTACTGGAAGAGTTGGGGGAGGGGGCCCTTCAGCAGGTATTCCTAGGGGAGCTGATGTATCCTGTTTGGGGACAGACTTAGTCCGGCCGACTTCAGAGGAGGTCTTACCTAGACCCCTGACTAACCTGGGGATTGAGGTTAGTCTTCCAGAGTATAGGTCCCCTCCTTTACCTCTATACCCCAGTAGACACGGCAAAGGTAAAGGTACAGTTTTTAGAGGGGTGAGGGATTGCCAAGCAAGGCATTCGGTTTGGGCACCAGAGCGAGAGCCGGCTGGCTTCACAGACTTTGCAGGTTTGGCAGATTTACCTGGGATGGCGTTAGTAGGCAGTCAGGATCTGGGTTGGGATGGGGCAGTTGGTCAGGATACCATGGCCAGTCTGATTGGGGGACGACAGATGGGTCATATGGTGATGGAGGAGAATCGTTTGACTCTCCAGGTGGAGATGGAGAGATCTGAGAAGTTGAGTAGGGAGAATATGGTGAGGGAACAGTCGTGGGGGACAGATATGGAGGAGGAGGATGCTGAGGGGGGGGGGCTGATGATGATGAGGATGTTGTTGTTAATGATGAGGAAGAGATACAGGGGAGCAGGCAGCTGCCAGCGCCACAGGGGCATGATCTATCGTTGTTAGGGTATGGTTCAGGTGAGATTCCGGTAGAACCAATCTCTGCACAATTGGTACGACAGGTGATTATCCCGGAGGGTACGATGAGCTCGACTACGAGAGATCCGATCTCTCAGATACTTGATCCTGTTCGGCAGGCTACTAGATTTCTGACGGTTTATACACCATCTTCTTCTAGAGTTATCAGACGACAGCTGAGAACTGGTGTACAGCTTACCGAGTTACCTTTACCATTCCAGCTTCCTCAGGTCGGTACTCATCGTCCTACTCAGTCTCAGATGCGCTCTACTAAAGTCTTGTCTTTCTCTCGTATTCACCGTACTTTTTACATTATTGATCACTTTGCTAGGGTTCGAGTGGCTCCAAGGAGACCACCCGGGCCTTTATGATTATCATCTCTTGGAATTGTCGGGGTTCTGGTCGATCAACGGCAATTCGGCACCTTAAATAACTTATCCGATCCTCTAATGGGGATATCATTTTTTTAGCTGAAACCAAACGATCATCTATAGAAATGCAGGGTTTGGTCAGAACCCTTAACTATCCTAACTGGGTTGATGTTCCGGGGTCTGGAGTCTCTGGACGCTCTGGTGGTATTTGTATTATGTGGAAAAATAATATTTCTTTAGAAATGGTTTTCTGTAATAAATATATTATTAATGTTATGGTACATTCTGAGCCTACGGATACCCCTTGGATGATCTCATTTTTTTATGGTGGTCCTTATCAATGGGATAGGAATGAGAGTTGGGAACTTGTTGAAACTACGGCATCAGGATTTTCTAGGCCTTGGTTAATTATTGGAGATTTTAATACTATTTTCGAAAGTGCGGATAAATTAGGGGGAAAACCTTATCGTGCCGCCAAAAGTGCCTATGCCAAGACGGTTACTCAGAACACTGGCCTTATTGATTTGGGGTACTCAGGGCACCCGTTTACCTAGAACAATAAACGTCGGGGTTGGGCCAATATCAAATAACGTTTGGACCGTAGCCTGGCAAATGCTGATTAGATGTTCTTATTCCCGACAATAAAGGTATTTCACTTACCTGCCATTGGCTCCGATCATACCCCTCTGTGCCTGGATATGTACCTAAAATTGTCTACTCTGGGTAAGTGTTTTCGGTTTCAAACTATGTGGACTCGGGAACCTTGTTTCCCCCATTTGATTCAGAATCTCTGGCAGGTAGCCAACGGAGGCTCCCCCACCCAGAAGGTTAAAGGCAAACTCTTAAATACAAAAGCGGGTCTTCGAACGTGGATCAAAAAAATCTTTGGTCACGTCCCTAGCAAGATTTGTGGATTGAAGGAGGAGATCTCCAACATCCAGGCTCTCCCTCTTTGTGTGGGGACCGACCACGGGAACAGGTTCTGCTGGGGGAGTTGGAGGAGCTACAGCTGAGGGAAGAAATGTTCTGGCGTCAAAAATCACGTGTGAGCTGGTTGACAGAGGGGGACAGGAATACAAAGTTCTTCCATATGCAAATACTTTCTCAGTGGAAAAAAAACTCTATAGACTGGATTTGCAATGACGAGGGGAATTGGACTGGGGAGACGACGAAATTGGTCAAATCTTTCTGAGAGATATGGCTCGAAACTATCAAACTAGTAACCCGGCTGGTATCCCAGAGTTCCTCTAACATTTCAGTTTGTGCCTAACGATAGAAGACAACCAGACCCTTGAGAGGACGATCACTCCTGAGGAAATTAAGGCTGCCCTCGATAGTATTGGCCCGCATAAAGCCCCGGGCCCGGACGGTTTCCCAGCGGTGTTTTTTCAGAAATCATGGGATGTTGTGGGAGAAGATATTTGTAGCCTGGTTACCAAATTCTTTGAATCCGGCTTTATGCCCAAGTTTATTAACGCTACACATGTGGTGATGATCCCCAAAAATAGTGCGAAGGCTCATCCTCGGGATTTCAAGCCGATTAGCTTGTGCAACGCTGTTTATAAGATCATATCTAAGATTCTCTTTAACCGGCTAAAACCCTTTTGTGATAGGATTATTTCTCCCTTCTAGAGCGCTTTTATGAGTGGTCATCAAATTTCAGACAATATTTTGGTCGCTCATGAACTAATTCATACAATGAAAAGGAAAAAGGGTCAATCCGGCCTTTTGGGTATCAAGCTGGATATGTCAAAGGCTTATGACCAAATTAAATGGGGCACGCTGATTCGTACATTGGAATCTCTTGGCTTCAGTCTAAAATGGTGTAACTGGATCGAACAATGTATTTCCAGGGTGCGGTACTCGGTCCTTATTAATGGGTCAGCCCATGGCCTGATCACCCCTTCGAGAGGTCTCCGGCAGGGAAACCCTCTCTCCCATTTTTATTTATTATATTAATGGAAGGTCTGTCGCAGGCATTGGGGGCAAAGGAAGCGACGCATCAACTCCATGGCATTAAAGCTTCTCGACGACCCCCCCTAGTCTCACATCTTCTCTTTGCGGATGATTGCCTACTGTTTGGTCGAGCCGACGTAGTTGAAGCGCATACTTTGAAGAAAACTCTTGATGACTTCTGCGAGGCTTTTGGTCAGCAACTCAATCTGGGTAAATCTGAAGTTTTCTTCAGTAAGAACTTGCCTCACCGGTTTTGTCGCATTATTGCTCGGATTCTTAAGGTCAGAATTATGTCCCCTAATGAACCCTACCTGGGTACCAATATGTTCTTTAATCGTTCCAAGGCTATATGACCTTCAAGAGTATTGAAGAGCGCATCTTGAATCGGCTGCAGTCCGGCGGGGGAAACTTCTTTCACAAGCGGGGCGTACCGTCCTTATTAAAGTTGTTACATCTTCTATTCCGTCGTACCAGATGTCGTACTTCGCTCTTCCACAATCTACGTGTAAATCCATAAATGGCCTACAACGTGATTTCTGGTGGGGTAAAAGGAAAGATGCTAGGAAACCTTTATACATGAAAAAATGGAAGGAAGTCTGTCGTCCCAAACGAGACGGGGGTCTGGGAATCCGTAAAGCAGGAGCGACCAACAAAGCGCATCTATCAAAACTTGTCTGGCGTCTGGATCAGAAACTGGATCAATTATGGGGGAGAATTTGAAAGCCAAGTATTTTTTGGCCTGTGATGTCAGGCTAAGAAAAAGGCAGACTCATCCTGGACTTGGCGGAGTATCCAATTTGCAATCGCAACGATTAATACTAATTCGTGCTGGCAAGTCCGGACAGGTACTCAGATTTGATTTTGGTTGGACAATTGGATACCAACGAATTTGGGCTGGAAACCGACCCCCCGGCTTGGTAGTCCAGAGGAAGGACGACCCCAGTGGGTGAGCCAGTTTATTGACCCAGTTTAGCGGATCAGGAAGCGGGATACATTATATGAGTGGTGTGATGATGAATCGACGACACTCATATCACATATCTTTATACCTCGGGAAGGGGATCTAGATGAACTTAAATGGTGTCCGTCTAAAGATGGGAAATTCTCGATCAAATCGGCCTACCGCATTCTGATGTCCAATGCCCTGATGGAGCCAATGGTGGGCCCCCCTAAATTCATTCTGAAATTTTGGAAAAACAAGGCATCTCCTCGGGCCCAACTTTTCGCTTGGAAATGCCTTCGGGATATGGTTCCTGTTCGGGATAGGATTGCGACTCGCCTGGATCTTACGGATGTGTCTTGTCCTTTGTGTTCGGCCAGCTTGGAGTCTTTACATCATTTCCTTTTGGACTGCCCCTTTACACGAGCAGTCTGGTTTGGTACAATGTTTGATGGCCGACTTCATTTGCTCTCCTCATTCTCAGTTTAGGAGTGGATTGTAATGGGGATCTCGCCACCTTCGGATTGGCCCATTACCAGGGATGTGTGGACGTTGGTCGTCTTTTCTCTCTATTGGCTAATTTGGAAGGCGCGATGTGCCTGGGTGTTCCAGAATATTAAACCAGATCCGACCCGTCTCTCTACTATTATTAATAATATCGCTTCTAACGAACCGATATTTCGACATGACCGTCTGACTATCAAGACTCCTTGGGGTATTCCAGAGGCGGACTGGAAAAAAATTAACGTTGATGCCTCATTCTGCAAAGATAAAAGCTTCAATTGTATTGGTTTGGTTATTCGAGATTCTCACAATTCTTTTGATGCAGCCCGAGTCTCCTCCTGCCAGTTTACATCCAGTGAAGAAGGTGAGGCGCTAGCTGTCCTGGCTGGTATTCATTGAGCGAGGGACAGGGGAGTGATAAAGGTGAGGCAATTGTGTCTTTCTGTAAAAATGCTTGTGCAGCGGTGTCCTGGTCGACTAAGGCGATTTTACAGGACTGTTTGGCTCTTTTGTATTATTTGTAGATATTTGTATCTGTTTTGTTCCGAGGAGTGTTAACTCAGTTGCCCATGTTTTGGCCTCTGGGCAACAGTTTTCATGTTTTGGCCTCTGGGCAACAGTTTTCTTTGGACTTGGTGTGATTCCTCCCTAGTGGCTATATACGACCCTCCTAGTGGCTATATACACGACTTTTGTAACTCATTTTGCTTATTAATATAAGGTTTGCCAATCAAAAACAAAAAAAGCTCGAATAACCACTTATCGTTTTCATCACAGCTCAAACTCTGAAACACTAATGAATCCTCCACCAAATCCATTCTTCAACACTTCCTTCACATTTCTCCCCAAAATCAAAACCCTAACCCTAATTCCACCTTCTCTCATCTCCCAAACCCTCAATTTCATCCTCCAAGACCCAAATCAGATCTCCTCACCACAATCTCACTCCTCAAACAACTCATCAACCAATCCAAAACCACACTTGAAGCATCCACCAATCTCATCTTCTCATCAAACGAATCCAAAACCCTTAATTTCAATCCAGATTTGTGTCCTTGCCCTTTTGATTCTCGTCATCGAATTCCACCTGAACACTTGTTTAATCACTACCTCGGTTGCTCTTCGTCTCCTCGAGTGATTGATCTCGATGTTCTTGGGGCGCTTAAGTACTTGAAATCGTTTAAACCCGAAGAGCAGTTGATGAAGGAGAACCCCTTTGTTCAAACGTTGGAAGGGTATGATAGTGAGCTTTGTTTTTCGCTGGATGGTTATGTTGGCGATTTCGGGTCGAACTTTGCTTACAAAGATTGCCCAGGTATTGTTTGTTGTAATTCTATTGAGCAAGATATTAGTAGTAAGAATACATTTACGCTTCCTAGTGTTTTATCGGCGCAATGTGCTAATTTTGTAATATCTAGAAGGGTTTTAGAGAGGGAAACCCCGATGACGAAGATTCTTCCGTCCGAGTTGGTGTTTTTGCAAAGTGAAGTGGGGTTGTGGAATAATGATTACCCTTGTTCGTATTCGAGTAGTGTTGTTCGAGTTGTTTTGAGTTTGAGAGTTGATGAATTGGGTGATTGTGTGAAATGGGTACTACGAAATTCTCCTCGTTATGGGATTGTGATTGATGCTCCTATGAGGGATCACATTTTTCTGCTTTTCAAGTTGTGTTTGAAAGCGATTTCGCTTGAAGCTTATCATTTAAGCACGAGTCAGAATCCCACCTCGCAAGTTTTCGAGTGTCCGGTTCTTGTTGAAGTTATGAGTTGGTTAGCTTGCCAACTTTCTGGTTTATATGGAGAATTACAAGGGAAGTTGTTTTGTATTAACATGCTTAAGCACTGTGTATTGAGTGTATCGAAAGTGAAGGTTGAAGAATTAGATGGAAAATGCGAAAGGGGGAACTTCATATGTGGTGGAGATGGAAATTGCAGTGGTAGCTTAGTTTTTGTATCACAGGTTGCTGCTGCAGTTGCTGCATTACATGAGAGATCGGTGCTTGAGGAGAAAATCAAGGGGTTAAGACTTTCTGGGTCACTTTCAAAGTTGCAGCTGTATGTTCCTTTCTACCGCTATATTTCTCGTTTCTTTTCTTCAAGTTAGTATGCTTTTTCACGCATGATACTTACAAAACGTTAGCATTTTCTGTATCCCTTTTTAGCGAGAGTCAGGAGCTTATAAGTGGGACATGAACACATGTGTAAAGATACAAGTATACAAAAAAATCTTAAATTAAGACATTAATTACTGATTTCATGACAATTCTCCAAACTGGCCTCCCTCAAAGCAATATTTGTGCACGGGCACTACCAAATGTTGTCAAAATATCCATGTTTTTTTGTGTGTGCAAAAGATGATGCTTTCTTCCTAAAGAGTAATATCGTATTCCGTCCATTCCATACGGATGTTCCATCATATGGCATTGATCGTTATACTTTTTTGAAACCCTTGAACATATGAAGAAAACTTATCAAATTACCAGAAACCCCACGATACCATGAAAAAAAAGACTTTAACACCACTTGAACTATGTAAGCAAGTATGATTAGTGCGTTCAAACCCATCCTTGTAAACAGTGTGAAACAGATTTCTTGTAAGACTATGTCTATAACCTGCAGAATAAAATAGAAGCTACTACTCAATGAAAATCTTCTTTCAAAAAGATAAAATTCATATTGTATGGAAAATCCTTATGCCAAGCGAGTAAAATTGTGAATTTAAAAGTATAACAAACCTCTTTTTAGCCTAAAAGAACCGACGACAAAAAAATGAAATTGAAAGTACCCTTCCAAGGAACACAATCACCTCCTTTAATCTTCAAATTGTGAGTTTCAACATGAACTAGAGAAGTGACATAAGTAATGGCAATTTTGTTTGCCAACCAAGTATAGTTCATAATGAACACATAACCAACGGTGGTTGGAGCAGCGGTCGGAGACGAAGTGGAGTCTCCATCAGCAAGGAATACCCATCAAGCTGTCAAGCTGTCTTACCTTGAACCTGGAACATGTGGACGACAGGATATAAGTAAGGGACCTGGGAAATACGGTGATATTTATGACTCGCGACCAACCTAGTTTGCAAAAATTTAAAATAGTTTACTTATGAGCTAGTTTTGGAATTCTTCCATTCTTCACGAGGCCAAAGGCATGTCAAAAAAATCACATTAGTCCTAAACTTGACCATTTCTTGACACCTTAAGTTTAGCACACTAACCTCCAAGAACAGAAGGAAGTGTTGGAGATATTGTGGGATGCTTACATGTGAATGTATATTTGCTTTGAATATTTATCATGTCTTGTACTTGAAAGAATAAACTGCATACTAATTTCTATGTCTGATCTATCTTATAAAGTTCCTCTTTTCTGTAGTATAACGGAGCACTCATATTTGACAACAAAAGCTAATGATGAGCGGAGAAAACGTTCCAATTATAGACCTATTCTCGAGCATGATGGACTTCTTTGGCAAAGGCCACGCAATCAGGTATTCTTGTATGTGGATAAAATAAACAAACATGTATAGTCAACTGTCACGACCTATCCAGTCTTCATTTATTTTGATGATTCAAGTGGATGGGATTGTGATTTTCGAATTTCGATAGGACTTGTTACCACAAAGTTTTTATTCTATTACAGTAATGTAGGCGAAGCTCGTAAATTCCTGAGCTTCATAATGGTACGTGGTGTCTACTAGTATAAGGGGTGATCAATGAACACACGAAAATGTTGAGGTTGTGTAATAAGATTTTAAGGCAGTGTAATGACATATCAGCAGTGATATTCTTAAAATATCTTCATATTATCATCAAAACAATAAAAGAAAAATTTTCAGTGAAGAAAACTAGGACAAACCTTGGGATGGATATAGTTTAATTTTGATGGTAATTCTTGGTTCTCAAATTTTGGCTGGGAAGGATATTCTTCATAAATGACATTATAATAGCTTCAATTTGACAGTTTTATCCTTTAACAGTTTTTCAACTCCTCTCATTCTCCTTCAACTGACTTCTTAGGACTCAAACGAGAATAAGACAGAAGAGGAACTTTTGGCCGAGGAAAGGGATTACAAACGCCGAAGAACATCATATCGTGGCAAGAAGGTGAAGCGGTCAACAACAGAGGTAAGCAAGATCTTCAATACTTTTATCTTAATATTCCCTGTGCTGAATTATTATCTGTAGGTTCTTAATTATGCCATATACGTATTACACTTTTAATCCATACTCACTCATGTGTTGTTTGAAGGTGATGCGAGACATAATTGAAGAGCACATGGAGGAAATCAAGCAGGCGGGTGGGATTGGGTGTTTCGTTAAAGGATCGTTTGAAAGTGGGACGGTTCTGCATGGATCAGTTTCTGTGAATACAGATGTTCAAATTGAAAGAGCTTCCCGTGATTATAGAAAAGAACCCCCAATGAGCTATAGTAATATGGTTCTAAAACGGGAGGGTTCTCCTGTCAAAGATAGCATAAAGAACTCGCACTATAAGCAGATGAGAGACTCTTATAGCCGCCATGAACCTCTAGAGGACCATAGGAGAAGTAGGAAGGAAAAACATGATAGAGAATATAGATCCAAAAGTCCAGAAAGTTCTAGAAGTAACGAAGGGTCACATGGACGGCATGGACATAGAGGGGAGCGTGATGAATTGGAAGTTACAAGAACAAAGTACGAAAAGAATTATTCAGCTTCTTCTCACAGGTCAAACTATCGTGATAGTAGATCCTCTTCTTCTCTATCAGTTTCATCTAGAGGTTTAAGGGAGCGGAGTAAAGATAGACACAAGGGAAGAACGCATGGGACTCATAGGTCGGATTCTGCTAAACAAGATACGTTTGAGGATAGATATGACCCTTCAAGATCAGAATCTTACCAGGAGACGTAAATTGATTTAAATGATCATGAAAGATGCAGAGAGTCACCATTTTGCAGAGGGAGTAACTACAACTATTACAAGAAGTCACGAAATAATAGCTGTGGTAAGTTTTGTTTAAAGAAGCTGCTTATATTGTGAATAAATTAGTTACATTTATGCGATTATGTTTTTGACTTGTTTTGTTGATATAACTTTGCAGTATGAAGCAATTCTGGCTTCAGGAATAATTCCTACACCTATATCCGCTCTTGTATCCTCAAATCGTCTGTTTTGGTTATTGAACTTATGCAATTATAGTTATCAATACTTTCACTCCCACTAAGTAGTCTAAGATAGACTTTGGTCCACATGTTTTGTAGCTTTCGACTTACACTTTTATAATGTGTTGCAAACTTGGGGGTTCAAAGTTGAAGTTAGAGAACATGGTGTGATCAAGTTCAAAAGACTTTGGCCCACACTTCTGTAGCTTAAGTTAGAGAACATGGTAGGATCAAAGTTAAATATGCCTTCTGATAACGGTTAATTGTGGTAAAGTTAATGGTCTTTCATCCATATATACTTACAGTTATTTTTCCCCCTTCAAATTAGAAGAATAGTTGATATTTGCTGATAACTTGGTTACTTAATGCTTAAATCAGCTTTGTTAATGAACCTAGGATTTGCATGCTACGTTTTTATTTGAATTAGTGTATAAATATCCTCTAGGTAACTGTTAGTAGGAATCCCATGGTATGCTTTCCCAAATTTCTTTATGTTCCACAACTTTGCAGCTTTTCCATTACACCCAAATTATGAGTTGTAAACTTGGGGTTCAAAGTTTATTTTAGAGAACATGGTGAGATAAAAGTCAAAATATCCCTTTTGTTACCGTTTGATCCTAGTAAAGCTAATAGTTCTTCATCTAGGTATACTTGCAATTATGTTAGGCTACCATCATTTTTAAAGAATAATTGATAATTGCTTATAACTAGGTTACTTTGTGCTTTAATAAATGTTGGTACGAAACCTAGAATTTTGGTGGTATGTCTAATAATTTTATTTGAAGTAGCATAGCATCTACTGATGATTAACAGTTAGTAGGAAACCAGTGGTATCTTTCTCCGTATTTCCTTGTGTTCCACTATATTTCCTAATATCCCTCTATAGTCTATATTTCCTTATATTTATCCATATTACCCCATGTCCATCCTTACTTTCCCTTATTTCTTCATTTATTTCAATATCTCCCATGTTTACACATTTCATACATATTCGTTCGTCTTTCCTCGTTTTTTCTATGTTCCCTCACGTTTCCTCATGTATGCACGGATTAGCCAGATAAGTGTTGGTATTATGTGTTGGAGATGGTAATGATAATGATTTGAAAGACTTTACAGTTTCTTCAACTCAAAAGTAGGTGTGTGACTCAGAGTAAAAGACGAGAAGGTTCGCATTTCAAGTTTGGGTGAAAAAAGCCTGAGTTTATGGCACCTTGTTCGTTGACTAGAGTGCGAGATTTAAATTTGAAAAGCAAGGGGTTGGTGAATTGTGAAAGCTCTTCTGAGCCATAATGGTCATGTCCTAATGATTTCTTTAGCTCATTGCAGGGATAAGGCAGGGATTCCACGACCAGTTAAGAGCACAAGAAAGAATGTCATACTAGGGTTTTTTTAGGACCACCATAACTACCTCTATCATTTGTGAGGTCCCGTCTAAATTGAGCATACAACAGCCTTCTCTAGAAGGAAGCCGGTGACATCTTATCATCTTAGGTAAACAAAGGAAGTGAATAGGTTCCATCTCTGGCAGGTATCTGTATCTCTAATACTTGAGTTATCATTGGTATCTCGTAGTAATAGTTGCAAGATCACTGTTTGATGTTTACTTTCATTCCTGAAGTGCCTGTTATTCCTTTCTCTCCAAACTTGATACCCCATAGCACAAAACCCTACAGTAGCAAGTTTAGTGGCAATGGCCTCTTTGTTCAGGGTGGTAAGCCCATGAACTTTACATTTGGACTAGCAAGCCAATAATATCAACAGAGACCAAAGGGAGTCTGCTAAAGAACACTCTACAATGTGATTGGTGCTTTCATTGGACTGTTTACAGGAGATACACTCGAGTTGTTAAGGATGTGCGTTTGAACCAGCCTATCCTGAGTGAAGATGTAACCTTCGATAGCAGTCCAAGTAATAAAACCATGTTTTGGTGATTACGTCCTTGTGCTAACAGACTTTGTACCAATTCAATTTAGGTCTCTTGGGTCTTAGGTAATTGACAGTGGAGGACATGACATAAGTACCTTCTGGAGATGGTATCCGTGGTGGAAGGGAATATTCCAGGCACCATGAAAAATTACATTTACTAACTGGGGCACTTCGTAATGAGTTGTCGACCATTAGCCATTGGTTTTAGTTAGAGGTGATCTAATAAGTACAAGTTTTGTACATTATTCTGCTTGTTAAAGAGGAAAGTTGAATTGGCTGCTTTTATCCTAGTAAAAAAGGCTTCTGTATTTAACTTTAAAGGATATTTAGGGGGATATTCTATAAGATAAAATCATTTTGTACGAAGCTCTCTGGAGATGTTTTTGTGAAAAATTCAAGCTCCAATTAATGATGTTTTGGTTAATACTATTTTGAGTTCCCCCTAAGTGAAAAGATAGCTTTAAGTTTATGAGTATGTCTGTTGTTGCTTAATTCATCTGCATTGACCTTCTCAACCCCACACCTCTATAATTTTCTTTAGTACATAGCTCTATAATTTTTATTGTAGCTGTGAAACCGGTTTTTTTTTTTTCTTTCATGAGTAAAGCATGGACATACATATGTTTGTTTATCTTTAAGCATAAAGGGGAGTTGAGCGTACCCTAATTTAGTTTGTTTTCTTTATCTTTGATGTATTAGCTATCCTGATCTTTATGAACAAAAACTACACGACATTTGAATTGATTCTGACAACTTCTTTTGTTTGAGCGGCAGATTCGGTTTGGGTGATGTTCAAAGCGCTTCTTCTACACATAGTTCATTCCACCGGTACTAATAGTTTGGGCATATATTCAAGTCTTTTAATGGAGATTGAAGAACCTGAATCCCAATGCTAGGAAATTGGGTAGAAGAACTTTTCAGAGTGTAGCTGAATGCTTGTTCAGGGATTTTGTATATTTGACGTAAATTCATTGCAGGGATATTTTGTATACAGTTTTGATTTGTAAATGAAACATTTTTCCAAATTCAATGAGATCAGTTTATGTATACTAGTAGAATTCACCATTTCTAAGATTTGAAACTTCCCGCCATCTGATATGCCTATCTGTCTTAGCTATTGTAGTTTACATCCCTGATGGTAAGGTGTAAGCCGTACCGGTTACACAACAATTAGAGGATCTCCAGTCTCCATCAGTACCTCGGTTTAGATTCGTTGTGGTCACACATCCTAAACTCTATCCTCATCTGCAGTGCCTTATCAAAAGAAAAATTAAAGACAAAGCAACGCGACCTTACTCTCTGGTAGGGTCATAGGGGTTGGTGCCTGTCTTAGATTCCCTTTAGTTTTGAAGCGAAAATAAACCCGATTTTTGTCTTTTACCTGTAACTTGCAGGGCCGTAGGCATTATTTATGAGCAATTTTAAATACACCCCCAAACTCTAAAAGCTCACCCCATCTCAATATTTTTAAGTTAATTGCACCTCTTCACATTTAAAGACAAGTATACCAACAAAATAAAAACATAATTATTTTTCAACCTAATGCCTACTACGTACTACCATAATTTGACTTAAATCCAACAACTTCCTTTACTCTTGTTAATTCTCTATACCTTGCGTGCCAATTAAATGGGCATATATGAGATAAAAAAAAAGTTGTAATTTTTATGTCCATTTTTTTTACTAATAAATGATGAGAGTAAAACAAAATAAAAAATTTCAAAGATATATAAGTTGGATTAGTCTCATCGTCTCCATATGTAAAATCTAATTAAATAAACTAAACAAAACATAACATAATCAAATGCAAAACGCGGAAAGAAAGTGGGTCTTATTTGAAAGTTTAATAACCCTGAAAAAGAAGACGAATACTTTTCGATACTTTTTTCCAAAACTTGAAAAAAAAAAAAAAAAAATCTCATTATTCATAGTGCGTTTTTCGGTCCAAATGACAAGATTACCTTCTTTTTTTAGTTGTTGCTTTGCTGTGCTCAGTCCAAAAAAAAAACGCGATTATTGTTTTCGAGTTTTCTAAGATTTTACCGTTTTGTTTGGTCAGAATTCAAAGACAAAAACCGACCATCACCATCTATAAGATTCTCTACTTAATCATCGATGTTGTTCATTTGAAGATTGATTGTATCTGTGAATCGAAACGAGCTCTTCTTCTTTTTCTTGTAATCGGATTGGGGTGCAAGATGAAGTCAGGAACACGTCTTGATTCTGCGTTTTTCCAACTCACACCTACCAGAACTAGGTAACCAAGATTGTTTTGTTTTTGGGAATTATTTGCACTGTTGGATACTCTTATTTGATGAGTTTTTGTAGTGATTGTAGTTTAGTTGAATCCGTTATTATTTACTAGTACTTGGGTTTTTTAGTATTTGTGATTACTCTGTAGTTTGCATTTGATTTAATAACTAGAAAGAAAGTTTAGTCCAATATGAACAGAATGATGTGGCTGCTCATTTTGGTGAATGTTGTATTTGTTCGATTGGTAGTAATATGTAGGCATTGAGAGAGATTCAGAAAGTAGAACCTTTTAAGGCTCCCCTTGGTATCTTGTTATCATTCACGATGGGATTGGTTTGGCAATTGCTGACTGTGGGATTCTGACAACCGGGTTAACCAAGTGGAACCTAAATGGGTGTCAAGATTTTTCTCTTAAAAAAACGTATGGAGATTTGAGATTTCTTATTGTGATAGTTTTTTTCTTAGACACTCTTTCAGATGATGTCTGCAGTATCACGAAAGCAAAAAGTTAAAATGAAGAACTCCTTTATTACTCAAGTAGAATACTTAAACTCAGAGTACATTAATTTGGACTTACAACACTCTTATTTATAGTAGTTGTTTGAGTAACTACTAGTCCACTAACTAGAACTGCTTCCTACAAAGACTCAACTCACTAAGACTCAACAACTCAGACCTGAATACTAATTCAACATAACTAACTTAACTAATTCCTAAATAGTCTCAAGGACTAAATTAACATGAAGACTCAGTAAGATGCACTAACTTGTAACACTCCCCCTTAGTGCAAGCTTACCATCAATAATTCCAAGAGCATCTCTAAATTTATCCAACTTAGCCTTTGGAAGTGCTTTAGTGAAGACATCTGCAACTTGCTCTTCGGTTCGGATCTTCAACAAATCAATCTCTTGATTTAACACCTTCTCGCGAACAAAATGAAGATGAATCTCGATATGTTTCGTGTGAGCATGAAACACTGCATTTCCGGCTAGTTTGATTGCACTTTCATTGTCACAACGAATAGGAATTGAGTATTCCAACGCAGCGGTGATATCTTCTATCAACCTCTTGAGCCAAACACACTCTTGAGTTGCCATAGTTGCACCTCTTGAGCCAAACACACTCTTGAGTTGCCATAGTTGCTGCCACATATTCCGCTTCCGTACTGGAGAGAGCCACAATACTTTACTTTTTACTACACCATGAGGATGCGGCCGAACCTGTATTGAAGTAGTAACCTATGGTCGAACGTCGATCATTGACATCACCAGCCCAATCTGCATCTACATACCCATGTAAAGAAAAGTTCACATTCTGCTGGTACATCAACCCAAAATCCAAAGTCCCTTTGACGTAACGTAAAATCCTCTTCTCTGCAATCAAATGACCAATACAAGGCTTCTCCATAAACTGAGAAACAACACCCACAGAGTATGTAAGGTCGAGTCTTGTGATAGTTAAATAAAATAAACTACCCACAAGTTGACAAAACTTTGTTGCATCTTCTAATCGCTTTCCTTCAAATTTCTTCAACTTCAAACATGGCTCTATAGGAATGGCCATCGCTTTTGATTCCCCCATGGTAAAATGATTCAACAGAGTTGTTGCATACCCTCTTTGAGAGACAAAGTAACCACCTGACTTTGTAACTTCTAAACCAAGGAAGCAATTTGCCTCACCCAAATTCTTTATTTCAAAACGGATCGACAAATCATCCCGAAGACATGCAATTTCAGCATTGTCGTCTCCGGTAATAATCATGTCATCCATATAAAGAAGAATCATTGTGTACATTGATGACTTTGTCTTCGCAAATAAGCTAGGATCTGAACTTGAAAGCTTAAAACCACAAACTGTAAGATATTGAGTGATCTTACCATATCAAGCATGTGGAGCTTGCTTCATCCCATATAACGCCTTCTTGAGTCGACATACATGATCAGGGAACTTCTTAGAAACAAAACCCTGTGGTTGTGCCATAAATATCTCACGATCCAACTCACCATAAAGAAAGGCGTTCTTCATGCCGAGTTGCCAAAGGTTCCAACCTTTGCACACAGCCAAAGAAATGATAGTTCGAACCGTCACCATCTTGGCTACCATCTTGGCTACAGGACTGAAAATCTCTTCGTAATCCAATCCATATTGTTGAGAAATCCACGTGCAACAAGGCAAGCTTTGTACCTATCAACCATTCCATCAACCTTCTTCTTCAACTTATAAACCCATTTACATGTGAGTAATTCAGAATCCTTTGGCTTCGGTACAAGCTCCTAGGTGGTGTTCTTCTTCAAGGCCAAGATTTCTTCTCACATTGCATCTTCCCATTCAGAAATCCCTTTAGCTTCATAATAGCTTTGAGGTTCATTTTCACATGCAACGCCCAGGAGAAAAGAAAACAGGAGGTTACAGTGAAATTATTCATCTGGACCTCATAATCATTTAAATTACTAGGTTGTTTTCTTTGCCTTGCTGATCTTCGAATCAAGACACCTTCTTGCGGATCACGGGAAGAAGCTACAGTACTCCCCCTTTCTCTAAATTTATCTTCACAAGATAAAGGCTCAAGATCAGTTGAATCACTTCTCATATTTGCAACATAATAATACGTCGACACCTCGTCAAATACCACATCTCGAGAGACAACAAACTTCTTTGTTACTGGATCCATACATCTCCAACCTTTCCTATGCGGATCATAACCAACAAAAACACATTTTCTTGCTTTTGGGTCGAGTTTGGTTCTACTGGTCTTAGGTACATGAACATAACAGAGTGAGTCCGAAAATAAGCCACATTTGGCTTGAAATTATATAAAGCTTCAAAAGGAGATGTCTCTGTACCTGACCATGGAGGTAGTCGATTTATTACATGACAAGCACATTGAATAGCTTCCGCTCACAACTCTCTCGGAAGGTTCTTTTCATGCAACCATGACAAGCTTACTGCGGTGAGATGTCCCAACTTCCGCTCAACAACTCCATTATGTTGTGGGGTCTTTGGACACGTCTTTTGCCTACGAATACCATGTTCATTGAAATACTTGAAGAATTCTTCCGACATATATTCTCCCCCATTATCGGTTAGCAAACATTTTATCATCGATCCAAACTCCTTCTCCATGATCATCTTGAACTTGACAAATTTAGAAAGAGCCTCACTTTTATTTTTCAGAAAATACACCCAAGTGTATCGAGAGAAGTCATCCACAATAACCATCACATAGCGTAATCCGTTGTAGCTAGGTGTTTTTGTAGGCCCCATTAGTCTGAATGTACCAACTCGAACATAGTAGACACTCGATTTAATGAGCTCTGGAAAGGAAGGCGATGTGCTTTGCCATATTGACAACCTGGACAAACCAAATCTTGTCGTACCTCCTTTAGATGGGGGAATACCATCAAGCAGCTTCTTAGCGGAAATCTGCTGCAACATTTGATAACCAACATGGCCTAGCCGAGCATGCCAAAGCGCCGCACTTGCATTCTGGCTTGTCTTCTTGACATATGCTTCCCTTGCAGACATAACAAATAAAGACTCTTTTCTTCCAGTAAGAACTACATTAGCTACAAAATTCTGTAAATTTTCAAGAACCTTTACATCATCTGGACCAAATTGAGCATACCTCCCTGAGTCGGTTATTTGAGAAATCGACACAAGATTCTTTTTCAATCTCGGAACCATCACTCAGAGCAATGCTACCGCCATTCGTGCTTTCACCCTTGATGCTCAAATGACCTTCTTTCATTACTGGTTGTATTGAATTATCGGCTCTAACAATGGCCCGCCTTCCCTTATGCGGCCGAACTTTCGAAAGTAAAGATTCGTTGCCCGTTGCATGATGTGAACACCCTGAATCGACAATCCACTCCTCATAATCAATGGACACATTAGCATTTGTATGCCCGTCGGTTTGGTGCATAACACAGCCCGCACTATCTAAGTGTTCAATTACTTCGATAGAAAAACATTTTTCCCAATTTGAATGATCGTCATTCTTGTTCTCATGCACAACATTTGCATTATCTTCCTGGAACTTTACATGACAATTTGACTTGATGGGACCTAGTTTTCCGCATCGATTACACACGACCCTCACACGGCAATTGCGCTTGATGTTCCCCAGCTTTCCACACTTATAACAAATTCTGGAATTACCTCTCGACTCCATTTCGCCGGCCCTTGACTGCTTGCCATTATTGGAAGAGGAAGGTTTTGGGGAATTTTTATTTCTCCACTTGTCTTTGGTGAAGAGCACATCCTCAGCTTCAGAAATTGGTTTGTTGGACATTTGCTTAACCAGAGCTTTTTGGTTTGAAAGCAAATTCTCCAAATCAATGATAGAAGGTTGAACTGTCCACCTTTGCACAAGAAATAAATGGCATAAACTCCTTCTGTAAACCACGAACGAGATAACGACGTAATTGTGCTTCACTAATGGGCTCCTTCGTATCTAACTTTGAAATTTCAGCACAAAGATTTTTAACTTTCAGAAAATATTCCGAAATGGAACTATTTCCTTGTGTTACCGCAGCAAGCTCATTCTCAAGGTACTGCAGCCTCATCGTATTCTTCTGAGTAAATGATCCAGGAGGATCTAAGCAAGTCCTATTGTAACTAGGAACTTGTAACCCTTATAAAAGGGGCAAGGCTAGGCAAGTCCTATTGGGACTAGGAACTTGTAATCAAGTCCTATTATAACTAGGAACTTGTAACCCTTATAAAAGGGGCAAGGCTAGGCAAGTCCTATTGGGACTAGGAACTTGTAATCAAGTCCTATTGTAACTAGGAACTTGTAACCCTTATAAAAGGGGCAAGGCTAGGCAAGTCCTATTGGGACTAGGAACTTGTAACCCTTATAAAAGGGGCAAGGCTAGGCAAGTCCTATTAGGACTAGGAACTGGTAACCCAGTCTTATTGGAACTAGGAACTTGTAACCCTTATAAAAAGGGGCAAGGCTAGGCAAGAAAAAGGTGGGGGGAGATCCATGGTAGTTTTAAGAGAGAGACTTAGGGTTTGAGAGTAATTCGATTGTAATTGATTTCGATTTAGCAATTGAAGCTCTAAAAGGGAATTCTCCCACCCATTGTGTGTTCTTCGTACTATTTCTTCTAATTAGGGTTTCTCAATCGTATTGTGGATTAATAGACAACCTTTCGAGAGTTTCCCATACTAGTTTTGGGGAACTCATATCACGAACATGATCAATATGATCCTTATTGATCGATGTTCTTAAAGCAAACAAAGCCTTCCCGCATTCAATCCTTCACTTTCGTCGCACTTCAACATTCTGTAGAGTGTCATCCGGAATTATAGATTCATCAACGGAGACAAGATCCCATAAATCTTGTCCTTGTAGATAAGCTTCCATGCACAACCGCCAATATTGGTAATTATTACCAACAAGCTTCTCAAGAGACATCTGAGACATACCACTTCCACCATTCATCTTGAGTAGGCAAAATATAATTCTTCAACCAAAAAAAAGAACGAACAGAACTCGAAACAATTCTCAACAATTTCGCTTTGATACCATATCACGAAAACAAAGAGCTAAAATGAAGAACTCCTTTATTACTCAAGTAGAATACTTAAACTCAGAGTACATTAACTTGGACTTACAACACTCTTATATATAGTAGTTGTTTGAGTAACTACTAGTCCACTAACTAGAACTACTTCCTACAAAGACTCAACTCACTAAGACTCAACAACTCAGACCTGAATACTAATTCAACATAACTAACTTAACTAATTCCTGAATAGTCTCAAGGACTAAATCAACATGAAGACTCAGTAAGATGCACTAACTTGTAACATGCAGTTATGCTGAGCTTATTTGGCAGCTAGTAGGCTTTGAGTCTGAAAATATAATCGGAAAACATTGGTAGCCATGGTATACAATTGTTTGTGTAGTTATCATTCTTAGCTAGGAAAGACTACTTGCTGATATAAGTGTACGATTTTTATTTATTTATTTGAGTAGATGAAGTAATTATATGGTTGTTTTTCATTAGGTGTGACTTGGTTATAACTGCAAATGGGAAGACGGAGAAAGTTGCTTCCGGGTTGCTGCACCCTTTTATCGCCCATCTTAAGACAGCAAAAGATCAGATTGACAAAGGAGGATACTCAATAATGCTTAAACCGAATACTGATGCGACTTGGTTTACAAAGGGCACTATAGAGAGGTTTGTTATTTTCAATCATATTGATTTTGTTGCTGTTATGTTTATTTGAGCAAAGTAGAACTCATGACTTAGTTTTACTGACTATTTGTGAAATCTTGGTTACTCGATCTGGATACGGGTTATAATGTGGTCATTGGTATTCTATAAATGGAAGAACTTAACTAAGTACGTATATTTCACTCAATTTTCGAATGCTTCATATAGTTGCAGAAACCAAAAAATGATTTTTTATGATTTAACCTTTTAGTTGAAGCTTTATTACCTTTTGTACCAGTGGTAAGTTTTTGCAACACATGAGAGAATACTTAAGGGTGCAACCAAAGTTCACATGTGAAGCGACTGAGAGTGAAGTAGTGAATATTTAGGCTAGTTCAAGAGATTGTAGGTTCTAGTCTGTGCGTAAAACATGATGAATGATGTGGCTGAAGGAGAACTATTGCTAGAATAATCTGATTGTTGCAATAACATGAGCTAGGAGAATGTGGTTTATGTATTGACCTATAATGGAGCGAGACGGGTAAAGTTAGGCATCACCTTGAATGTGCTGAGGTACCATAATCTCTAATTTGAGCAACTCCAAATGGTTAAGAATCTGATCTTGATTGTAAACTAAGGATTCCTATTTGTAGGTTCTATTGAAGTTAAAACTGTTATGTTAACTAGCTGAGTTGGCAACTAAATGTCTGACTGCTGAGCTGGGAGATATAGCCAAAATAGTTAGGATTTGGTTAACTCTGGTTGGTGATGCTAATTAAAGACGACATAAAGGGTTCTATTAAAATGTCCTGTAGTTGGGTATAGAGTACACTGAACATTATTCTGTGGTGGATTATGTTAGATATATGTGCGGAGCAGCATATTAAGGTGCGTATAGTCATAGACATCCTAGCATAATCGAGGGTTAAAGTGTCATAGTTGTTTGGGGTTTCTAGGAGCCAATTAATGCCCCATAAATAGGCCTCATCAAGACAATTACATAAGACAACAAAAAAGTTCCTTTTCTTCTTTCTCTATTATTTTGAATTGGTATCGCAACACGATCTTGTCCTAGAAAACTTTCACCCTTGGAGCGTCAAATCGAGTTGATTTTTTCTTCTTTTTTCGCACTTATAAAGAACCAACTGCATTGTACTCTCTTGATGTATGAAAGTTTTAGTTATCACTGTGTAGTTAAATCCACACTTTTGTGGAGATAATTAATGCTGGATAGTTGCATGTTCTATTCTTCATTTTTAGACATGTTCTCTACCTTACAGTTGTATGATCCGTACGTCCTACAGTGATTTAATGGACCATGATGCCGTCATTTGGTTGTTGATGTGAGTAACACGACATTCCCATAGAGAAATTCTAGCAAAGATCGAAAGTTGTTCAATGAAGTTTCCAATTTTGGAGTTCTAGCAACGGTTTTTTCAGCTTCTGCAAAAGCTATTCTTCGTTGATCCCTCTGTACAATCTATTTCAGAGATTAGTAGATTGAATGTAAAGGCGATTAGTTTGGTTATCCTAACTCTTAAGGAATTCCCATTGCTTATGTTAATTAAAATGGAAATAGTTTCTTCAGTATACCAACTCTGTGGAGGTTTTCCTTATATCAGAAGAAGAATAGAGGTTTCTGTGACCCATGAAACTAACTGTTGATTCCAAGTATAAAAAGGGGTACATGAGAGTGCCCAAATTCAAACTTGGCTGTGAAGTAGCGTGAAACTATCTACCAGTACAAATGTAGGCACTGCCAAGTGATTCTTGGGACTCTAAATATATGTAGTCTGACAACAATAATATGTTGCATGCCTGTGAGCATCAGCAGATCTTCTCACTTCAGCAGGATGGGCAAATGTTGGCTTAGTACCGTTGTGAGCTTTCTGGTGTGCTGGAAGGATTACATGCATACTAGCTTTACACTGTGACTCTAGACTAGAGCAAAAAATAGAGAGAGGAGGTTAGAGATGCAAATTTTCATGTGCATTGAAACCTTGATGAGTCAGTTCACTCTCGAATCTAGGGTAGTCAGCTGCCCCTACATTGATAAAGTAGATGAATATTCACTTGTTGCTTCTGCCATCTCCAGTTGAAGAGAAGGTTTTCGTCGTTTACATGATTCTATACCCACATCATGCCATAGTAGTCAATGAAAATGGTGGTCTACGGCGTTGGTCGATCTGCATGTCGTGGTTTGATTCTTTGGCCTCTTCTGGTTGTATGATAAACTCATGGCTGCATATCCAAAAGTACACCAGGTAGAAATCCTGTATGTGACCTGTCTCAGGTTCTGGATAAAGTATAGATTAGAAAACACCCTTAAGTCACGCTGCTCCCCTGTAACAATGGGGCTAAAGTAACTCAGGGTTAAATGGTTATCTCTGAACCCTGTACCAGGCAGCAATCTATTTATATAATACTAATTCTGCAATCTCAGCCTTTAGTAGTTGTAGGCTCATAGTACACCACAACTTGTTCCAAGGTCGTCAGGGATGTAATATAGCTCAGATTGGGAGGAGTGTTAGAATAGTCTTTGATTCTTCCTCTGCTTTAGTTGTGCATTGATATTGATAGTTGTGTGCTCACTTTATGCACCAGTGAGTGAAAATTAATGGGCCTCTGTACCATCAGTTGTAATATAAATGTCAGAGATGAGAGGGTACGGTTGCAATCAACTTTACTACACATAATTTCTTGTCTCCGTTTCTCTGTCAACCACTTTCTATATCTCTCCTCTAAACCTCTACACTTTCAAAATTATTT
>JACGCM010000077.1:0-14713 GCA_014058105.1 Kingdonia uniflora
AACTAGAATTGGAGAATTACCTATATGATTGTTGTAGACCTAAGAAGAACGATGCCAGGAGGCATTGTTCACACCGCCAATCTAAATAAATCAATGGCCAATTTTGATGAGCACCAATATGGCCATTTTGATTACTTTTCAAGAACAGCAATCACTAATAATGGCCAAGCTAATACCCACACTCTTAACTAAAACAAAAGCCCTGCGAGTTCCGAGTACTGGGGGCACTTTCATATCAACGTCTACCATCAACAATGTCAATTTACACTAACACCTACACATAACTAAAAGTAAACCAAAGGGGAAGTGCAGAAATCTTACCATTTTATCGCACTTTTCAGATCGACTGTAATGACTTGGTTTACTCGATCAAATGGGTACCTGAAAAACAAAATAACAATTAATATTCATATAAACTAATAACCAAAGCCTAATTTGTTCAAGCAAAATAGATCTCCATATCCACATGCGTTTTCAGGACCAAAAAAATGGAGGAATCCAAAAACGATGAAAGACTGGTGATACTTGATTGCGTTACAATAGATCAGATCGAAATAACTTGCCGGAGAGATCAACGAAGGGTTTCGTGAGATCTTGGATCTAACTTTGAAGAATTGCAGAGAGAGAGAGAGAGAGAGAGAGAGAGAGAGAGAGGTTTGAGTGTGAGAGATCCAAAGGTGCTCACCTGGTTCTACAATGGATGTTCTCCGTTAGTGTTCTTCGATCTCGTTTCTCACTCTTTGTTTTGGGACTGTTTTAACTCGGTGGTTATGTTTTGGGATGCCTACATTGATAGAATAGAACAAGACTCTATCTAGCTAAAGCCAGCACATATAGACATGTTTATTTTTTGGTCAAGGGGTACGTGTTTGTTTTTTTAGGGTTATTTAATTTTTAGACCCGAAATAATAACCACTATTTTGACTAATTGTCATTTTTAACTTTTGGACCCTAAAACACCCCGGAAGTCATTTTCGAGATAAAAATAATATGAAGTACCATAAATACCCCTAGCTCTACCACGTATGATTTAATCTTAATGTCACGCTATAATTATGAGTCTCACGTATGATTATATCATAATGACACGCTGTAAAACCAGATCCACGTATGAATTTTCATCAAACAGATCCAACGGCTATGACAAATCCGACCGTTGCAACCCCATTTACGGCTATTAAACTAACCCAGAACGTCATCTTCATCTCCTCTCTCACATTAACTATTTCATCTTATTCTTTTGGAAGTAACTTCATATTCAGAACTTAAAATGGGTGGTGGAAAATATGAAGTTGGCACACAATCTAAGGTCAGAAGTTTGTTTGGCATCTACTCAAAATAGGGTTTGAAAGCTAATTATTTAAGACACAGAGGGTCTAAAAACTAAAATAAAAACATTGGTTTTCTTCAATTTTTCACAGATTGTTTGTCAAATATATAATCTTAAGGGTCACATTGCATCGAAATGTCTTTGGGTTTACGCAAAATACAAAAAAGCTACGTGCAGTGGCATAATGAAGCCGATGATATCTCTCACTGAAAATAACTATGAAAGGAAGTTCTTAAAGTATCAACACTCAATTTGTAGACCATTTCGGTGGTTATCAAATGTTGTTAATCAAGCCAAAGGAGCAGAAGGAGGTTCATCAAGTTCAAATGGTTATTTTGGGTGTGGTCAAAGTAACCATTGGTGAGAAAATGTCTTTGGGTTAGATTTTCCTGTACTACACATGGGTGCAATTACCTTATGAAAATGTTTACTTCTAAGACATAATAGTCATTTGAGCAGAAGTTTCTGAAATGTGAAGATCCAATCTGTAATAATTTTATTTGGTTAACTGATGCAATAAGAGAAGAATCTGTATAGAATGTAAAAATGACAGTGGAGATCTCATTAGATGAATTTATAGCTCAATTTGCTACAAAAGTGACAATGGAGAAGAAGAAGAAATTGTAATGATATAAAATGGCAGTTAAACATCTGAAATGTTGTATTTAAATAAGAAAACACATAGTAAATTATCTTACAAATGACAGTTAAACATCACCATTGTTAAACTTACATTGTCTTATAAAATGATCAAATTCTCCGAGGGGCCCTAACTGGTACAGTTTTGTTAGTCACTATATTATATGGTTCTCCTTGCCCTGAAGCATCAAACCAATGTGCAAACCTATAAATGTATGAGTGGCTCTATATATGCCATGTTCTCTTCTAGCATTAGGATCTTACCTATGTACTCTAAAATGTCGACCAGTTAAATAAGATGGTTGAAATGACTGTGACGGTTGAGTTGAAATAGGAGTTGAAGGTTGAGGTGGATGTGATGGTTCTTCTGTTCTCCTTCTCCCTCTTACCTTCCCCCTTGTTAAAGATGTCATAAATTCAGTGTATAATATATATATATATATATACCTTTGCTCCTCCTATCCCCATGCATGGCTTTTCTACGGGTTGACATTTACAAGTTTTGTTATTGTACCCAAATGCTTGACACTTACTACATCTTTTTGGTTGTCTCACCACACCATTTACCTCATTTGCCTCTCTTCTCCTTAGTATTATAGGTCTCCCTGCTGGTCTAAACATTGGTGGTGGTCTGATATCTCATGTAGGTTGTTTCATAAGAATAAATGTATACTATGAAAATCAAGAAAAATCAATAATTCAGTAATCTAAGGGCAAAAGAAACATACTTCTCCCCACTCTGATGAGTCTACAATTGGATTTACAGCTTGGTTATATGTTACTACATAGGTTGCCACCCTATGGTAATGACTACAATATTTGTACATAGGCCATGATAAAGTTGTGAAATAGTAAAAGGCACAATGAAATTACAATTAGGACATATTAACTAAAAGAGAGAACACTTACCCAACCCATCGATATTTTAGTTGATTAATCACTTTCACTGCATGTACACAAGGCAATCCAGTGATCTGCCAAACATTGCAAGTGCATATTTGTTCTTCCAAGTTCAATATCCACCTTGTGCCACTAATCCTTTTCAAATCCCTCTAACCTGTAGTGGTGACTGTATGTTTTCAACAACTCAATCATCTTCACTGCTCTAAGTACCAATCCATTCTGATCCCAGTCTCTTGCCTTCAATTTCCTTTCATACATGAGTGTCATCTGCATAAAATTCAGCCATTCTATCATCTTGTTAAAGGCATATCTCTAATCTTAAAATCCAATTGTTAAATAATTTAGAGAAATTATTGGTCACATGCTCACACTTTGTAGAAACATCAAAATAAGACCTATAGCAAGATTCATATGGCTCCCTTTCTAACCATGCTTTTGCATCAGGTTCTGCAATTCCCAACTTGTCCAAATTTTCTTTCATTACAAATTTTTTGTATGCCTTTGATGCATTCCAAGCCAATGTCATCAAATAAGTACCACTGTATAATTGTTTGAAGTTTTTGTACATGTGCCTAAAATAAAATCTATGATTGGAATGAGGTAACACTTGTGAAACTGCCTCAACAAGACCCTTTTGTCTATCAAATATGAATGCCAATTTAGATGGGTGTAAAGTGAGCTGGCGTTGTACCAAAGTTAAGAACTTTATCCATGTAGTTTGGCACTTACTTCTACAAATAAACACTATTATAGGGAAAAGACCATTGTTTACATCAAGAGATATGATGCTCAAACATTGGCCTTCATACTTGCCATTCAAGAAATATCCATTTAGACCAAGAATTGGCCTGCAACCCTTGGTGAACCCATCTAAAGTTGCCTTAAAACTAATACACGTGTCTGTAAACTTAAGATTACCATCTTCCCTACAACAAGTAGCAATACTACCAGGGTTTGATTTTTGAATCTGAACACATAGTAGGGATTGATTTTTGAATCTGAACATATAGTTCTGGACATAAAGCATAACCTTTATCATATGACCCCATTATCTTCTCCATCACCATGTTCCCTGCATTCCATGCAGTATAATATGAAACTCTTACTCCAAATCTTCTATACACAATATCAGATATATACATTGGCTTTGTTGTACTTACATCTCTTATTAGATTCTCAATCTCCTTTGTAACCTAAATAACATTTGTATTTCTGTTCAATGTGTCATTCTTACCACTACACTGATGCATAAAATACCCATTTTTAAGTGTCATGGTGTGGCCATTAACCTTGTTATGAATACCCACCAATGACAACTTGGTCTCTCTTTATACACATATCTAATCCTCTTACTTTCATTCTTCTTTTGTCTAAATGTGGACCTCTGAGTAATTGCAAAATTCCTCATAAATGACCTACACTCTGATATATTTGGCCACTCCATCCCAATTTTCAACATAGACTCTGGTGCTTGAGGTGGAAGAAAGGGTTTCTTATCTTCATGATCTTTTTTCTCATACAAGTTTGAAGAACCTATCACAAAATCTCTATTATTAGCGAAACCTTCATGATTTTCTATGTGATCCATTATAGGAACATCATCACCATTCTGTGATGTATGGCTACTGTGATAGTCCTCTTGAGCATCCACATTGTCAAAGAATGAGTCTTTAGTTAAGTCTTCAAACTCATTGTTCTCAAACTGTCTCATAAGCTCCTTTATTGTCCATCTTGCAACTTCTTCATCAACCTTATCTACATTCTTCTCCTTAATTTTAACTTCTTCTTCACTGGCATAGTCTTTGGTTAAATCATCAAGCTCTTCCTCAGAAAGGTAATCAGCCCTAACCTTCTTCACCTTAGGTTTTTGTGATTTGGTTTTTACTTTTCTCTTTAAGGATTATGCATTAAAATCCTTATAAGTAGACACTTTTAATGGTTTATTTGTCTTCTTTAAACATCTAGTAGACTTCTTTTTTTCTTGATTTTTGGTTTAACATATCCTAACTGTAATGGTGATTCTTCAACAAGGATTGGCACTATTTTAGGTGTTTCCTCTATTTCTACGAAAACTTTGTAATACCCATGAATTAGGTCTTCCTGAATGTGCTTAAACATCAGCTTAACTTCTAAATCATTACTAACGGTATGCAAAACAACGCCTACAATAAATAACAACCCAATTATACCCCCCCTCCCCTCACAAGAACATTATTATCTAGACCATGCTCATCGTCTATCCTTGTAGCAATTAACCCCAACAGTTCCAAAAAACTAATGTTTACAGGCACAATTATTAAGACAAAATAACTACCACCCTTGTATTGACTCACTCTGTATCCACTCTTATATGGTTCATCCCACTCCCTACCATACTTAATTACTAGGTGAAATATCTAATAAATTTCATCATCAAATATGGTTTCAAATGGTATATAAAAAAATTTAAATTTTAGCTTACCTTGTACTTGTATAACCTTCCCTGTTACCTTGATCCAACAATCTCTAAATTAAAAATTACAATTAATTGGCAATCGAGTTGTGTTGCATTTTATGTGCCCTAAAATACTTTGTGTAACACATACTCGAAACGTGCAGGGTCTAAAAGTTAATATTCTTCAAACACAGAGGGTTTAAAAGCAAAATCTAAAAAATAGGGTAATTATGGCTAGGTGTCTAGAGTGGGTACTTGAGGAAGAGAGGGAGAGACGCATCGATTGACGTTTGTTAGTTTGAAAACTTGTATAACTCCAAGTCCAACACTTTAACCTCTCCATCTTCCTCCATTATTTTTCTCTCACACACACACACACACACACACACACACACAAGTCTTAAGTCTCAAGCCTCAAGCCTTAAGCAACAATGTCGGATTTCCTTCCATTAACACCCCCAACATCTGACTATAGTGATAGTGACGAAGTAGGGAAGCCACGACCAACCGAGTACGACGACACCTCAGATGAATATCCCAAAGAGGACTTCGACGTCGAGGAGAACTAGGAGTTGTTAGAGGGTGGTGGTGGTGAGGAAGATGATGATGATGAGGATGACGATGACGATGACGATGATGATGATGATGGTGATGAGGCAGATGATGAAGATAAAGATGATGAACCTCCTGAAAAGATGAGGAGGTTCTATTAGGTTTTTTTAGTTTAGTTTTGGGTTTTTAGGAGGGAATTTTTTTAGGAAGAAGCCCAAGTTATTGGTTTTGTTAGGAACAAAATATCACTTTTTGGGGGTTTTTTGTTTGGTTTATTTAGCTTTTGTTTTGAATCTTGATGTTAATGGATAATGTTGATGTTAATGGATGATGTTATAATTTATGTTTTGAATCTTTTGATTTCTATTTTTAATGGCAGAGAAGATGAAGTTTTGAATTTAGTTTTCAATCCACGTGGACACTAAGAAATGTCCACGTAGATTTTTTTAGTCCACGTGGATATTCCAACTAGATAATTATTTAACACGTGGATTTTCTAATTAAAACTTAAAACATAATAACAAGGGTAATTTTGGTATTTTAAAAATAGCTAACAGCTCCGGGGTGTTTTGGGGTCCAAAAGCTAAAAATGACAATCATAGGGGGTTAGCCCAAATCGTGGTCATTATTTCGGGTCTAAAAGATAAATAACATTTCTTTCTTTTTTATAAAAGTTGGCAATCTCTCAAAAAATAAAAGCTGGAAGTTTGGCCTACTTCAAACCTCAAAACTTCACACACACCCACTCCCCCATGAAGTTTTTTGGTTTGACTTATAACCAAAAAACTTCCAGTTTTTCTTTGACTTGGCTTTGACTGGTCGTTTCTCCGCTATACCGTGGTTTGGTCATTTCCCACCCTATGACCGATTTAAGTGGGGGGTATTTTGGGTTTTCAACCGAAAAAAACTCAAATTTGCCGAATGAACCCATCTTAACCCTAAATAAGCCAAATCAAAACCCACCCCAACGTTTCCCCCCCCCCCCTCTCTCTTTATTTTTCCCTTCTCTCTCTCTTTTTCTCTTTCTCCCTTATCTCTCTACCTCTCCATCTCACCTCTCCCTTTATATCCCCTCTTTTCTATCCCCTCCCCCCTCTCTCTCTCCCTTATCTCTCAACCTCTCCCTCTCACCTCTATCTCTATCCCATCTCTTTCCCCCCTCTATCTCTCCCTTATCTCTCATCCTTTCCCTCTCACCTCTCTTTTTATCCCCACTCTCTCCCACCTTTCTCTCTTTATCCCCTTACTCTCTCACCCTCAAACAATTTTTTTTCTCTCTCTCCCTACTTCTTCCTCTCACCTCTCTCTTCCAAATTTTAAAATGTAGCTTATGCCAATTTAAAATTACTTTCCTGCAAGATTGCACCATACGACCCAATTTACAAGATTTACTATAGTCTTTGTCTATGATAAATGACATTTTTCCATGGACTTTAACTGTGACCAAGGTTCTTAGTAAAACATACATGGCAATTTATTTAGCAAGGAGTTTATCTGTGGAAAAATTTATCATGCCACCGCAACATTTGTCTGTGGCAAATTTTATACCACGCTACAGATTAAGTCTGTGGTTTTTTTTATTGAAAATTAAATTATATATATATATAAATTAAACCCCTGATTTCAAAACCAGCAAAGCATTCAAGTTGACAATATATTAATGATGTATACATAAGAAGAAGAATTCATAACAACGAATTTCATTCATACATAACTATTACAGTATCCAAGTACACTTTCTTTATATGAGAATTGCATGTAACAATCGAAATAAAACAAAGAGCATAAGCCTCATATTCTGCTTCATTGTAGTTTGGACGTTCGAGAAGTACTGCTTGCGAATCAATTATTAACACTAGCAATAACATCCACATTGGTATTATTCTATGGAATTAATCAAAATAATAATACTAGAGGGAATAACATTATTATAACCAATCCATACCTATTATTTGTAAGTTTGAATAAACCTTTGATCTATAGTTTTACACTAAGCCATACATCTGCATGTATAAAACCATGATTCATATAAGTAGAAATCATATACATTAACTATAAACAGAATTCTTATTTCTTCCATTAATCATCCAAATGCCAAAAACAACCGTTCCTTGTCGAAACTAATACAAATATATAAGAAAGTGTTTTTGTTAGTAAATTCATAGGTGAGATAGCTATAACTTACAAACATCAATTATTGTTTCATGTATAACTTCATCTATAAAATCAGTTGTCACACTAGGTTCAATTAAACGAGCAGTGGTGTCCAAAATATCCCCGCAATCTGGAAATAACTTTGAAAATAATAGAATGTTCCAAATCTAACATGAAGGGCACAACCAATAAGTCATACTTTTTATTTCAATATGTAAACAGATATTTAAGTTCAGCCAGAAATATTAAGTAAAACACATGTCATATGGCATAACAATCTTAAGATCCTACTCGACATGTTTCCCTCATTTCCTCGATCTGCTCTCAAGTTATTTACAAAGAAACCATCATCAATGAATATGCAACTTATAGACAAATAACTTATTTCAATGACCGACAAAAATTATAATCGAAGCTTACCTCTACCCTATTCTGTAGACCACAATTAATCTCAATATTGGGATGCCCTAAAATCAAAAGGAAGCAAAATTTAAGAAAATAAAAAATGAAAGAAAACATCCACTAAAAATACCCAGACATAAAAGAACTAACATCATTGCCCAATCAGGTTTTCAATCTCTGGAGGTTCATTACGACTACTTGATATTGGATATAAGTCTGTAGTTTCCTGTGTATAAAAAAAATAACAAAAATATGGTAAGAAATATATTCAAAAAATTAAGGTTATGAATAAATTAGATTGAAATAAAGTAGGATTTTTTGACCAATAGAAAAAAATAAAATAAGAAGCACTGCTTAAGTGATATTTTAATAGATGCCATGACACGAGAACAAGGTAGACAATTGCAGTTCTTGCGTCCCATTTATTGTGAACAAGGATAGCATCATATTAGATTTTTTTAAAAGGGGTAAGTTGTGACTGCAAATGTGGTATGCTTCTGTCATAACACTGGATACCATGCGACATGCATCGCGCGACACATTTCTTAACAATCATAATGGAAAAAAAAAATCAATGCCCGAACTTTGGAGGAAATACCCTGATCTATTCACAGGTCTTCCAAGTCCTAACCCATCTAAAAACCAGATTCTGCCAAGTTAATCCTCTAACTAGATTGCATAAACTACATAAATAAAAGAAAGCGACAAAGGTTTTAACCATAGTGCCATCATGGGTATGGTGCTGAAACCCCTAACTTCACACTTTTAAACCAAACATTTTCCACCCAAACATTATCACTTGACACATATATTACTTTATAGCAAGACTAACGCTAAAATAATTGGCACATGCATATGCACAGATAAATATTAATGCTAAGTTGGGGAATCAATCAATAAAGGTCATCTTTGGTAAATCTATGATCATTTTAATTAAGGTCTTAAGTTTGCTATAAAAAAGGGAAATTCACTTTTGTGTGCAATAACCCTTGCCTAAGTAGGTATTTTCCAATATTAATTTCTTGAATGAGATGGGATTGTTAGAAGTAACCAAAGCGCTGAAATTGAAAAAATATATGTACCTAAGAGTGCCAATCACTAAAAATATAATAAAACATACATGGAGTGCATCTGATAGTAGACCCACTGTGAACATTTCAATGGTTTTATCTCCCACTCAATAAATTGCAGTAAATCTAGCAACGAATCCCTCAATTCTTCCTGAATTAGGTAATAAGGATTTTTTTTTATTATTTTTTTTGTAATAGGAACACCCTGCATAAGAATAAATTTGTAAGCAGTATAAGATAAATCTACAAAATTTCCAATCACCTCAATTTCATTACACAAACATCTTTCAGTATTCAATTACAAAATTTAAGTTATAAAAAAAATTGAATTTTAAAAATTTGCTAATACCCTTAAAACCTCACAATTTAAATTGAACAAAACCCCCAAGTTTCCCAAGGGAAATTCTTCAAAATTAGGATGAGAAATCAATGCAAACCCTACAGTCTACCACAATTTTGGGAAAAGAAAAAAAACTATGAATCCAAATTACATCTTTAACTCTTCGAATCTAAATTATGCCCAAATTGAAATAGAGAGAAAGCGATAGAGAGAGGGGGAGAAAACAATCACCTTAAACCTCAATTTCATCTCCCAAACTGATTTCAACTGAAAATTGGGAATCTTAGACTGAAATTCTGACCTTTGAACAAATCACATTCGGAATTGATCATCTACAAAATTAGATACTTCTTTGCGTACATGTTGAATTCAAATTAGGTTTTTGGTTGAGTTTGGTTTTGAAGAGTTAAAATAGAAAATGGGAGGGGAAGGGATGAAAATAATGAAAAAATAATAAAGTTAAAATTGCCACGGACTAAACTAGAACTTGTTACGAATTCACTCACGGTAGAAGTCCGTGGCAAACTAAAAATTAGACTGTAACAAATTGTAATTTTGGTGTAGTGCCATAACATTTGCCAATCCGACCAGTAGAGTTGATAGTATCTTTTCAGTCTGATTACCTAATAGATATTTGTCGTAAGCATTTCAAGAATGTCGGTATGACACTACTAATTATGTTAACAAACATTGATGGTTAATTAATAAATTCAGTATGAGGACTATTTCATATAGATGAAACTCATGTGTTAATTTAACCTACCTCGCACTAGCAAAGGAGCCTCGAAGTGGGGTAAATTGAAATTTCCTGTGACAAATTGTGACTTGTGTTGTGTAAACCGCTCAGAGTGACATATATAGTAAAGATCGATCAAGTCCAACCTTCAAAGTACATGGTAAACCAATTTATCATTTCATAATTAAGCCAATGATTTTATTTGTTTGTTATCGACATAACTAATCAATTACGATATATTGGATAAGATTTTTGTAGTTATTTCTTCTGTTGTACATCGACATAACATGAGTGATAAAAGATGTTCATGAATTAATTTCCTCTTGTTCATCCATCTATAATTGTAAAAACACATTATCAACTAATACAATTAATGACTTCTCCATGGCACCCAAGATATCCCACATAAGAGCACTACTTGGCGAACAAAGTCTCTAGCTCGCCACATTTCAGATGAACTTAATTTTTCAAAACTTACATAGTATTTGTAGTGTACCTAAAATTTGGTAGAAAAAAAAATACAATTTCATCACATATTCCACCATCAATAGATGGGAAAAATATCAAGGATACATCTCATAGATGAGGGTTTTGTACGGGGCTAATCTCATTGAGGGTAGATTACACTCTTAATTAATACTCGACTAACAAGCATATTTAATAAAAATATATATAGAGATTCTAGTAGATACACTTTCGTGGAGTCCTAGAATGAGATTCCTCCACGGCCTCTAGTGAGGATTTTTAAGATCAAATTGTATAAATGGATGAGATTACAAATAAAGGCTCGAGTAGACTGAGTCTTCAAGCTTTTAGAATTTGCACGAAGGTTATAAGAATTTCTCAGGGGTGTATGTGGGGAAAAATCTCAACCCCTCTATGGTGGCTCTCCTCACCTATTTTAAGAGGATAAAAAAGGTGAGGTCATCATAGAGAAGTCAAATCATAAAGACAACCTTACATATAGCTATTTCCACCATTCTTTGTCTACTGAGCTATCAACCTTCGAACTGGGGCTGAGTTATCCCAAGGTGGCCATCCGAAACCCAAGAGAATTCGAAGGTATATTTTGTAGCGTCTTTGGTTAATTTGTAAGTATGGTAGACTTCGAGCTGCTCAGAAGTCTTCGAGTAGTCACCTGCTCTCGAAGGCCATGAATAGGCTACTACATTCGCCCCTCTCAGCTGGGGCCTCAACAACATCGATTGGACGTTGGTGAAGGGATTGAGCTAAAAAGTTACTTTATGGGAACTTGGAATTTTGTCCGTTGCTGAAATAAAAAATAAAAGAAAAAATATGATCATGTTTGAACATAATGCGTATAACTCGACATGTTCAAATATGAACATATCATGTCCGAATATAAATCGATAGTTAGGCTTTTTTTGTTCGTTCAAAGTGTATTGTGATACGTATTTTTTGATCAACCTCATGAAGAGTTTATTATAAGGTCGGGATAATAGCCACCCCATGATAAGGCAACGCCAACCACCAAGAAAACTTAACCCCCACTTAATTTTCTTTATGGTAAGGACCACCCTTAGAATTCTGCAAGATATGCAAAAAATAAATTTTAAAATTTTAAGAAAAAGGAAAAGAAAACAAATAGTACATATTGCGACTTCCCCTCTATTTCTTCAGCGGAGTAATCGGGCAGTTATCTCTCCCACTAATCCTACTAACTAATCCAAGTACTCCACAATTACCAATTGCTCTTTCATAGATCTCTCACTAATCCATGAAATCCTTGCTAGGAACTGTGAATTTCATCTCCGTGATCAACTTTTGGTCTCTCTCCCGCTCTTTCTATGTTTCAAAGTCGTTGCTCTATCTAGTTTGGCTACGACGGAAAGGTAATTAACTGCATCTCTTGAACATTCCAAAGCTCTCTCTTTTGATCATTGGTTTCAAAGTCTGACAATTTTTGGTTCTAGTTCTACACCATAAGTTGGTTTACGGCACCTTGTTGATTGTTACGGCAAGTTATGACTTTCGTTGCTAACGTCTGCGTTTCAAGTTCTAGACCGTAAGCTTGTTTACGACACCTTGTTTTTATAGTTACGGAAATTTTATGCTTTAATATGATACATAGTTTAAAATATATATATGAACCGCAAGTCAATTATTACAGAAAATATTTTGACAGTTACGGTTTTATGTAGAGACGTCTGTATTAGGTTATGGTATAGTTTTCCAACATATTTATTTGCTACGGTTGACTTTACGGCCGTAAGTTCTTATTTTGAACTTCATTTTTTTGTTTGTAAGCCTTAATTTGATCATTTTATTGGAAAACTAAATTTAAAACTTACTTTGTAGAAATAGCTCCTAAGAAACAACAATGGTGTAAGAAAACAGTGAAGAAGTTGACCTAAAAAAACACCCGCTGATCCGACACTGGGTGAATCAACATCACAAGGAGTGGTGATGTAAGAGAGTTGGAAAAAAGAAAAGTTGAAATACCTATTAAGAAAAAAAAATTGTCTGAGAAGAAAAGGCGGAATTGACGAAGAAAATTGAGTTGGAAAAAGTAAGAACTGTCGGCCATGTTTTGGAGAGAGTTACAAATCATAACCCAAAGTTTGCCCAAATGAGCAATTAGTTATTGTTGTATATAATGAGTTTCAACTATTGCTGCACCTAAGTTTAGAAGAAGAGGAAGGGCAATAAAATTATTGACCAAGTATAACCAATCTGAGGTACAGAGTGCTAGTGAGAAAAAGAAAGCAAAATGCGGTCTTAACGTTTAGATAATGCTAAAGTTACATTAGCGAGTAAGGCTATAGAGGAAAGAAAGGTTGTGCAAAATTTCATGCCCCTAGAATAAAGATGCTTGAATGAATAACTAGTGCAGCTTGATCTTACTCGCTTGTTAGAAAAAGAAAGGATAGAGAAAATAAACTGCAAGGGGGGTTAGAAATAGGTGGACAAGGGAATACGGTAAAAAACAGTTCATGAAGGTGAAGTAGTGGTTAATATGCATTCAGAAGATGTGAATGTGGATGATAATAATAGGGAGAAAACCAATGTTGGGATAAATTCTGTAATAAATGAAGTACTGGAAGAAAATGGACTAGGGAGGGTCGACACTGATCACCCAACTATGGATAAAAATGGATGTTGATACCCATCTTCTATGGATGTAAGGATCATCCTTCTATTAACAAACACAAAGATAAAGATGAGAAGGATAATTTGTTCCCTCTCCTATCCAGGAAACTGACTCTTCAGGGGAGGACTTAGACCGTCTCAAATGGTACGTTATTGTGGGGCCCCAAGAGGCCTACATTCTGTTGGTTTCAAGACCACAGGGCTAAGAGCATATGGGCGGGGGAGGAAGTTCTTATCCTCACACCAAAGAAACATGGAGTCAATCTTGGCAAATAGAATTGGTTTGATGAGTGTAAAAAGTTTTAGGAAAAGGTTATTGATACTGGCCTGAGTATGGTATTAATGTGTGTTATAGGTATAACAACCAGGTAATTTCAATACTTGGTCGGAACATTGGCAGCCGGATGCTTGGTCAGAACATTGGCAGCCGAAGACAAATACCTCCACTACTGCTAGATAGATGACAATCACTTATATGACGTCCACCATATTATTGGTATACTGTTGTGGGGCGACCTTTACATTTTCCAAGAAGGCTGAGAAAGGCAAAACTTTTTTTGCAACAGATTATTATTTTAATATGATGTAAAATTATGGTTAATCCATGGAATAAATACTTACGCTTCTTGAGGACTTGTACCGCGTTGTACTCCATTAGTTGAAGGATATATTTTCTGGAGACAACAAATACACCATGATACCCCTGATGATGTGCTGAATTGATATTTTATGAAGCTTTAATGTTATTGAAGCGTAGGGACCCAATGAGGGTGCTTGGGCAGATGGGTTACGTACAATGCAATCCTCGGTTGAGATGAAGCCGAAACTGTGAGAGATTTAATAGTTTGAAGAGGGACAAATTTTAATGAGGTGCTATTGACTAGAATGGATGGACAATTATAAATGATGATAGGAGAGAGTTGTCCACTTGGGATTGGGAGTGCCTTGAAGGGTATGATTATTGTACATACAAAGATCTATCCTCGACTGCTCCCGATGACAGATACTGATGAGCCAAATAACATTAGCAATCCACCGAGTT
>JACGCM010002531.1:0-493363 GCA_014058105.1 Kingdonia uniflora
TTATACTTACGCAATAAATGGTTTTACTCGACTATGTGTCATTTTCATTGCCCAGTTTTCAGATTTTCAGTACTTACGTATAAGGTTAACTGAAAGTCTGACCCAGTGCATCGCTAATAACAGCGTTTAAAGCAGAAGCAAAGTGTTATGTAACATTGTATCCTTTCTGTACTAAAAGCCAAATTTGAATATCTTCCATATCTTCATTCTAACTTCTGTGAATTGTCAAAGACTTTGAATATCCATAAAAATATTCAAGGATGGAAACTTAAAGATTTCAATTTCTTAAAAATTTAGCCATAGTATATAATATTAGGTATTACAATTGTATGTGTAACGATGTAATGCATTCAGCTTGAAGGTTTTATTCTTAGTATCTAAATTCCGTGTACTCCAAGAAAATTGAGCATAACATGTACTAAGCATGCGTATAAATAGGGGGGAGGGGGAATTGATGTCAATTGTTAAGTACGTAAATTCACTATGGTACTAACAAAAATATTGTGAAAGATTGGTAACTGGGTTGGCGTGTAAGAAAGCATATTAGAGTTAATAATAGGGATTTTACATTAGGGAATACGATAAAGAAACTAAAAGTTATAATGTCATACTTTGAGCAAGTGACAATACGATCCTACATTGATTGATAGGTTCCAAATTACGTATATAGTACATATTTAATATATAATTAGGATTTGTAAATTTTAGTGCATATAATTCTAAATTCGAACATCTAATGAAGATAAATTAACTATGATATTAACTCTGATATGCACTTAAATATTAATTCTAATTCTTTTGCCCCATAAATGGGGGCTTCCTTATTCATCTATGCTATTTTCTCAATGAGATCAATTGATCCTTTATATCTTCCTTGTTGTTCGAGTTTAATTTTTGCTGTAGTTGGAGTTTATTGTTGTTGTTGCTTTTGTTTTCAAGGTTTTGGGTTTCCTTATACTTTTGTATCAGCTTGAATCTTTGGTGGTTTAATTTCTGGGTGGTTGGGTTTAAAGTTGGGTTGGTCTGAAACCTCAAAGAAGGTACGATCTCGAAGAAAAAATCTCGCTTCTGAAAAATGAGGTACTGTATATTTCCTTTACAATATTTTTTCTTTGCTTTTATGAAGCTGCGCATTATGTTGAGTAATGTTTAGTGCTTTACTTTGAATTATGTTTAGTGGTTTACTCCTATGGCAAACAACAGCCATATTCCAGAGGTAAGTACGCATGGTTACTTTAGCCATCATATTCTATGATCTTAGTACTTCATCATAATAGTACTTACTCATTAGTCTTAGACATTCAACACATAGGTGTTTTACTTATGTTTAGTCTTTTTACTCATTAATCTTATACAGTACTCATTAATCTTAGACAGTAAGTTCATAGATAATAAAGTCTTAGTACTTGGTCTTAGTAGTACTTACTCAATAATCTTAGACATTAAGTGCAAAGGTGTTTTACTTATGTTTAGCCTTTTTACTAGTTAATTAGGTGTCACCCAACACCATATCTGCTAATCACAAAAATTCCGGCCTCTCTTGATGATCAATTACACAACGTGTTAGGAGAGAATACGAGAGACAACTAAGGGAAGATGCAATATTGTTTAACAAAGATCTACCAAACCATTCCTTCAAATCTGTAGCCCGTAATTTAAATGATGAATTAAATAAAGAAGCTACACAGACTAAAGCACCCAATCCTCATGCTCATGATAACGTCATGGAAACAAAAATCTCACCACTTTTAGACCTTAGCGGCATCACGATGAATGCACCTAACCTAATGAATCATGTAAGGAATAATAATTCAAAACTCTCTAATCGATCGATTGCACAATGTACTAGAAGGGAACATGAGAGGCAAATAAGGGAAGCCGAGGTGTCTACCTTACCAAATCCATTGATCTGTACCAATTCAAGACTCTCTACGCCATCTATTACACAATGTACCAGAAGAGAACGTGAAAGGAAACAAAGAGAATCTGTGTCTATTGAAGCTTCTGTATCTGAGGTCGCTAAGAACGTTGTAGAAATTGAAGTACCTACCCCAATTAATCCTGTAATTCATATAACCTCTAATTTTCCATTCAGTACATTTGAAATTGGGGAGTCATCATCACCTCCCGCAAACGTGTAAGCAAACATAACTAATTATTTCCTAAATTTGCAAAATTAACATTGATACTTTAGTAATTACTTTCAATTCTTATTTTTAACTACTGCAGAATTCATCATTATGTGGAGGATCATTACAATTTAAGTGATAATGATGAAGTAGAACACGTTAATGCCAATCAAGTTAAAGTCCAATTGGGACGTCATTTCTTGGGACAAATAAACGTTGTATGTATACATTGTTCTACACTTCATTGGAGGGGTGAACGTCTAACAAATTCTTCCAGCAGCAACCCACGATTTGGTTAATGTTGCTTACAAGGAAAAATTAAGCTCCCAGAACACGATCCGTTACCTACTGAATTAAAGGAATTGTACGATGGTAATGGTTCACATTCAAGGTCATTTCGCCCGAGAATATAATGCATCTAATGCATTTACGAGTCTTGGAGTTCATATAGATGATTGAGTTGTTCATGGAAGAGAACCATCTTCTTTTGTAATCTACGAAAAGTTACACCATCGAATAGGTGCATTAATTTCAAATCATGAACAAGATGCATCTTATGCACAATTATATATTTACAGCCCCGACGTAGTTCTTAATACCTGTCATAAGAGAAACCCACATTTGAATTAATATATCCTACAAGTTATTCAAGACACATTGGTCCGAAGTAATCACCTTTTGTGAATTATATCATCATATATATGAGGTTTTAGAAGGCGTGGCCGGCGAAGATAAGGAATTCAGTGTTCCAACGTACCTACATTATAATGCTTCGACAGATCATCATAGATATAATATGCCAACAACATATGAGATTGCAGTTATACTCCTAGGAGATGGGTCACAAATAAGTGGAGTGCAAGATATCATTGTGTATCATAAGGCTAATCAGGGGTTGATGCACATAAGTGAGTGTCATCCTGCTTACCTTCCGTTGCATTATGTTCATTTTTTCCCAACTGGATAACTTGACTGGACAATCTACCTAAAGCAATGGAATGTTGCACGAAACACATTGTACTCTACTAAGAAACTTACACAATTGGAATACTATTGTTATCGTCTATTCGAACGTACAATAAAATATTCACCAATTTAGCGAGGTTTAAAATTATTCTAACAATTTATAGTTGACGTATGAGCCTCGACTGAGCAAAGTTGATTGACATATGTCAAGTTTAAACAAAATGATTTCCATTCTAACCTATATGGTGGTTTAGCAGATATTGTGACAGCTTATCTAAATCCTAATCAAGTTGGATAGCGTGTTATTTTACCATCTTCACATACAGGTAGTGTAAGGAGTATGTATGAAATTTATCAGGATTCGCTGGCAATCACCCATTTCAATAATTATTCAGATATCTTTTTAACAATGATAACTAATCCAAAATGGCCTGAGATTACAAACGCACTCTTACCTAACCAATTAGTCTATGATCGACTGGATTTAGTTGCCTGCGTTTTTGAGTTAAAGAAAAAAGCTTTTCTAAAGGAAGTAAAGAATAATCGTGTTTTTGGAACGTGTGTTGCACACGTTTAGACAATTGAGTTTCAAATGCATGGTTTACCATATATGCATGCATTATTCTTCCTGAGTTGTGAGGATAAAATTTGAACAATATCACAGGTTGATCATATCGTAAACGCTAAAATTCCTGACAAAAATGAACATCCCACTATCTTTAGAGTCGTAATAAAATGTATGATTCATGGACCGTGTGGGCCTGCTAACATGAACGCTACGTATATGGATAATGGAAAGTGTACAAAGTAATATCTTAGATAATATGACGAAGAGAAACCTATTGTTCCAGATGGTTATCTTGTTTATAGACGATGACCAACACCTAATAAAACATACATTGTTAAAGGCCAATTAGTTGATAACAGAAATGTTGTGCTATATATCCCGTACCTGTCTGAGTTATTTGATTGTCAAATCAATGTTGAAATATGTGCAGGCCTTCAATGTGTAAAATGCATTCACAAGTATATTTATAAGGGTCGTGATCAAGAAACTATTGTCATCACTTGGGATGAAATACAATAGTATCTTGATTCTCGATATATTGGACCTTCGGAAGGAGCTTGGCGTCCCTTTAGTTTTAAACTGCACCATGAAAAACCTAATGTCGTACGACAGGCTTTGCACTTACCTAGAATGTACCACGTTGTTTTCAACTTGAATGAGACCATGACATTTATTCGTGCACGAGCCGCTAATGAAGGGACATCTCTAACGGCCTTTTTTGAATATTATGTTAAAAATGAAGATACACGAGCCTTTACATACCAACAATTTCCACAACATTATGTTTGGCACGGTAATGACGGTAGAAAAATTTGGACATGAAGAACGCAACAAGAATTTTCAATTGGCCGAATATATTATGCAAGCCCGAACTCTGGAGAGAGGTACTACTTTCGTTTACTTCTAACTATAGTTAAAGGTCTAACATCTTTCTAATGTCTGCGGGCGCATAATAGTATTTTGTATGACACATTCAAAACAACATGTACTGGGATGACACTTCTTGAAGATGATAAAGAATGGGTTGATTGCTTAGATGAAGCAGTCATCATGAAAACTGGGTATCAGTTGAGAAGATTGTCCAGTATTATTCTATCAGAAAGCAATCCTATACAGCAAGAAGAGTTATGGAACAAGTTCTGGGTGAATATATGTGATGACCTAGCTTACAAACTTCGAACCCAGTTTAACATTCAAAATCCGACTGAGGATCATGTTAAAGATTATGGTCTGTATCTATTGGATGAATTGTTATTTGAATCGGGTAAAACTCTGCAAGATTTTTCTCCAATGCCACAGCCAGTAGGAAATTAGAGTACCGTAAATGGGAATAAACTCATAATGGAATAACGACAATTCCAATATGACACATATTTTTTACACGCTGCTGTTAAGTATTGAACTCACCTCCTCAGTAAAGTGATTTTTACAGATTTAAGCTGAGCATGAATAGTATTGAACTCACTGATATGAGCTTGCACACTACCGTTCTCCTTCATCTTCAAAGTAAATAAGTGCAATAAAAGATGTACCTTATTTTCCCTAGACGGTTTTGAGTACATAGAGGACAAAGTCTCCATTAAACTCTTCATTGTCGTAACTTTGGAGATCTTGTGTAGAATCTGAGATGACAGCGCTAACCTAACAGTTCCAAGCGCCTTGCAATCCAATCGTGCCCACTTAGCAACATCGTAATCAGCTGGCTTCATCTCAACTCTACCCAATGGTAAATTAAGATCCTTCTGATAGAGGCAATCTTCTATCTGCATCTTCAATACTCCAAAATTTGAACCATTGAATTTTGTGATCTTTAATTTCTCTTGATTAGCCATCGTTCTTCACCACACAATCCCTGTATCAAGTACTCTGATACCAATTATTGAGAATTGAGGTTGTAGGGACCTATCCCTCGATCTAACCTAATTTAAACTACACAACTTGAACTACCTTGATATTAGACTCATGCATTACACACGTAACATACACAGTCAATAATTTACCACCTAGCTCACAAACTGATAAAGAGCGTAGATCGATCACAACAGAAGAACATGAATAAGTCAAAATTACCTGCCTCTTACAAACTCAATGGTTACATAGTCAACCACCACTTACCTCATTATTCAAAGAACGTACTTTAGCATGATAACGAGCTGCGGGTAAGGTCTATATAAAGAAAAAGTTCAAAAGAGATAAAGGCCACCGAAAAAATAGCCAGAAAAAGACAATAAACTTATTATTTACGAGATCAAGTATTTCTAAGTTTGAGAGATCACTTGTAATAAAATATCAGCCCTCAAGTAATAAAAGTTACTGTTACTAAAACCCTCAACTAGAGGTCGTAGTTTTTTACCTATTCAAAGGTTTTCCGCGCTAAATCATCTGTGTCATTTCTTGTTTTACATTAGTTTTTATCGCAGGTACATTGGTGTAAGAGCTAATTCCAAGCCATTTCGAGCTAACGGAATTAAGCCATTATATTTGGCACCGTCTGTGGGAAGGAAGACATTTCCATGATATCCTAAGGCATACAATTACTCTACTATTAATCTCCAATCATGGTCACTTCCAGACGACCAACAACTGGGATCCAGCTCGATCTTTCAGTTGAGTCAGAACAACTTTCAGAACTACATGCAAATCTCCATGTCAAAATATAAAAATGTAACGAGCTCGAACATCTATTAACTCTTGACTGAGAGCTCTACGAGGAAGAGTTTGAAGCTGAGCGATAAGCTCGTTTGATAGCATTCAAGCGACATGAAGATAAGATAATAACCATGCAGTCTACATTACAGGCTCTGTAGGATACACAATAGGCTCCCCAGACCAAATATCATGATCAAATGCAAGAGACTTTCCAAGTTTCTGTGCAGGACAGATTAGGACCTCGAGGAACCACCAAAAAAGCTATTTCTAGAAATGTTTAGTACAAATCTCAACCTTCCATTCATTTAGGCAGTGAGGTTCAGTCAAATATCAATAGAGGTCCCTGACTTTCCAAATGTCAGGAGGAAGAGCAGCAGCCTCAACCTTAAATTCTAGTATGTGATCGTTTGAGTGAAGGCACCGGTAGTTATGATCCTCAACCACCTCGCCAAGTTACTCAAGCAACTCGTCTATACGTCACACAAGAGCATATGGATCAGCGCATCAAGAAGATGATTGAAGCACAAGTTCTTGGCACTAAAGACGACCTTACATACCAAGCTACAGGGAAGTCCAATTGCTAAAGAACTATTCGATATGGAAGTACCAAAATGGTTTCCATACCCCAAAAATTCGTAAATAAAAGGGTACCAATCCAAAAGAGCACATTCAACAATACCGTAATTCATTGGGATTGTACTCCAATCTTAGCCACATTCTTTATCGTCTGTTCACAACAAGTCTATAAGGAGAATCGCTCTGGTGGTTTTACTCTCTGCCTGAAGACTCCATTTTCATATTCGATCAACTGCATATGTAATTCATCAAGACATATGCTTTCAACAAAGACAAGGAGGAAAATTTATATTCTCTTATTAGTCTGAAACAGTCACAAGGGGAGAAGCTCAAGGCTTTTGTCAAGAAGTTTTTGAAGCTCGCACGTAAAGTAGACAATCTCGATCAGAAAACAGCTGTTACCGCTTTTACCAATGCGCTCTAGCTCGATTTCAAGGCCAAATAACACCTCTTCTTAAACAAACCATCGAACTTGGAAGATATGATCACCAAGGTCAATGGTTACGTCGACCTGGAAAGGATGATGTCTGAAAGGCATAAATGTACTAAATCCATCTTAACCACTAAAGGTCCAACTACAGGACAAAAACTGAACCGAAGGAGGATCAAGGTAATCAAAATCTTTCCAAGGGCAACGCTGGCAACCCTCAAAAAGGTGGTACATTACCCAAGCCAATCCTCCCCAAGATGAATATCTACATCTTCACAATTTTTCTAATTTTGTCAAAAGATGAGCTCTACCATCCATCCCAATCATTGGAACCAATCAAAAGCCGCCCATGCTACATGTATCATAAGGTAAATCATCATGCTACTGACAACTGTTATGCTTTACAGAGGTTGTTGAAGTTTATTTTCAAAGAGGAATAAATGTTTGAATACATTATCGATCTAAAATCCTACAAGGATAGTAGCTATAAGAAGCAGCTCAAAGTGGTCCAGGTCGAATATCAGGCTGAGGAAAAACATCTATACCATATGTACTACATCAACATGATCAAAATTCATCAGATCAACAACTCTTGTAGATTCAAGCGAAGGAGATTATCAGAATGCTACGATCCCACACCATAAGATAAGGAAGCCAAGCTTTTTCCTGAGTCGAGCAATCGCCGGCTTAGGATTTCATTTAAAGATTACGGCATTAGTCACGCCAAATTTCTACATCATGATGCATTAATAATAATGCTCAAGATGAAGAAGTTTGTCATTCATACAATGATGATCAATATTGGAAGCGGTATTAAGATTCCTTTTCAGAGCACGATCAACCAGATGGGTTTGGCCGATAAAGTTATTTCGAGAGACACTGATATCAGTGGATGCAATAGTACCAGAGAAGAACACATTTGCAAGGTTATCTTACCTATCACCGCTGGACCAACTACAATCAACGTCGGATTCTACGTTATCAATGCCAAATCTTGCTGTCTCGGCATTACGGGCCGTTACTGGATTCACAACATGGAAGCAATCGCTTGTACATATCATCAAGCACTCCGCTTCAAACACAATGATGACATTTATAAAATCAAAGGCAGTCAAAGCTTTCCAGAGCTTACGAGAATACCGTCTCTGCCATTCTAGATACATCAGGCAGGTACGTTACATAGTAATTACAGAAAGCTGGTCACCTTGATGACTGGCCTTTAACAAAAGAGCCTACCGAATTTATTGACATTGATGGACCTAGCCAAGGTACTTTTATCGATACCAAACTGGTCCAACACCAAAAGGATGCTCTCACTCATTTCTTACGAATGAATCGAGACATCTTTGCGTGGACTTTCGAGGAAATGCCCAGGGTGGATCCATCCAAGGCATATTATCGATTGGCCATCAACATCAATACACTGGCGGTCAAACAGAAATAACGATGACTCTCACCTCGTATTCGAGATGAAGTCAACATTGAGATTGAGAAATTAATCAAAGTGGGATTCATTCGAAAAGCCAAGTATCCAGATTGGATATCTAACATCGTCGCTGTTCCAAAAAAGAATGGAAAGGTCTAAGTTGGCGTAGATGTAACCGATCTAAAAAAATACACTCTAAAGGATAGTTTCCCTCTTTCCATCATTCATAAAATCCTTGATTCTACAGCAGGCCATGAACTCCTATTTATGATGGACGCTACTTCAGGATATAATCAGATTCCTCTCTTGGAAGAAAATCTAGAAAAAACTACTTTTATAACTAAAAAAGGGATTTACTGTTACAAAGTCATGCTCTTCGGACTCAAGACACAGGCACAACTTATCAAAGGTTAATGAAAACTATGTTCAAAGTACACCTGGGAAAAATTATGGAAGTCTACATCGATGATCTATTGTGCAAGAGCTTATGGTCAGAAAACCATATCACAGATCTAACCACAATATTCAACATTATTACTATCATACCGAATGCGACTCAATCCAGATAAGTGTCAATTCTGAGTTCATTCAGGCTAATTCCTCGGCCATCTCATCTGTAAGAAGGGGATTGAGGTCGATCCAGATCGAATTCGAGCTTTACTCAATATGCCATCTCCAAAAATAATGAAGGACGTACAAAAACTTGCTAGCAAGATTGGCACTATCAATAGATTCGCTTCTAAGTTTTCAGATCACTATCGTTAGTTGTTCCTATTACTCTGAGGTTATACCAAATGAGGAAAAGTTCAACCCAATGTAGAGATCCAGTGGACATCAGAATGTGAGGTAGCTTTTCAAGAACTCAAAACTTATCTAGGGAAGTATCCTATCAAGAGCACCCCGGTAGGTAGTGAGGAACTAATCATCTACCTGGCAGTTACAAATATTTATGAGTAGCATATTCCTCAGATTCGATAAGAGTAAGCCAGCATAGTGTAGTTAAAGAAAGCCATGCATTGTCAAAAACAGATAGCATTTAAGAAGTCACCACAAGTCCTTGACCAACTAAAAGTAGCCGTTGTGCTTGGTCATGGAAGTACTGTTAGAGATCCACGAAGTTCGCCCACTCCCCCCAGAATAGGAGACTATTTCTTTCTTTTTACAAAACTGCCTATATCCTATAAATAAAGGCAGATAATTGATTATTCAAGGACTGAAATACGCAACTTTACTATCATTACTTCATAAACCCTACTATCACTCCCAAATACTTGTAATAACTTGAAATATACTAGATTTTACATCAAAACCCTCTTCGAGGTCATGGTTTTTCTCAGTTTTTACTAAGTTTTCTGCGTAAAATCTTGTGTAATTAGCTTTTTATTATATTTCTTCTTACGAATAGTATTGGCAAAGTTCTCCTTTTGGAAAACACGCCACTACAATTGGCGCCATCAGTGAGAAATACCATACTTTTCTTTACCACCACTGATCTAAAAACCTTCCGATGATAAACATGAACAAGAAAAACCATTCCAGCACCGTAAGAGACCAAGATCCGATACCAGGAATGGTCGACTTACATGGTGCAGTGATCGAGCTTCAGAAACAAATGGCTGTGGAAAAAGCCCAAAGATAGGAGGATCAGCGTGTCCATACTCAAGCTCTCCAAGTAGAGGGAAATAAATGAAGGAAATCCTTAGATCAACAGAGTCAAACACATCAAAAAGAAATGGAGAGACTGAGGAGGACATAAGATCGACTCACTGGCCACCAGGCATCACCTCCACTTACCCGAAGCGATTATAGATTAAGAACAATTCAACGCGATGATCAACCAAGAGAAGACGAGATACGAATTTCTCGAACCAGATCCAGAAATCCAATCAGGGCTTCTTAGCATTTTTGTTTAACATCCTCAGCATCGACAAATTAAGGAAGTCGATGCACGCATCATCAGACTCCCCCCCACTCGAAAGAAGACCAATCAGGGATCGATTGGGACCAAAAGGACAAAGAGATTTCGATCTGCAAGTCGCAGCCTTACCATTTTTCCCACAGCAGTTTGTCACCTTGGATGACCTAAACAACAGAATCCAGGCCATAAACTCTTATATCCCAGGCCAGAAATCCGCGCTTGATAGAATCGAGACAAATCCCATATCCCCTCATATCGAAGTTATGCCCATCCCAAAAAATTATAATATGCCAAAATTTATTCAGTATGCATGTTTGACTGACCCGCTTACCCATGTCCGACACTTCAAAGCCATAATGGGATTATATTCTAAACTCGACCACATGCTGTGTAGGCTATTCAACATGAGCCTAAAGGAAGAACCACTTCAATGGTTCCACACCATCCGAGAAACCTCCATCACTACGTTTAGCCAGTTGCAGCGTCTTTTCGAAGCCAATTATGCTCATGCTAAAGAGCGGGAGATCATTGTCGATTCCTTGTTATTCTTCGAGCAGGGCACAAAAGAAACATTGGCAAGCTTTTATAAACATTTCTTATAAGAAACTCAGAAAATTGGGAACTCTAACCCTAAAATTGTTGTTCCAGCATTTACCTCCGCTCTGCATATTAACTTTAAAGTTCGAGAAGAACTTACTCTGCACAAGCCGAGAATAGCCACATAAATGATTGATGTAGTTAATAATTACATCGAATTAAAACGGTTAAAGAAATATAAGATAAAGAGCTCATCTGCCATCCACTCTCGAGAAACAACTTCAACCCCACCCCAAAGATCAACAACTACTGAAGCACCCAAGCAACGCGGCAGAAATACTGATAACAATAGAAGAAGGGACGGTAGAACCGACAGACCAGTCTCGGTTTTGCTACCAATGATAATAGCTCTTTCTGCTATCCTACAGAAAATAAAGGGTGATGAGTGTTATCGCGTACCATAGACCATTTCAGATGTCCCCAACAAACCTCTATGTCAGTATCACTATGTACATAGCCACAAAACTGATAATTGCTACTCTCTCATATGAATCTTTCATCGCATCCTATTAGCTGGAAGGCTTCACAATTATTTCCTTGACATCCAAAAGTTTCTTGAAGATGAAGCAAAAAACAAAGACGTCGAACAAAATTAGGTCCAATGGCAAGCTCGCCACCTGTATATGATCGAGATTGAATAAGGGAAAAAGAGAAAACAAGATGATCGGATTACATCCTGTTGTAAAATGGCCCCCTCAGATAAATATGTAAAACTTCTCCCCAACTCAAGCAAATCAAATCGTCCATACCATATCACCTTTGAGGACTGTGTTACCAGCTACGTCAAGTACCCTCATGATAACCCTCTCGTCATTATGCTTAAAGTTGGATAAGACTACCTACATACGCTTCTTGTCTATACGGGAAGCGTGACAGATATATTATTCAGAAGAGCAATTGAAGTCCTAGGCTTCACAGACTCAGAGAAAGCTTCGGCAACAATAATTGTCGGCTTTAACGGTTTGAAAGAATCAGCTATAGGATAAATTACTCTGATAGTATAGGCAAGATCAGAAACAACATTCATAAAATTTCATGTCATCGACGCTGAATCCAAATACTTGGAAATTTTGGGGTGAAGTTGGCTACATCCAATCAAAGCAGTACCTTCTACGTATCATTTGGCATTAAGATTTCCAATAGATCACAAAATCTACAAAATCAAAGGTAGCCAAGCAGTTGCACGTATGTGCAAGAATGCCACCACCAACACTTATGTAGCAAAACTTCTCAAAGCATAGTAACTATAGCAGGAAACACCCTCGACATTCGAACAATATGACACCAAAATAGTTGAATCCATTAATCTTAATGGTCTAGGGCAACATACCTTTATTGGCTCAAAGCTGTCAACCGACGAAAAAGAAGCCATGGTCCAGCTACTTAAGAAAAATGTTGATATCTTTGCCTGGACTTTCTAAGAAATATCAGGCATTAATCCGTCAGTCGCGTACCATCGACTGAACCTCCTTCCAGACAGCATAGTTGTCATATAGAAATGACGGAACCTAGCTCCTCACCTCTACGATGCGGTTAACGAAGAAATTGATAAACTCCTTCGGGTAGGATTCATTCGAGAAGCCAAGTATCCAAAATAGGTTTCTTACATTGTAGCAGTCCCGAAGAAAAATGAAAATATCAGGGTTTGTGTTGACTTCACATTACCCAACAAATTTACAGCCAAGGATAGTTTTCCACTTCCACTGATTTTGCAACTTTTCGACCCCGTCGCAGGATACAAACTTCTTTCTATGATGGATGCAACCTCCGATTAGTACTAAGTTCCACTCGCCGAAGACGATCAAGAAAAAACAACTTTCATTACCGAAAGTGGTTTATATTGTTACACAATAATGCCTTTTGGGTTAAAGAATGTAGGAGCTACTTACCAAAGGCTTGTGACTTAAATATTTAAAGGTCATCTCGGTACAATTATGGAAGTCTAAGTCGACGATATGATCTGTAAAATCTTGAAACGCTAAGATCATTCCAGCAATCTCCAAATAATCTTTGATATCCTTCACAAATACCAGATAAAACTAAACCCAGAGAAATGCCAGTTTGGAGTTGCATTTGGCAAATTTTTGAGATACTTGGTCAGCAAAAGAGGAATCAAAATCGATCCTGCATAAATCAAAGTACTCATCGCAATGCCATCTTCGCGAACAAAAAAAGATGTTCAAAAATTTATAGGCAAGATCATCGCTCTTCACAGATTCATCTCAAAATCATCTGATCGCTGCAAACTTCTTTACCTCCTTCTTCGTGACAATCCCACTCCTCTTTCAAAAAAATTGTACAAGGAGATCATTTGGACTCCTGACTGTGAATTAGCCTTCCAAGATCTTAAAAGATACTTGGGACGTCCTCCTATCATGAGTACTCCAGTTGATGGCGAAATACTTACAATGTACTTATCCACAACCGAAGACTCAATTAGTTCTGTCCTTATCCGAAAAGATGAAGGAGTAAAAAAAGCAATATACTTCATCAGCAAAACACTCATGTCTGCTGAAAAAAGATACACTACAACAGAAAAACAACTACTCGCCTTAGTCTACAGTTCTCAAAAGCTTCGTCCTTACTTTCAAGCTCATCCCATCAAAATTATCACCAAGTATCCCCTCAAACTCATACTCTCCAAGAAAGAAAAATCCCGAAGAATCCAACAATGGTCTATTTTCCTTGGCGAATACAACATCGCCTTCTATCAAGAGACAAACAATTGCTGACTTTTTAGTAGACTTTCAAGTGGAAGACTCCGATTGGGAAGAACTCGAAGAAATCTTCACAGATGACTCCATTGCAGAGCCAAATGCATGGTCCAAGAGCTTGGGTTGGCATCTCTTTACAGACGGATCAGCTGGACTGCGAGGATCAGGGATTGGAATCGTCCTCGTTATACCTTCCAATCATTGTATCGAGAAAGCTATCAAGCTCAACTTTTATGCCACCAATAATGAGACAAAATACAAAAGAAACCTCTATGGACTAGATCTCACACTCATACTCGAAGTGGAAGAATTGGCTGTCTACGTCGATTCTTTACTCATGGAAAATCATTGCAATAAGATATTCCGCACTTCAGGAAAAATTGTTGATTATGCAGGCCTGGTCGAAGAAAAGATGAAAAAATTCAAACATGCAATAATCTCTTACTTACCTCGGCAAGAAAATCGGCATGCCGATGCATTTGCTTACATCACTGCCATGCTGGGGGAAGAAGAAATAACCATCGAACATTCTAGTCTCGATATACTAGTAACACTACAAATAACCATTGCTGAAGAAGAAGACCCTGAAGACTGGAGAAGACCATTTTAATCCTACCTTAATTCCAACATCCTCCCAAGTAACAATGAAGAAGCCCGTTTACTTTTGGCCAAATACCCCAGATTTACAGTTCAAGGAAAAATTTTATATCGTCTCACCGGAGGAGGACCACTTATCGAATGTATCTCTTAAAAATAGGCTCATATCAAAATTAGAGAACTTCACGTAGCTATCTGTGACACCCACATTTCAGGGAGATCTTTGGCCCAGCGAGCATTCACACAAGGACTATATTAGCCCAAGATGAGACAAGATTGCGAAGAATTTATGCGTAAATGCTATAAATGCCAAATCCATGCTCAAGACATCAAAAGTCCAGCCCTCGACTTACATATTAGCAACGCCCTTTGGCCATTCAAATGATGGGGCATCGACATTATTGGACCATTTCATTCAGCATTGGGAAACCAAAAATTCATCCTAGTCATCGTTGATTACTTCACTAAATGGATCGAAGGAATTCCTCCATGTCATACCGATGTGAATGAAGTCATCAAGTTCCTTTGGAAACACATAATCATCAGGTTTGGCTGTCCACAATGATACGCTCTGACAATGATAAATAGTTTATCAGCGTAAAAGTCCTTGCTTTCCTCCATAAATACAAAATACAGCTATCCGCATCCACCCTATATTACCCTCAAGAAAACGGTCAAGCCGAAGCCATCAAAAAAAACATCAAATCAGGACTACGCAAATGTTTCGACGGTAAGAAAGGAAACTGGGTGGACAAACTTCTAAGTGTTCTTTGGGCATACTGAACAGTGCCTCGAGTTTCAGTAGGTTGCACCCCGTTCATGATGGCCTTTGGTACCGAAGCAGTCATACCTTCAAACCTCGATCTACCAAGTTCCCAAAGAAACATTACAGATGAAGACAATGAACTTGGTCTCCTCTACAACCTCAATTGGATGAAAGAAACCCGAGATATATCCATTGCACACTTGGGGCGATACCATGATAGATTGAAAAAAGCTTACAGTAAAAAAGTTCAAAAATGGAAGTTTGGTATTGGAGACCTCTTCCTTCGACGGATCCAAGATAATACTCAGCCTAAGAATTCTGATAAGTTATCAAAAAACTGGGAAGGACCATACATTGTCTGTGATAAATCAGACAGTAGAACTTATTGGCTGATGACTGAAGACGAAATCTAACTAGACTATTCATGGAACACTGCTCAACTGAAACAGTTTTACCGTTAACACTGTAATCATTTTCATCAATTCAAATAAACAATCTTTACTATAATCCTCATTACTACTATTGACTTGATCTCAACCCATACTTAATAAGTATGCATCAGACAATCAATCATCATTACTAATTTGATTTGATCTCGATCCATACTTAATAAGTATGCATTAGACAATTAATCATCGTTACTACTTTAACTTGATCTCGATCCATACTTAATATGTATGCATCAGACAAACCAATCATCGTTACTAATTTGACTTGATCTCGATCCATACTTAATAAGTATGCATCAGACAAATCAATCATCGTTACTAATTTGACTTGATCTTGATCCATACTTAATTAGTATGCATCTGACAATCAATCATTATTACTAATTTGACTTGATCTCGATCCATACTTAATAAATATGCATCAGACAATCAATCATCGTTACTACTTTAACTTGATCTCGATCCATACTTAATAAGTATGCATCTGAAAAATTAATTAACTTTACTAATTTGACTTGATCTCGATCCATACTTAATAAGTATGCATCAGACAAATCAATTATCGTTACTAATTTGACTTGATCTCGATCCATACTTAATAAGTATGCATCAGATAATTAATTGTCGTTACTACTTTGACTTGATCTCGATCCATACTTAATAAGTATGTATCAGACAGTCACTCATCGTTACTAATTTGACTTGATCTTGATCCATACTTGATACGTATGCATCAAAATGTCAACCGTCTATACAATCTTTGATTGATCTCGATCCATACTTTACAAGTATGCCTCCAGACTATCATTCAATTTTCAGTGAACACTGTCCCAATACATGATATTCTACTTCGCATTCCTTACTTATTGAACAAACTATAAACAACTCTTGTTCTTCTCGAATCTAAATCCAGATACCCATCTAAGGAAAACATCTAGTCCTCATTCTCATTTCTTGCCATTTCATGGCTATCGTTTACTTTTCACGTCAAACAAGTGTTACTTATCTGCTACAATCTACAAATCACATTCAACAATATCAATTTGCCGAATCTACTACTTCGCATAATTCACAAAATATATGCAACACATTTTAATACAACATGTTCTCCACAACAAATATCCATCCTTCAAACAAATCGCATGCATAAAATTATTTTGGTATTCGACCCCAGCCTATATCTACCTCCTAATAATTATACACAGGTCCTTACATCAATCATCAGGGGCACTACATCTTCAAGATTCGCGTATATATCTTTATTATCAATTTGAGTTGGTCTAGCCATTTTAAAGAACCTGTAAATCAGATTCCATATTTTTACCACAGTTAGTATCTATCATATCTGATACATATATATGTTCATAGGTTCATATATTTGTATTCTTATAGTTGTCGGGATTACTCTCCAACACATCATTCTCATAAATATTATAATTACATTCTACTATCGTTACTCACAACTACATCTTACTAATTTCAGTTCTCAATAAATTTTTGTTTATATCTTTATGTAAGTAATAACATCGATAACTGCATTAATTTACATTTTGGTCAAATTTCAGGAGATCGATAGTTTTAAAAGATACTCTATATGTTTCCCTCCAAAACCACTTTCATTCAAAATTTTCCATATCGCCTTCACCGGCGCACAATCCGGCCAAATCCCAACTCACAAATAATATTACCAAAAATCTCGCTGAATCAAAACCCAGTCTTTATAGTCACGCCGTAATCGCAGCGACACCAATTATTCCCTCTCTCTACTCCTCACCACACGTCTATCACATCTCCCTCACAAAAATGCCTCTATAAACCTCTATGACTCCGTTCCCGTCCTATAAACCCTTCATTACTATCCCTATCACAATAAGACATTCAAACCCTAACACAATTATTTTTTTCATACTTCTAAATCCATCAAGATTCAATCAAATTCCTTCTTCATATACTTTACCATACATATCCCTCAAGATTTATGTAAACAATAACCATGAAACAATGTAAAACAAAATCACTAACCTTGTTTACGTGCTGCTTCAGTATCCCTTTCTTTCACTCGCTTTGCTCTTGCAATAAATACACTGATCTCCTCCTTCCCAATTGTAGACAATGAATCCAAAACCGAGCTTAAATAATTCACACTGGATTTTTTTCTTGAGTTTGCAAAGTGCGAACAGTTGCCCACCTCCGAACTATTTATAGACCCCACATGACTGTTCGTCGTACCGCTTTGGGACCGTTCAAATCCTCAAACATAGCACCTCATGCATCTTTTCTCGATGTCTTTGACCCTTCACCATCTCCGCATCAACAAACCCCTACATTCTTGCTCCAAACCTTCCATTTTTCGAAGAATCTCTTCTGCAACATTTTTACTCTCCAAAGTAAAACCTATCTTGTCACAAAGACGATGTACATCATCTTCCTTATACTTTAACATTTCACCCAAAGGAACACACCTTTCCATAACTAAGTCCTATCACGTCCTCCCTCCTCCCTCCCCCCTCCCAATTTCTATTTTATCAAAAAATCCCTATATCAAAGAAAATGTTTGACGAAGTTCTAATTCAAAATTCATTCAAATTTCACAAGCAATACACAACACATTACTCTATTCCAAAATTTTACCAAGTAACATATTTGCTCGACAACAAATTCCACAACAAAAATATCGATAACATCATTCAAACAACAAATTTAAATCTCATTTCTTTTCACACAAATTCGACAATTCACCTTCTACTTACAAATTCAAATTAAAGACTCCTAACTACAACGTCATCCTCTTCCTTGATGAGCATCTTCGCACGCGTCCACATATAACTTACACATTCAGGAAGACTCTAATATTGCAATTGGCAACGAAACTAAAAGTCCTCCTCAACAGCCTTTACCTCTACCTCGCTCATACCATCATAATCAGGTTCCACAGGATCCCCCAAGTAATCATTGGCATTCCGATGGAGTCCAATGTACTGACTATATAATTTCCAATACTTCGCTTGAACACGACTGTACACCTTGTTACGTACCTGGGATCTTGTATTCACTATTTTTTCTAAAAAACACAATTCTCCCATCCAACAGCAGAAGATACTTATAGTCCTCCATAGACAAAGTCAACCAACCAACATTTAATTCATCTCAGAACTATACATTTTCAACAGTCCCATCAATCAACCTCGAAATCCATTCCTGGACCCACTCAGTAAACTATACTTCGAGTTGTTTAGAATATCCAACACTTCCTTTACTCTAATTTACATCGATACATATTCAATGTACATAGTCGATAACAACAAAAAAAAACAAAAAAAAACATATACATGGAACTGAAGTCAACGAAAATATATTTATTTCATAGATAAACTGTTACATATTACATTCGACAAACTATTCCTTCGATTACATCACTACACTGCTATTTTTACATTCGACTTGAATGACTAATTACTTTGTGTTTCTTTTCACCAGGATCTGACATTATTGCATCTTTTCACCAGAATCTAACATTATTTTTGGCACCAGGAGCAACAATTTCCTTAGAAACTCAATGAATCTCAAGTCATTGAACTTCTAAGAGCTGCTTCAATATATGAAAGGCAGCAGCAAATGGTAGGAAGCCTCTTTCGTTTGGTAAGATCCTAGGACTCCCACCAACAGACACATCCTTGCTTTCACTATGTGTAATAACCCCTTCTCCCCCAATATGATACCCTTCCTTACCTTCAACGTTGCAGAATGACTCCAATGGAACTTGCGAACACATACATTCACTGACCTTAAATCCTCCCATCCTCCACACCATAACTACATCACATGAATAACTACTAAGAACCGGTTTGAGACAGACCTCAGGCTGTTCACAGTTTTCATCCTCATACGACGCGTTATACCAAACTTGGGGCGGCATCCTTATATCCACCACCAAAAAAACCCCCTTGAGACCATCTATTTATACCAAACTTAACATTTGCCAGGTCCGATGTACTGCATTAATTCCTCCTTGGGAAAGAGATGACCAGATACAGTTCACCTTGACCTCGAAAATGAAAAATCTGACGACTTCTTATAAATTCGACAACCTCTTCAGCTTCCAATTTCTTCTCGACACAACCACAAATACTTATGTCAAGAATGGGGCGATTTTAGTTGCATATTTCCCAGATTCGACAAGAGTAAGCCAGTACAGTGTAGTCGAAGATAGTCATGCATAGTCGAGGACAGATAGCATTCGAGAAGAGACCACAAGTCCTCGACCTACTAAATGTAGCCGCTGTGCTTGGTCAAGGAAGAGCTGTTAGAGACCGCGAAGTTTGCCCACTCCCCCCAGAATAGGAGACTGTTTCTTTCTTTTTGTAAAACTACCTGTATCCTATAAATACAGACAGATAATATATTGTTCAAGGATTGAAATCCACAACTTTACTATCATTACTTCATAAACCCTACTACAACTCCCAAATAATTGAAATAACTAGCAATATACTAAATTTTATATCAAAACCCTCCCCGAGGTCATGGTTTTTCTCAGCTTTTACTGAGTTTTCCACGTAAAATCTTGTGCAATTACCCTTTTATTGTATTTCTCCTTACGAATAATATTGGCGAAGATTCTACTTTCGGAAAATATGCTATTATAACTTCTATCAGCTCGATTCTCATTCAACTTGAAGGGAAGATCAAAAAGCTAGTCTATTTCATCAGCAAACAAAGTATTCTAAAATTGAGAAACTCTTACTCACTCTCGTTTAGACTTCACAGAAACTTAAGCACTACTTTCAAGCTCATTCCGTCAAAGTCATGATGAACTACCCACTCCGGGATCTATTGTCCAAAAAAGAAAAATCACGAAGAGTGCATCAATACTCAGTCAGTTTGGGAGAACATGATATCAAGTTCGAACAATGACATTAAAAAAAAGTCAGGCTGTTGCCGATTTCCTCATAAATTTTCTAGTAGAAGATCTTGATTGGGAGGAGCACGATCTTGACCTTACAGAAAATCCACCCTCCAAAGTGTTTGACGAGCGAGCTGAATGGATTACAAGGAAAGGGAGAAGATTTCTTATAGATGGATCAACAGGACCCGCAGGGTCAGGGATTGGGATCGTATTGATTACTCCTTTTAACGCCAGAATCGAGAAATCAATCTGCCAGGATTTTGAGGCCTCCAACAACGTCACTGAATATGAAGCTCTAATTCGTGGACTCGACCTTGTACTCGAGCTTGGTATTCTAGAGCTCTCCGTATACACAAATTCTCTACTCACCATCCACCATTACTCTAAATAATACAAGAAGAATGGCAAGATGATTGAATATACAGCCCTCGCTGCAGATAGGATGAGCAGGTTTACGAAAGTAACTCTCGATTATCTTCCTCGAGGCAAAAAAAGACACGCCAATTCCTTGGCTTATCCATCCGGGTCTTGGGTACAAAAGCTAGATATCTACAGATTGAAGTGATATCAACCCCCAAAATTGATTGACATTCTATATGTATGATTAATACTGGGGGCGATGAAGAGAAGGACAACGATTGGCGAAAGCCCTTCATTGTCTATCTTGACCCTAATGACAAATGCAAAGGGCCCTTCCCAATAGATCCAAAGGAGCGTCGACAGTTGATCGAAAACTCGAAGTATTACACAATTCAAAATGGCTTTCTATATCTTCATTCTATTACGGGGCCTTAGCTCAAGTGCCTCTCCAAGACAAAAGTAGATGGACTGTTCAAAGAGTTATATGAAGGAACTTGTGGCTCCAGTGCCGCAAGTCGATCACTTGCTAACAGAGCAATCACACAAGGAACATTCTGGCTAGGAATGCGCAAACAAGTAAAAGAATACTCACACAAATATGAGATATGTTAACTACATGGGCACATAATTTGTGCCCCTGCGCTCGAACTACATGCCAGCAAGGTGTTCTGGCCATTTAAACGATGGGCACTCGATCTTGTTGGAGAATTTCCTAACACTCCAGGTCACCGATGATACCTCCTCGTAGCAATAGATTACTTTACAAAATGGGTAGAAGCAGTTCCATTCTGTCGAACTAGAGAAGAAGATGCCATCTTTTTTATCTGGGAACATATCATCATACAGTTTAGGTACCCCCACTTGATTCAAATCAATAACGGGCCCCAGTTTGTTGGCAAGAAAGTCGCAGCCTTCCTCAACAAACACAACATCATCCCCTCACCGTTCAATCCCTACTAACCTCAAAGAAATGGCCAAGCCAAAATTAACAACAAAACCATAGTGGATGGGCTCAAGAAAATGCTTCAATCACAGAAAAAATGAAATTGGATATGGGAACTTCCTCACGTCTTATGGACGTACCCTACCACTCCACATTAATCAATTGGCTAAAACTAGCCTTCCTCATCGCCTATTGCACAAAAGCCGTCATTCCAACAAAATACCATCATCTAGTCAAAGATCACGAGCTTACCGATGAAGAAAATGAGTTTGAACTGGCCTGCAACCTAAATTGGATTAATGAGACTAGGGAACGCGATATCGCTAACCTTAGTCGATATCATCATATGTTGACCAGCTCGTATAATAGAAGAGTCCAAAGCCGTACATTCCAAATCAACGATCTTGTCCTCAGATAAATCTTTCAATACAAAAAGGAGGTACATGCCAAGAATCTGGCAGAAAATTGGAAGGGTCTATTCCTAAACGTTGGTCAAACTGGTCTGAGATCATATTATCTCATGACAGAGCAAGGAGTTTGAATCCCAAACCCATGGAAGACTAGGTGACTGAAATGGTACTATTATTAAGTCCCTCACTACTCCACTTCAAAATTCTCGTTCTTACGTTCCAAAAGTAAAATTTGATCTCCATACAATGTACATTCTATTTTATTCAATGAAAACCTCTAAGTTTTTTCCCCACATTTACTCTCTACATTACATAGATTAAAGCAAAGGTAATACTAGCTTTCAATCGACCTCTATTCAGATTAAGGCATAGGTAATACTAGCCTTCAATCGAGCTCTATACATAATTTGTGTTTAAAATAAAGGTAATACTAGTTTTCAATCAACGATCTCTACCATATATAAGATAAAGTAAAGGTAAAACTAGCTTTCATCTCTCAATATGTCTGTGATAGATTAAAGCAAAGGTCAAACTAGCTTTCAATCACCCATCTATACATAATCTGCAATTAAAACAAAGGTAATACTAGTTTTCAATCAAAGATTTCTATAAGATATAAGATAAAGAAAATGTCAAACTAGCTTTTATCTCTCAATATGTCTACAACTACAGATTAAAGCATAAATAATACTAGCCTTCAATCAAGTTTTATATACAGATTAAGGCATAGGTAATAGTAGCCTTCAATCAACCTCTATGCATACTCTGCGATTAAAACAAAGGTAATACTTGTTTTCAATCAAAGAACTCTACCAGACATAAGATAAAGCAAATGTAAAACTAGCTTTCATCTCTCAATATGTCTGCGAAAAATACTTTTATAGGTTGCAACTACAAGCTACTTCTATGGATTCTTCTCTTCTAATGGGAGGTTAGCTATGCTTTCCCCTACAGCAAGAGGACGATCAGCCATAAAATCTCGAGCTCGAGTAGCTACAATAATCCTGCCTTGCTCTACCAATTCAGCAGGTCGAGAACCTAACTCCATTTCCATGGCATTCAAACAATTTCCTCGATTTACATCAGCTGTACAAATAAATCCTCTACCCGACAAACAGTCGTGCAAAGTATCCCTCTTAAACTTAAGTCTTCTCACTTCCTCCATAAAATAGGCAATAACAGCCATGAGCATCTCTGAGCGTGATGCTTCAGGCATAACTGCCTTGGAAAAATTCTTTATCACTTTCTGGTGACAGTCTTGTAACTTTTTATACTGTGCTTCATACTACTCCATGCAACTATCTGCGCAGGACATAAGATTGATATGCCCCTTCACCTTCTCCGCCACTTTATCTGACTCAGCCTGGTTCATCATTTTCAATTCAGCTACCTGAGCACAAAGTTCCTTAAACTCCCTGTCTACATCTCTCCCGGTAGAAGACTTCTTAAATAGTTCATCTCTTTTCCTTATCAAGTGATCTTTACCCCTAATTACCTGTTCTAACTCCTACTCCCTGATATCAAGAAGGCCAAGGCTGAAGAGCGGTCAAAGAAAAGTAAGGGCGATGCAGGAGTCTCTATTGTGAGAGGGTATGTGGTTAGCCTATTAGCTCAAATTAGGAACCTGGAGGCGGATGTAGCTCGAATTTAGGCTCACGTACAAAGGGGAAATTGAAGGCCATAGCCAGATCGGCCTTCAATTAAGCCACCCTCTCATTCAATTCATTACACCGTCTTTGAGCCATCCATAAATTTTAATCCTTAGCAGATAAAGCTTTACTCAACTGCTCAACCACAATTTTGGAGATAAATTAGTCATCTCGAGTTCTCTTTAGCTCGCTATCTTTCTAAATCATTTTACTCTTCAATCGCGCCAGTTCGCTTTTGGAACTCACAAGATCAGCTCGAGTTTGCTCTTGCTCAATCGTCTTACTAATTATTTGATCCTTCAAACTATCCAAAAAAACCCACAATTCTTTCTCTGTCGTTTCTAACAACTGAATAGGATATCGAGCCATGTCTGCCTTCTTACTCTTTACCATCAACGCATCATTCCAGATTTTGAGCTTCACTGTCTCTTCCTTCGCCTCCGCAAGCTCTTTCTCCCCTTTTAAATTTTGGCATCTTTTCCCTCAATCTTCCGAGTAAGATCATCAACAGTTTGTATTGCCTCTACAAACTTGAAATGTACCTTTACGTGTTGATCCTCCCTATCTTTATTTGTCTCTCTCATCCTATTAAACTCTGCCGCAAACTCTTGGTTATATTGGCGGGTCTCTTATTCACTCAAACGAGCTGACTCCAGTTCGAACTACATCATAAATACAATACATCAAGTTTAATTCAAGAACAGTCAACTTATACATTCAATCATGATACAAGAATCTTATTTCTAATAAATTTCTATTTTTTGACATCTACTGTGTGAAGCTGCTTCTGAACTTAAGGTCGAAGTATGGTTCCTATTTCGATGACAATAACATGTACTTCCAATTTCAAGATACACATTCTCTATGCTCTAACTTTTTCAACACCTTAGTTTATCTATACACAGTTGATTACCATTGCCCCTAAACTATTAACTCATTTTCAGTCTATCTCTATACTATAATTTTTATTTTGTAGCTCTAAAGTAATGCAACATACAAGTCAAATATTTCTTGCTCTTCTCTAGCCTGTAGTTCCGCTTGCAAAGATAACAGGGACGCTGAGGTGTCTTTCTCCTTAGCAAGCTCATTCTCCAACTCCTCAATTTTGAGACGTCCTTAAGTTCCTACAAGCAATTTTTACAGACATCTCTTAGCCAACATAAGTTATCCAACAAAATAGTATCCCATACAATTACAGTTCTCAACCCCACATAAGAACACATCCAAAAAAGTCAACAATTCTACTCTACCTTCTCGTTATCATCCTCTGGATTCCCCTTGTCATCCCCTTGGTTCTCTTGCTCAATTTCTACCATGCAACTACCTCTTCTTCCTCCTCAAGGAAGATACCCTCCATGACCTCCTTTACCTCAGCTTTAGAGTACCCCACTTTGAGAAGCTGGCACCCAAACCCAAGCCTGTCGAGCTGGACAACTGCCATATCTAGGTTCTTCTGTGCTTCTTTTATTAGCTCGCTAATCTCCACCTCTTGCGCAGCCTTCACATAATCCAATCGCTTCACCTCCTGACCCAAGTTAAACTTCAGTCGAGCCACCTTCTTCTCGAGCCCTACCTTCTTCGTTTCAAGCTCAGCTTTTTCCTCCTCTATACTGAGGTAGATCCCCTACATCAGGCGAGCAGCCTACACAAAACAAGTCAAACATATCTTAAGCTCGAATCACAAATACAAAATTCAGAAGCATAAAGATTATCAAAACTTACCACTTTGCTCATCTCATCAGCCCCCTTGCGAGCTACAAGCCTCGCCTTATCCTCCACGACCCTCAGCTTATCTTCCTCCTCATGTCGATTCCCCACGACCTTCACCTCAGTCGCTCCAGCAGGAGGAGCCACCCTCCTCTTTGTTGCTTCCAACTCGACCTTACCACTTCCAGTAGTTCCAGAGGCCAAGCCACGCTTCAGAAGCCTCTTCTTCGGAAATGTTCAAGCTAAATTGCTCGATGTAGTAGATTCCGGAACATCCATAAAATCAAACTCAGTGGCCTGCGGAAAAACCACTTGCCTCTCTCCGTCTACCCCTCTCTTCTTATTACCTCTAACTTCCGTCATTAGTCTCTTTGCTTGAGACTTTTGAACCTTCTTGGACCTGTTGTTAGCTTGGTTGTTTCTATTAATGCCAATATCCTCTAGTACAGCCTCAAGCTTGATCCCTTCTCGAGCAACAGTATCCTATAGAGACTCTGTCTTCTTCACCTTCTACTGAGGACCTGTAAACCAAATACAACACATTATCAAACAACATAACAACCTTCAAGAAATAGCAATTTGATATTATACACTATTACAGTTCTATACAGAAGTTCTATGGGTTCTTCATGTTCTCTCTGAAGGTAATTACCTTTCACCCAAATCACATTATCATTTCACATTCGACCTGCAGAATTCAGATCAAAGAAAAGCGGTCGAGACGAGCTCGCAAAGAAGTATGCACCTCCACGTGAGGAATAGTTTTTCACTCCGTAAAACTATAAAACATCTTCAGGAGATATTCTCCTCTTAACTTCCTTCTCCATCCATAACCTATTCAAACGCTCACAGATATTGATCACCTCCTACATGTTTCTATTCAACTGAGCAGGACGTTCCCCTATAATATTCATTATCCCTTTTACAAGATTCCTAAGGGGCAAACTCAACCCGTACTCCAACTAAGACATGTAACATAAAAATCCCTCTTCCAGGTCGCCCTGGACACTTCCATCAAAGTACTCCAAGGAGATCGAATCATCTATCATCCAATCCAATTTCTCCTTCTCTAAATAAGACAATAGAAAGAAATGCTTATCCCCAGATTCTACGATAAAACTTCAAAACTACCTACTAGCATGTTCTATAAAATTGCCCCATGTTTCCCCTAAAGCTGCTTTGAATTTACAAAACTCTCTAAACGTATCAGAGTTTAGAGGGTGCCAATTGTCTATGGAAATCTAGAAATTGATTAAGTACTAATTCGTTCTCCCTATAAGATTCTATATTTCGGACTCAACCGAACGACCAGAAGTCAATGCTTCTATTTTAGGTAAAGTCTCTATCTCAATAATAAATCTAAGGAAAAGGTTTGATTCTACACGGATATTTTTCACGTTTGACCTACATACAGGTCCAAGTATTTTATCATTATCTTTTACAAATTCATGCACTCAGTTATCGTAAAACCCTCATAGATATGCGTATATAGTATCGTATCTCTTTTCTATACACATATATCAAACAAATTTTCACAAAATTACTATAACTAGCAATTTTTCAAAATTTGAAAACAATAAAATTTTCAACAAATCTTTCTCATGATATCATAAATCATCTACTAACCTTCAATGTCTGAAAATAAATCTGAAGCAGCGCCAAATCCTTCCTTCACAACGCTGCTATACAACCACCATTGTGACTCAGTCTCTACAGCTTTCTCTCACCTTGATTGATGATCACTTTTGTCTACTCTCCCACGTGAACCTCTGCTATTTTTTTCTTTCCTCTCCCACTATTCTTTAATTTTTCAGAAGTTGATAAACGTTTGAATGAGAAAGATGAAGTATTATTTATAATTTTTCTCTTTTATTGCTGGCAGTTACATGGACCTCACATGAGCTGCCCTCAGTTTTGGAATCGAGGCGTCCCTTCCATAATTAATGTTAGACGTTTTGTACCTTTTCAGTAAAAATACCTTCCCATCATTGCTCCCTGCTCTATATTTTAATATATTCTCATCTCTTCTACCCAAATCTACCTCTGACCTCCCCACACTCATGATAACTCACCACTTACACGCAATCAAACCTTTCTTACAATAATACAAGAGACAAAAATCAAAGCTACATGTTTTTTCTATTCTTGCTTCTACTACTTATAGCACTGCTGACGTCATTTCCAAAGCTTTCATATTTCAAATTCAAATTCATTATTCACAATAACTCTATAAACAACATTTGCAGCAAAAAGGGAAAGGATTCAAATCAAACACTACACCTAGACTTCATGACAGTTATTCGACCTCATACAATTTACTCCCTCACATATAATTAGACATGAAACATCTTAGATGTCCTAAGGAGCTACACCTAACCAGTTCACCCCCAACAATCCTCATATCTTCCTCCTCGATCTCTTCTTCAATAATTAGCCTCACGACGTCTCTTCAAGTTGAAGGTTCCAGAATTACTTCCCGAAATAGCTCCTCATAAAAGCGACGTCCTATCTTAAGTTCCCTATCCCTCAAATCTAAACCTTCAAATTGATATTCAGTCTCTGGTAAATCAATATCATACTCTAGCATCCCAAATATCCTCTTTCGAACTTCAGCTATCTTTATCGCCAACCACCCTTCCACAGCTTGATGAACTCTCATAGACCGAGTTCTTACCATATTATCTTTCTTCCCCCTCTTTACTTCACATCTCCCCATATTTATATAATTTTCTAGATCACTTCAAATCCCCTAAATTTCGTATGTATCTATCTAATCAGTTTTTCCATAACTGGAAATCCTAAAATCTTGATAAAAAATTATTTGAACTTATCTATCCACATCGACCTATTTAATTTCATCTTACCTTATTTCGACCTGATCATCGCAATCTGTCCCCCAATACAGTATTTCAGAGTTATCTCCCCGAGCTCAAATATTCAATTTAAGCAGATTCTTTATCTTCTATAATATTCTCTCCCCATCTATCTAAGTTATTCAGTTCAAACAGATTATACACCTAATTTTACAAAAAAACAATTTTAACAACTCGATTTGGAGTATATATATCTAGTTCGATTTTATTACATTTCAACCTCTACTCATACATAACTATATTTCCTATAGCTCAATTTCAATCATAAGAGTTACTTCTATCTAATCAACACAGAGTTTGAATAAATCATTTTTATTAAGCTTGAATATCAAATACAGGTACTTTAGAGATAACAAGTCTTTCAGGTACTTTACAGATAATAAGTCTTTCAGGTGTTGTTACATTTTATTCTCAAAATCATATTACTTTTTAATGATGTTTCACTCCGAGAATCTTCTAAAGCAAAACAGGCATTGGAAATCACATAACATCCTCATTTATATGAGTTTGGTCGAAGTCTAGACATGGAGCCGAACTTTTAATAGAATCTATGAGAGCGAAGGTATCAGCGCTTGAACCAATTCTTCAAACTAAAGGCCTTTTTAACACCAAGAAACGATGATTGTGCAGGGCAGACTTCCATTCTACATCTCCTACCTTCACACCTTCACCATTTCCTCCTTCGTAACTAATACACAATACGATTGAGAAGCCTTCAGTTAGTAGAAAAACACGAAGAATACCAATTGGTTTAGAAAAATAGAGAATTCGATTACTAAAATGCAGTAATTGCAAAAAAAATCTTTTAAACACTAGGCATCTCTCAGAACTCTTTTCAGATCTAACATAACTTAGAAAGTAACCTAAGTTTCTTTTATATACTAGGGAACTCAAAAAATCATAAAGTAGGGATCTCAAGGCAAAACACCCCTAGAGATTCTAAAATACTGCCAAAGCCGTTTAAACGAAATAGGGAGTCGTTCGAACGAATTTACGCCTAATTGGTCTAAACCCTAGAAAAATAGACTAACTCATTCGAACGACATTCAACTTTGTTCGAACAAAATATGGCTCTGGGCCAAATTTCCAGAGGACATGGTGACTCGTTCGAACGACACTCAACTTCGTTCGAAAAAAAAAGTAGCTCTGGGCAAAAATTTTAGAGAACATGGTGACTCGTTCGAACGACACTCAACTTCGTTCGAACAAAAAAGTAGCTCTGGGCAAAATTTCCAGAGGACATGTCAACTCGTTTGAACGACACTCAACTTCGTTCGATCGACCTTGAAAAATCATCAAATAATGCAAGATCCACCTGGATCATGGCTCCCCCCTTTAGAAGCCTTAAGCTCCTGCTCAAGCTAGAATTGGAGATGTGGGAATGCGACAATGCTCAATTCCCTGTTGTACCACTTTGACTTACTCGGTACCTGAACCTTCTTCCCAACACAGAACGAATCAATAACACCCCGTCTTGTAGTATGAACCTTCCGCTCTAGAATGCCATCCTCCGGCAACGGATCTTCTCTTTCCATCCATAAGTTATCAACTAACGGTAGGTAAGTATGGATTGCAAAGTCTTCATCCAAAAGAGATGACTAAAACAACTTCAAATACTCGACATTAATCACTGAATACATCTTCATAAAATGTGGCAAATCCAACTGGAATGCATTATCACCAATCTTCTTGAGTATAAAAAATGGACCATAACGGATAGGTTTGAGCTTCTTACCTTCCCCCTTAAGCCGTTCCTTACCTAAATGCAACCAAACGAGGTCGCCCTAAAGAAAAGTATACTCAACTCTATGCTTATTGTGACGAGCCTTATACTTTGCTTGAGTTTTCTTCAGCTGAGCTTCAACCACCTCATAAACCTTGTTGATCTTCTCAATGAAACGCTGAGCTTTAACCTGCTCCTCTTCCTCCTTCCCTAACACCGTCATGTCGCCAAGACTAACCGCCAAATCAAATGGGCTTTGCGGCAAGTACCCCAAACAAACTTCAAAAGGAGACTTCAACGTGGAACCATGAATTGCTCGGCTGAACGCAAGATGAAGATATGGAAAATTCTCATCCCAAGTCTTAAGATGCTCAGAATGGAATGCCCATAATAAATGTACCAAAGTGTGGTTAACGACCTCTGTTTGCCCGTCTGTCTACGGATGAAAAACGATACTTCTCTTCAACTTAGTTTTCATCATCCCCCATAACGATCTCCAGAAATGCCCCAAAAAGCAGCTATCCCTATCAAAAATTATAGATGAAGGGAGCCCAAAATACCTTCAGACGTCTCTAAAAAATAATCGCGCTGTTCCTTCCCCTGTGATCGTCTTCTGGCATGAAATAAGAACAATCATCTTGCTGAATCGATCCACCACAAAAAATAGTCATTCTTACACCTAGTCATGGGCAAACCACCCATAAAATCTATCGAAATACTTTCCCAAGGTCGACTAGGAACTGGCAATGGTAAGTACAGTCCTATCTTTCTATTGGAAGGTTTCGAAGTGTTGCATAGCACGTAACCACGAATGACACGGGCAACATCCACCTGTATCTTTGGCCAATAGACATAACGCCATAAAATTCAGAAGAGTCTTCTCAACCCCGAAATGATCTGCCACCCAGGAACAATGTACCTCTCGAATCTACTATAAACGGTCTCTACCCACTGGAATACATAATAGGCTGCCCTTATAAATCAAACCATTAAAACATACTCGCACGCCTTGCCTTTTAGCAATTTCTTATGAATCACACTGAGGTCATTGTCGTCGTCATATCCTGAAACATAATCAGAAGGAACAAACGGCTTGATCTGCATAGCTATCAACAAAGGGAAATAGTTGGTAATGGGGGTCGTGATAACATATCAACCATCTTGTTGCCCACTCCTTTCTTATACTTGATCAATAAGGTAAACTGCTGAAGGTACGACATCCACTTCATATATCGAGCTTACTGAAGCTTGGACTGCATAGATAAGAGCTGTAACGGTTTGTGATTGGAATATACAATAATCTCCTTCCCCAATAAGTAACTCCGCCAATGCTTCACTGATTGATATAACGCGTAGAACTCCTTATCGTAGGTAGGATAGTTGTGTATTGCTTCTGTAAATATCTCAGAATGGTAAGTAATGGGCTTTCTATCCTGGAAAAGGATTGCCCCCAATACATAGTCTGACGCATCTGTCTCAACCTCAAAAGGCCGCTACAAATTAGGCAATGCTAACACTAGTGCATCCGTAATCTTCCGCTTCAGTAACATAAAGGCCTTCTCATGGTGTTCTTCCCACACAATCTGTACCCCGGTTTTTGTTAAAGAATGCAATGGTGCGGCTATTTGTGAAAAATGCTGAATAAATTTCTGTAAGTACTGACAAGAATCCATAAAACTCCTCACTTTCGTCACTGTGCGGGATCTAGGCCAATTAGTAATGACCGAGATCTTCTCTGGATCGACCTTAAGCTCGCTGCCACCAGCAATAAAACCCAAATAGACTAGCTCCTGTTTCCCAAACTCGCACTTCTTCCCATTCAAAAAAAGCTGTTGTGATCGCAACACGCCCAATACTTTGCGTAAATGCCCAAGATGCTCCTCCCATGTACGACTATATATCAAGATATCATCCAAATATACAATCACAAAATCATCAATAAACACATGAAGTACCTCATTCATTAGCTGCATAAACGTTGCAGGAGCATTGCATAACCTAAAAGGCGTTACCAACCACTAAAATAAGCCCTGTTTGGTTTTGAACGCTGTCTTCTAAGTATCATCCTCCCGGATTCGAACTTAATGGTAACCCGACTTAAGATCCAACTTGGTGAAAAATTAAGCCATTTGTAACTCATCTAAAAGTTCATCAGTTCGTAGAAGCGGATAACGATTCTTCACCGTGATCTTATTCAGCACCCGATAATCTACACACATCCTCAAAGACCCATCCTTCTTCGGCACCAGTAACACTGGCGAACCACAATGTGAGCAACTTGGAATAATAACTTCTTACTCCAGGAGTTGAAGTACCTATTTCATAATCTCATTAGACTCTGTAACAGAAGTCTGACATAACCAAATATTGGGTAATGGCTCACCATTCACCAATGTGATATCATGCTCCACATCCCTCCTGTGCGGGATCCTTTCTATGCCCAGAAACAAGTCTTCACACTCCTCTTGTACCTCCCCTATATCGGTTTGTTGCTTAGAAGACATTGCCAAAGTAGATAATCCTATAGCCGACGGACCCCCTTGAACCTGTCGCACCAACAACAAAACAAATTTGCCACTCGCATTAGCCAACCTCTTCTCCTGAGTCTCCATTACCAAATTACTGGTAGTAATATGTTCCTTGCACGCATTAATATGAAACTCAGTCCCATCCTTCACCAAGTGATACTTGCGAGCACGACGGTAAAGGATTGCATCTGAGTCCCACAGATATGGGCTACCCAAAATGACTTGACACACGTCCAACGGAACCACCTCACATGTTACTTCGTCAATAAACTTATCAGTAATCGCAAACTTGAATGTACACTGCTTAGTGATCTTCAACTTCGCGTCTTTCTGAATCCAACCCAAACCATACGGCATAAGATGAGCTACAGTAGCCAAACCCATCTTCTTCACCACCGCCTCAGAAATTAAATTCTTCTGACTACCTAGATCAATGATAGCCTCAGCTAAGCTTTGTTTCACCTGAATGCTGACAAAGAAAAGCTCTTCCCGATTCGCCTCGTCGATAGCTAGAGGTTGCTTGAACATTAGAGTAAGCTTAGAATTTGGTTTATCTAACTTCAGATGATCCACAATCGCTGCGGCCAGTGCACGCTTCTCTTTCTTGCCCTTCTCCTCCTTCGGCCGAAGCTCCGGGTGAAGTATCCAACATCTATCGAAATTATGCCCATTAGCCTTGTAGTGACTACAGATAGTCCCTTTGAATGAAGAACCCTTTCCTTTGGACTCCCCTTTCTGATCAAACTTCCAATTAGCCTTGTACCCTGACTTGTTCTTGTCATCTTTCTTGTTGCTCTTCAAGTACTTGCCTTCAATGGAAATTACTTTAACGGTAGCGTCCTCAATATTCTCCACTTTAAAAAGTTTTAATTCTCTTCGAATGGACTCCGACAAACCCCCGTATACTTCATAAACACGTCATACTCATCCACGTCAATATCCAAAACCAACGCTTGGTTATGAAATTTTGTAGTGAATTATTGTACGGATTGCCCAAACCTTTGGTGCAAATTGTGCCATTTGTACCAACGCTCCTGTTCATACCCAATCGGATAGAATTGTTTTCTCACCAGGACCTTAAATTCCTTCCAACTCAGACTTCCGACATCATGTCGTTTCCGGTAGGATTTCTACCACGAAAGTGAGTGACTTGTGAATTTCAAAGTAGAGAAGAAAATCTTCTGAGCATCGGAATATTCGTTCACAGAAAAATAGGTTTCCAACCTATCTAACCAATTATCTAATTTCTTGGCATCGACGAAACCATCGAAAACTGGAATCTCAATCTTAAAGCCAATGCGAAGATTACGCATCAGATTTGTTGACTTACCAAAACCAGGGGGTTCCTTGATGGAATCGGCATCACTAGAATCATCAAATACCAGAACGTCCTCATTACCATCCACCTCCATAACCCCTTTCCTCTTCAAACGGTCTCGCCGTTCCACTGAAGTGGAAGCCTTAGCGAGGTTTGTGAGACGAAACTGTTCCACTAACTCCCCTACAGTAGTAGTTAGGGCAAAAACTGTTGTTTCCAAAATCGTGAGTCTATCGTTGGGATCTCCCATCTCTAAATTGTTCTTCTTCTTCGAATTAGGTTTGCGATGGATCATCAATGGACTCACTAGCTTCCCCTTCGTTTGCTTGAGACGGTTACGTGTAGAGACCATAAACCACAAACAACCCCCCCCCTCGAGAATCGAAACTGGAAAACTGATACCACTTAATCCACAATACAATTGAAAAACTTTTAGTTAGTAGAGAAACATGAAGAACACCAATTGGTTTGGAAAAATAGAGATTTCGATTACTAAAATACAGTAATTACAAAGAAAATCTTTCAAACCCTAGGCTTATCTCAGAACTCTTTTCAGATCTAATATAACCAAGAAAATAACCAAAGTTCCTTTTATATACTAGGGAACTCGAAAAATCATAAAGAACGGATCTCGAGGCAAAACAATGCATGAGATTCCAAAATACCGCCAAAGTCATTCGAACGAAAGAGAGTCGCTCGAGCGACTTTACGCCTAATTGGTCTAAACCCTAGAAAAGTAGACCAACTCATTCGAATGACACTCAACTTCGTTCGAACGAAATATGGCTCTGGGCCAAATTTCCAGAGGGCATGGTGACTCGTTCGAACGACACTCAACTTTGTTCGAACAAAAAAATGGCCCTGGGCCAATTTCTAGAGGACATGTCAACTCGTTCGAACGATTCTCAACTTTGTTTGAACGACCTTGACAAATCTTCAAATTACTCTTGATCCTCCTGGATCAGTAACCCCCACCAACAAAGACTTGGTAGAGATTAAAGGAAGTCATACCTCAGAATCCAATCCTTCGCAGGGTTCCGACGGTACTACCTTACACTTATACTGGTCCCCACATCTGTCTCCTTAACCTTGACCTCCGCAAGGATACGAAAACACCTCCGACGTGCCTCGCATGTCAAGACCACATAGTGAAATCTCCATATACAGTAAAAATCCTCCTCAGCTTCAGCTACTTTATCTTTTGACATACCGTGATACGTCGGTGGAATGGGAATTGGAGTGGTCATTTCCACAGATTGATCTCCAAAATACCTCAGTTTATATCTCTGCATTTCAACGGCAACTTTCTCTTCGTACACCATTTGCCGAGTCTTCACCATTATCACTCAGAGTTACAAAGAATTTTTTCAGAACAACGTACTTTGCCAGAATCTACAGTACATGTACTATTTATAGAACCCTCGTATTTAATGCGTAGGTACATTTCTAATACAGTCATCATTAAAAAAAATCATTCTCGAAACCCCAAGCGTCTATTACATCAATACTTTCCATCATCATTCAATGCAGATACATCCATCTATAAAGAAATATTATTAAATACCCAACCAATTAAATTACCATTAATCCATTATATTTTTTTAACTTCTAACACCATAATCTACAGATTCTTTCTCAACCAAAGCTACTCGTGCCTTCAGTTGTGAGGGGGCGAATGTAGGGACCTATCCCACGACCTAACCCAATTCAAACTATACAACTCAAACTATTTCGATATCAGACTCATGCATTACATACGTGACATGCACAGTCAGTAATTGCCAGCTATCCCACGAACTGATGAAGAGCGTGGATCGAGTACAACATAAGAATATGAATTAGTCAAAGCCACCCCCCTTCCACGAACTCAACAGTTACACAGTCAACCACCACTTACCTCTTTATTTAGAGAACGTACTTCAACACAATAAAGAGCTGCGAGTAAGGTCTATATAAAGACAAAGTTCCAAAAGAGACAAAAACCACCAAAAAAATAACTAGAAAAAGATACAAAACTTCTTATTGACGAGATCAAGTATTTCTAAGTTTGAGAGATCACTTGTAATAAGATATCAGCCTCAATCAATAATAGTTACTGTTACTAAAACCCTCAACTCGAGGTCATTATTTTTTACCTATTCAAAGGTTTTCAGGCTAAATCACCTACATCATTTCTTGCTTTACATTAGTTTTTGTCACAGGTATATTGGTGTAAGAGCTAATTCCAAGCCATTTTGAGCTAATAGAATTAGGCCATTACAGAGGTAGCTACTCTCTCTTCTACGACAAGAATGATATGCGGAATACGCTAAAATTAAGAAATAAACAAAACACTAAATAATAAAGATGACAAGTATTTTCCCAGAGGAGGGAAGTCGAAAACCCTTACGGATAAAAAACCACTCCCCACGAATAATCCACTATGATCAAATAGGTTACACGATCTCTCTAAGCTTCTCAAGCTTTGCAATAGAGTCTCTCAAATCCTAGCTCTCAAGAATTAAACTCACAGATAAATGATTGGCTAACAAATAACCTAAGTACTCTTTATATACTAGAGGACTAATTACAAGTAGAACGGATCTCGAGACAAACTCAATATCTTAGGCGACCTTCTAAAGATAACCTACACACACCTCGTTTGAACGAAATCCAAACTTATTCGAATGATTTTGACGATAAAGGTTCCAGCCCTAGAAAATAACACATGTCGTTCGAACGAAAATGGATCCCGTTCGAACGACTTCTTCGGTCTTCAAGTTTTCAATGCAAAAACAACCATCTCGTTCAAACGATTTCGACAATTTTGAGTTCACACTTAACAACTCGAAACTTGGTCGAACAAAACTAGCTTTCAGGTAACATAACCAGTTCGAACTTCAGGTCGAACCAGCTCGAAATGAACATTGAAAAAATTCAATTTCAATCCTCGAATTGAACTACTTCGAACTGAAACTGCCTCGAACATAATTCGAGTTCAAACCTTAACATATTTTACATGGTATAACCCCATATACCAAAAATGTATCCTGATATTCATCATTTGCCAAAAAGTGACTTGAGCCATTAAAGTGATATAAATCGGGTAGTTGTGGGCCAGGCTCAAGTTTGTATGACTCAGTTGCAGGTGATAATACTTGCACTATTTCAAACATTGATCAATAGAGTGGTTGCAACTAGAGTTATCGAACAACAAATCCTTAAATTCATTAGCAATTATGGTACCCCCAAGTGGCTTGTGAAATAAAGATGTAGGCATAGGTATAGATGTGGTTGGTGAAGGAGTACCCAATACAAAATCAGCCCCCAATAATAGTGATATATCTCTTGAAGAAGGATCGTCTACCCACTGGTTTGTAACCTCGCGATTTATGTCAGGTGGACTCGGCTCAAGGCAAGGCTGAGGTGACTCATAAGGAGGCTGAGAAGGAAATGACAACTTTATAATATCTGTAACGGGTTCGGCATTTTTCAATTTATTGACCTTCGTACAAATATCATCATCTACAAATTCTTCACAAACTTTCGTAAGATGAGACGATGGTTCCATATATTCATATCCTATCTCGTCGTCGTCATCATCAGAAAAATCTGCAATTTTTTCACGTATCGTGCCCGATGATCACACGTACTCCACGACGCACAATTATTTTAGTTCACGTGCTTGACTCAAAATTATTTGCACCATACGTGAGGGCCGTGTTAAGGCATATATTCCCAGTATGGGCATACAATCATGTCAACTCAATGAAATTAGATCCTTGGAATACTCCTCTCATTGCCAATAATTTTGTGTTCTAAAGTTCATTTTCTGTGAACAGGGACTAAAAATCGTGCTCCCAGTCTTTGTTTTAACTTTTAACTATGCTTTTGTTTTTTAAAATTTTTATGAGACTCTATCTCACTCTATATAGATTTTTTTTCTTCTCGAATACACCTTAATTTGTTAAATAATTTTGTTTTTATTTTCAAAGCTTCTAATGAGAGAAAATCAAATAGTTAAAAGGGTGAAAGCACAAAGTTGTCCACCATTTATAGTGCCTTCATGAGATTTACTAGTGAATTCTTGCTAGTTAAGTGCTTATGCTAGGCCTCTTTAGATACAAGAAATTTTGTAAGTAGAAGTGGCAAATATAAGAAAACTTAGAAAACTGAGGGGTTCTTTGGATAGGGAAAAAAAAAACTTATTAGTTAGTATGCCATTAGCTAGCTAGCTAGGTTCCCCTAAAGGAAAGGTACAAGCTCTTTTGGCACAAACACAAATTAATTAACCACTTTCCAAGAATGTTCGGATTTATTGTAAGAGCATTCTTTGTATTCTGCCATATCCAGAGAAATATTATTGCCAAGGGAATTTGTTACTAGATCAACTAAGACAAGATTGTAGGTTTAGAGTTGGAGCATAACTCATAACCTATAAATATGTAATTATGATTTATATATGATACTTGATTAACCTGTATCATAGGGGGATTGCAGTTTTGATCAACGTGTATCATAAGTCATAATAATTTATAAATAGGTTCAAATGCAGAAAGTTTATGCGGTTGTATAGAGTTAATTTAAATGGTTTGCAAATCCAAATTTGTGATGTGAAGATTTTGTGATTTGAGGATTTGGTGAAACTTTAACCGCTTGAAGTCCCATTTCACGAGCAATTATTTCTCTGTGTGGGGTTAAAAAGTAGAATTTTCACCCATGCAAATGACAATCCAATTATCAAAATAGATTAACGGCTAATGTTATTACAGAAAAACACTTAGATTAGTCTCATTATTGTCTTAATTAAAGCAAAGGCCACAAAGGTGCTTTGCCCAGTCTAACTCCAAACTTTTCTTCAGCCAAATCTCCAAACTCCAAACTCAAATCTCTATGACCTCGTTCACCATCCTTGCCTCGTTCTTCTTATACCGAAGTCCACACGCATTGCATAGAGTCTGAAAAGTTTAAAAACAACGTAAATTATTATTATGTTTAGCCATGTAAGTTAACAAATTGTTGGACGTAGAAACTCACTTTTAAACCCCTTGGGCCATTTCGCCACAATGGGGTTTTAGTTTTCCTACATTCCGCACATTGACGAACAACCCCCTGAGGTGCGGTTGTTCTTCTCCTCTTAAAGACATTTCTAGCAGTGCTTTGTGCGTTTACTGTAGTTGGACGTGGGAGAATGGTGGAGTTCACTGAAGCTGGACGCGGAAGAATGGTGCAACAAGCGGCATTGGGAGTTAATGTTGGAGGGCGCCGATAAAATCTATATCCAGCCGGCGGGAAGTTAATGTTCCTCGTCTCTGGATACCACATTCCGAAATTGTTGGCATGTGCCTGTCTCATACCATGAACGTTAAAGATTCCATAAACTCTCAAATGGTTTCCCATCACCTGTAAAAGCAAACAAGTTAGCGTGATATCAAAATATTTTTTTAATCACATCACATACGAATTACACAAAATAACCGGAGAAACAGTTGCTGAGGATAAAAATCCCTAGAAAACATATAGAACTAAGGGGTAAACCCTAGAACGAGAGCTATGAGGAATATCATGTGCTTGCCCTTCGTCCGAGCGCACTAACAAGCATAAGTAAACGACAACGATCGCCTTTTTGTCGTACTGTAAAATCCAAGATAAGTAGCTCGATTTACGCGGATCGAATCCAACTTTATACCTTAAAAACCCATAAAAATCAATATTATTCCATACAATTAAAACTCAATTAATAAATTAAACTAAAGATCAATTCCATAAAATTTATTCCTCTCTATAGATCATGTCTTTTGTTAATGACAAAGGGGTTAAGTTTGCAAAAACAAGAATATAACTCCACCTGACACAAATAATGGCATGTAAACATATGGAGATAAGTACAACCTAACCACCTTGTATTAGAAACTAACTACTGATGATATTTTTCTTTTCCAAGACAAAATTTCCTAATAATTTCAAACTCTTTGACGTCCACAGATCACCATGCAGCGATTTCTACGAAGCAAAAGCTTTCCAGCTATCTCATGATTCCGATTCAGACCATGGACCGTCAAACATCAAAAACAATGTAGCCCATTACTCTTGAATCAAAACTAAACATATTTCAATATAACAAGATCATTGCAGATCATTACATGAAAGCTTTGGATCTGAAGATTCTGACCATCGGATCTACCGTGGATAGTAAAAAAAGAAAAGAAAAAAACATGTACTCCATGACTGATGGAGCAAAAAATAACACACACATTTCTATAAGAGAAGATTACTAAGATCATCATGTCTAGCTAGCAAAATGATTATTTACATCATCACATCAATAACCCCAGAGTTTAATTTAATCAAAAACCTAGAAATGTAGAAGTTTGTATACCTGCTGCTGTGGCTGTGGCTGTGGCTGTGGCTGTGGAGGAGGTGAAGAAGGAGGTGTGTTAGAGAGTTCAATCAGTTGATCATAGTAGGGTAACCCTAACTTGAGAGTACAATCGATCTCGTCTTTGAACTCGTGATTGTTAGCCATCTTAGCGAAGTATTCCAAATCTGGAACAATGCAGGAAAGAAAACCAAAGAAAATGAGAAAGCAAATTAAGCAAACTTTGAGAGAGAGAGAGAGAGAGAGAGATTGAATAACCAACGAAAGAGTAACGGAAGGTAATCGATTATTCAGAAGTTGTTGTAACTACATAGATGCTTAACCTTCTTGGATTTTACTAAACATCACTAAAACTGAGGGAGGGAGAGAGATCTAACCCTAGACATTAAACACAGTGCTTGAGAGAGAGTGAGAGTGGTTTTTTACTGTCACCCTTTTAATACAAAGTTCAAAGATGCGTTCACATGGGGAGTTTCTTCATGAGTACCGCAACAACTTATTACATAGGGCAGCAACTTGGCCGGATCAACAGGTTTTTAGAGAACCCAAACCCTACACTAGGCTTAGGATATTCAGCCTGTTTTTTGTCCAAAACCTCTTTTGGGTTTGACAGGTTGGACGGTTTGTTTCAAAATAGGGCCAAGTTAGGCGAAATATATATCTTTAGTCTTATCATAGAGATAAGTTGTAGTGTAATTTGAAGATTTGGTGAAAATGTACACTACTACGTAAGAAGTCCCATTTTATGAGCAACTATTTATTGGTATGGAAAGCGAAATTTTCAGCCATCGAAATGGATTCACGGCGAATGACAGAAACACGCTTAGATTAGTCTTACATCATTATCTTAATTAAACAGAGGTCACAAATGTGCTTTGCCTGTTCTAATTATTCCAAATCTCCATGATCAAACCTCTAATTATTCCAAATCTCCATGATTAAAACAAAAGTCTTACATCGATCATTGATTCATTGTGTTCAACCAAATCTCCATGATCAAACCTCTATAACTTCGTTCATCATCCTTGCCTCGTTCTTCTTGTACCGAATCCCACACGCATTGCATAGAGTCTGAAAGTTCAAAAACAATGTAAATCAATTTAGTTTAATAGGCCATGTCAATTATATATGTACATCGTAATGATATTATAAGGAACTTACTTTTGGACCCCTTGGTCCATTACGCCACAACGGGGTTGAAGTTGTCTTACACTGCACGCATTGACGAACAAACCTCAATGGCAGCTGAGGTGCCCTCTGATAGACATTTCTAGCAGCAACAGCATTTTGTGGATACATTGAAACTGGATATCTCCCGTAACCATTGAAAATGGCAGAATTATTTGCATTGGGAGGCATCGTTGGAGGGCCTCGATAAAATCCATAGCCAGCCCTAAAGTTAAAGTTCATCATCCCTGCAGTATACCAAATTAACCTTCCATATTCTGGATTGACTTGTCCCTGTCCCATAGGATACGCATTAGTGCCTCTATTCGCCATCACCTGTAAAATAAAACATCTTAGCTAATGAAGCTAAGTTTGCACTCTTGAAACTTAAATAGATCTATTGCAGAGTTGCCGGACAAAGAGCTATCCCTTAGAACAACAGATAAAACTAGGAGGTATACAAACATTTTTCTCTCTTCTAGAATGTTCTAAACTTAACGAGAGCTAAGAGGAACATTACATTGAACAAAGGTACATGCTGTTCATCTGAAGGCAATACTAATCCTAAATAAGCGACAACGGTCGCATTTTTGTACTGTAAAATTCAAGATAAGTAGAACGATTTAGACTGATGATCTCTAAATTTATACTGCAAAACCGCAAAAAACTACAATAATTTCATAAATCTAAAACTAAAAATTTACTGAATCAAACTAAAGATCAATTCCCTAAAATGTGTTAATTTCCTCTACAATTAGTTTTTTTTTTTTTTGAAAGGCAGTACAATTAGTTCTAGGCTCTAGCTTAACAAGAGAACATGTTCTTGGTGAATAATAAAGGGGTCAAATTAATTAGCAAAAAACATGAATATAACTCCACGTAAGAACTTAAATACTGCGACATCACCGCTGGCATGTAACAATATGGAGATAAGTCCAACCTAGTCAGCTTGTATTTGAAACGAACTAATGATGATATTCCTTTTTTCCAAGACAAAAATTTCTGATAATATTAAACACTTTGACATCCACAGAGCCTCTATGAAGCAAAGCTCTCTAGCGGATGATTCCAACCCTTATTCGATCCACATTCAGACCATGGATTGTCAAGTATCCAAAAAAAGAACCCCATTACTCACAAAACTCGAAAAGTAGAAGAAAAGCTTTATATAGGATGATTCAACCATTAGATCTACAGTGGATCATCTAAAATACAGAAGAAGAAAAAAATGTACCCCACAACTGATGGTCATGGTACAAAAAGAAACATTTTCTTATAAAAATGATTACGGCAGGCAGATCATCACATTGATAAACTCAGAACTGAACTTAATCTAAAAACTAAAAGTGTTGAAGTTTGCATACCTGCTGTGGCTGTTGCTGTGGAGGAGGTGTGTTAGGGAGTTCAGTCAGTTGATCATAATAGGGCAACCCTAAAGTGAGAGAACAATTGATCTCATCATCAACCTCGCTTTCAGCATCGTCTTCAACCTCATGATAGTTGTCCATATTCCAGAACTATAGCATGCATCAAAGAAAACAAAACAAAATGAGACAGCAAAGCTAAGTTCGAATATTACCCGAAGCAACAGAAAGTAATCGATTATTATTCGTAGTTGTTGTAACAATATAGATGCTCATACCTTCTTGGATTTTACAAAACACAACACTAAAACTACAACAGAGAGAGAGAAAGAGAGAGTTCCAACCTCAGATGATATAATGCACTTGAGAGAGAAAGAGAGAGAGAGAGAGAGAGTTAGTGAGAGTGGTTTCTCACTGTCACAATGTAGAGTTCAAAGAGGCACAAGTAAGGTAACTATTACCAATATAAATATGCCAAGTGTAAATTTTACAGCACAATCTCATAATGGCTCTCCACCAAAAAAGTTTGAAAAAAATAGAAAAAAAATGAAAAAAAGAATTAAGGGATCTGATTAATATTGGGATTTGGTGTACCGTTGGATGAGATGGTTGTTTATGGGAACTAGTAGAACTAATTATCATTACTTCTTGGATTCTCCATTGGCGTTTTGGTTCTCTCTTCTCGTTTCTCTTGTGTTGCTGTGCACTTTTTTCAAAACTGAGTTATGTTTTTGTTTTGTTTTTTTTTTTCCAATTTACAATTGTCTTTATTAATTGACACTTAATTTACGTGTTAGGTATGCCAGCAAGACCGTGGTTTAAAAATTATCAAGGGGAGGTCGTTTTTTTTTTTTTTTTTTTTGGCGGTAGATATTGGGGAGAAAAGGTGTTTGCGACGTCCGTAGAACTTAGCCTTAATGTAAGTATACCGTAACTTATCTCGTCTAAAAGCAACAAAATGTGACCATATAAATATTTTCACTGATATTTATCGTATTGTAGAACTTCATATATATTTTTTTCTTATCTTATTTTTCAAAAAGCAAGGGAAAACTTTGCCGCAGAGAAACAAATAGGCTTACTGTAAGGGCCAAATTTCATGGTCGAATGACCTCTTACACCAAATGTACCTTTGTCGCAATTAATAATAAATAATATAAATTGGCACAGGTGTTTAGCGTGGAAACCTCTGAATGGGTGAAAACCACGACCTCAGCTTGAGGATTAAGTGAAAATTGACTTTATTGCTTAAGATCGAATTATCTTGATTACAATTTGCGATCTTTTAGCCAGAAAAACTGTCCTTTTCTCCTCTGTATCTTATTCCTTTTATATATAGACCTCATTCTCAGTTTGTTTCCGTGTGTTAGCATGCTCTCCTGGAATGGGGGAAAAGTGGGAGTTATTCCGGTAACTGATAGTTCGTGGGAGACAGGTGTCCTTGACTCATTTTATTTTATTTAGAGTGCTCGAGCCACGTTCTTTTTCAGTTTGTGATCCAGGTGTCACTGCTGATAGGTTGTATGTCACGTGTATGTTGCGTGAGTGTGGCATGGTACTAGTTCGTTGTTACCTAGCTCGAGGGACAAGTCCTTACAATCGCCCTCTCTCGACTAAAGGCACTGATGTCTTGAGTTGAGAAGTTCTCACTCGAGCTTGGTTTATAGAATTTGAATAGTTTGTCTGACAAATGGAATGATGGATTTGCTGATGTGGATTTCTTTGTCTTGGAATTGTAACGCACTGTTAGGGATTGAACTGCTGTAATAATGTGACTGTTGTATTCAACTTTTGGGTTTTCCAGAAAATATTTCTTATAATAATGTGTGCATTATATTGGAATTCCTCAACAGTATTGAATGCAATCCCTGATATAAGTACTACGGCTGCTGTACTGACATTTATTCTTCTCCAAGTACTCTTTATCTTTTTAAATTTTCTGAAAGTAATCATTTTCTTAGTTTCTACTGTAAGTGACAATGATGACCGCTAAACGACAAATATATGAAGCTAAAGTTCTTCCAAAAGTGCAAGAACTTCAGTTTCGGTATTTTGGGACCCAGTCGCTTGACATTCAAACTCCCATTCCCGTCCATCTTACCTACCAAGGTATGACGTACGAGGAGTTAGATGAAATAGATGAGGATTGGTACCAGATGCTCTACTTCTATTACTTGGTGATAAGTGGGCAGCAGCGCAGGGAAGGTCTTTGTCTCCTTGCAGAGCAGGCCATTACGGATGAGGACAAGGCTACCGACGTCTGTACAAGGAACCACGCTGTTGTTGTGCCTCTGATTGGTTTTCTTGGAAAACCAATATTTGTATATTATGTAGTTTTGTTTTGTTTTGCTTTTTAGCATTGTACCCTGTTTTTGTTATTTTGGAGAAAATAAAAAGAATTTTCTATAATTTGAAGTGTGAAAACCCAGTAAACTTTATCATATGCTATTATAATGTGCGAAAAATTGTGTATCGAACTGTGAAAATGTGAAAATCTATGTGCTTGGTATTTAATGTATTTCGAGAAATAGGTCAGACCTAATTTTATCAATCAATGTTCTAGGATTAAACATAAACAATCAATGGTGGTAAAGACAATGAATTAAATTACACAAGCAATTGTTCACCCTGTGGAAACTCCTTACTCAGGAGAAAAACCACAGGTTGTTATCAATGAACATGACAACTAAAAATCTACTAATAAAAAATAGTTTAATATGAATTACACTTACAGACTTGATAACCTCGTCTCGTGATTATCTTTCTTCTGATCAAAGCTTCACGTTCTATCCTCTTCATTATTGCAATGACGTTCCTTGATCTCAGACCAAGTATCACCCTTCTTGAATCACTCTAGAACAATTTGTGGGAAGTAGGATACACTAACTCAACATCAACCTTAATGTTTTTAGGTTTTGATTAATGTCAAATTGTATTTCTGATAAAGGATATTAAGCTCTTTCAAAAATAACTTTTTGCCAAAGAAAGGATAAAGAGAGAGAGAAAAAAAAAGAAGAAGAGAGAGAAGCAATGCTCGCTTAAATAGTATTTCAATTTTTTTTGAGACTCGTTTGAACGAGACATTTGGTCATTCGAACGAAATCCCTAATAAGCCTTCAAAAAGTATGCGTTGTTGTTTTGAACTTGTAGCACTCATTCGAATGGGATCTAAGGTCGTTCGAACGAGATGCCCAAAATTCGTTCAAACGAGACCTTGGGTCATTCGAACGAGATTCCCAAAAAGTTTAGATAATTTATAAAAATAATTTTGGCTCCCTTTATCAGAGTTCTACTTAACAAACTTACCTTCTTGGTCGTTGGTTGATAGAAGATTGTACAAAGGTCTTCATCATGTTATTGTCTTTGACTGAGATAACCACAGACCTTTACATACACGAAATGAGACAAACCAAAACCTTTCAATCTCTCCCTTTGGTTTATTTTGTGACATATAAAAATTAAGACCTACACATTACTCTGTAGTACTTCCCAGCTACAGAGATAGTCTAGACCTTTAGAAAAACACCACCACTTTCATGAACAGGTTCAATCTCTGGACCTCTTTTACGGATGATATCTTCTTATATCTCAACACTCATCAAAAAGCTTGTTACTTAATATCTGCACACTCAGCAAGCTCGTTTATAATATATGTGGAAAAAAGAACTTAAAATATTTATAAACAGAGAACCACATAATTATGAAAGAAATCATAAGAGAATCAAACTAGAAAAGCATTAGCCTATATCCATTCATGTTGCTTTCCTGTCAGAGATACGCATTTCTCCCCCTTTTTTTCATGAAAGAAACAACTAACAACCGTAATCTAATATCTAAAGCAAAAAGAGATTAGAACCATTGTACAATTAAAGAAATAAAAGATAATATTAAGCATACTTCAAATGTTAGTACATAGACTACTATCATATGTGTTCTCAGAACAAATCCAGTCTCATAGAGATGAACTAGAGACTAAAAACAAAATAGAGAATAGAAATGAGATACCCTTTATTATCAGGTATCCTTAGAAGCAGACACATAATCATACATAGACTCCTCCTGTAACTGACAAAGATGCGCAATCTCTGTTTCCATTCCAAGCAACCGTGTATCAATAGTTCCCAGCATAGTCTTCACCACCCCCATATCCATTGTCAAAGTCTAAAGTATGGTCCCGACATCCTGAAGAGTAAACTCCCTCTGAGTCCGTGCAGCGAAACTAAATGAACTTATGTACTCACCTGGAGTAGCGAACTACACACCTGGAGGAGCAGGCTCAGATGGTAGTACAGAAGGTAAATGAGATGCACTCCTATGAAAGCTACTAGCATTCAATCTTTCCACTTTGGTATCCTCAGGCTCATCAGGAAATACCTTATACCCAACCTCTAGCAGAATATCCATCACAAGGTGAGCAAAAAGTAATGAACTACAAGTCATTTTTTTGGTGCTAGCATCTATCATCTATGCAATGATGGCATTGAGAAAGACCTTCATCCGCTCAGAAATTTTATTCTTTTGGGATCTTGGGAGGATATTAGAAATAACAATGCGATGTACCAGATATGACTCATCATCTAACATCTTACGAGTCACAGTTCCCGATCCAGTATAGAGATTATGTTAAGAAGTGACGTCAATAACCATCTCATTCAGCTCAGGCAAAACAGGAATATCATCCTCAATAAACTCACCCTCAGGAGAATAGGCGGGCCATGAATAAGATGTTATTGGCCAAACACACCTCGGAATGAATGGAGAGATACCCAATATTGAATAAAGTCTGCCCCGAGTTACAAAAACTCTTCCCCATTAATAGAGACTGAAAAAATATGATAATGGAGGGAACTGGTGGACTCCACTTTCAGAGAAGCATAAAACAGTCGAACAATACGAGGATATACCTTCCCCGTGGGAGTAAGAATCTTGGTCCAACCTTTCGCTTTAAGCTTTGCAAAAACATTTGCGAAGCCCTCACTAACTGCAGAGACACTTTGGATATCTACTATGCGCTCATTTACAATCGGGCGATCCTTAAAACCCTTTTTTGTACTCCAATACACCGGGTTATTCCCGACTCTCTGACCATCAAGAATACCTGTTGAATTAGAGTGTTGCCTCTTTGTTCCTGCCCGTAATCTAGGTGCCATATCCCACACTTACATAAAAACTATCTGCAGAGAAACCCCAAGCAACAAACACAAACCAACAAATTCAACAAGGAATTACCCACATTCCAACCCAACACCTGCAAGAAAACAAACCAACCTCCAATCCCCCTGTTTTCCACCAATTAAACCCTGTAATTTCACAAAAACAATCACACATAAATACTCACTGCAAACACCAAACATAACCCCACAATCCAATAATGTACAACATAGAAGCACTTTCGAAGACCCCAATTCGAAATTTACCAACCCATGGACAACCTAATCACCTTCAAGGAAATACCCTTATTCACAAACTCCAATTCCAACAATGCAAATAATTCCAACAATACAAACACTTACAGAGATCTACTAATCAACCCAGAGGATTCCTCTTCCAATCTCAACACAATCAGACCCAATGCACACAATATAAGAAGCGGTAGAGCACGAACAATAAAGGAGAGCGATCAGAACAAAGCTTACCAAATTAGAATATCAAGCAACGAATTAGAAGTAGAGAAGCAGTGGAAGCATGCGACATAAAGATTCTCCATCCAATCGAGTACAGAATCGAGCATAGAGAGAGAAGAATCACAATGGAAGTAGTGGAGTTCAAGTCGGTGTTAGGTCGAAAGAGTGAAGAAAAGAAAAGAAAAGAAAAGAAAAAAAGAAACTTTGAACTTAAATTTTTTTTGAAAATTCGTTCAAACTTTAGGATGACTCGTTCGAACGAAAGAATAAAAATAGGTAAGCGTACCAAAATAACAGAGTACAACCATCAACAGGAAACTTAAGATAAGACACATAATTTAACGAGATAAACTGAAGACTACCAAACACACTCCCACTCAAAATATGCAGAGTCAAATCTAAAAGCACAGTGGATATATGATATAAAAAATATTATTGATCTATAAACAAAATGATGTAAAAGAACTTGGTGTGTGTGTGTGTAGTCCAATCAAGGTCTTGACAGTTAGACGTATAAAGATCACTATATTGGAAATATGTTTCAACTTAGGCCTCCCATGGTTGGTCACTCAAAGTCACTGAGAATTTACTAGATATCACTCTGAGGAAATATGAATATAAATAAACTGCAGTTAAAAATTCATAATCTAAAAAAAATAGCGCTATTTTACTTAAAGATCTCAAGGAAGGAAAATCAATTGTTTTAGATGGTGTCAAGTTAACTAATATAGAATCCCTATCTCTCATCTCTACTAAACTGACTGTGCTATGCTAAACTCAAGATCAAACAAATCTTAAAAATATTATAATGCAGGCAAGAGAAGGGACATGACGGAGTAGATGTTTTGCTGGCATTTTGAGACTACAGATTATACTTTCTCCCCCTCTTTCTTCAAATTGAGTGCACCTCCTGACATTCTTCCTTTTTATTTAGTACACATTGAATAGAATACTTCTTCCCCGAGTTTCCATTTATATACTAGGGAAACTCTTTACAATCGCTCAAATCTCGAGCCAAGTGAGTGGTTTAAAAAACCATAAAATAAATAAAATAAAATTCCCAGATTTCGTTCGAACGAGATATGAAGTTGTTCGAACGAATTGGGCTCTTGGGCCAAAATTACAGAGTGTTGTCAAAAGATCGTTTGAATGACTATCAACCTCGTTCGAACGATTTTTTTTCAACATCAGGGATACTTTATTTTTCTATTCATTTTTCCCTACTTAAACTCCTTCCTTCACTTTGATTTTACTGAAATGTCTCAGAACAAAAGGGTTAAAAGGAGTTAGATATAAAATGAATGACATATTTTAAGGCATAAAAGGGGTACAAACGGATAAAATTTTAGGTAAGTATGGACGAAGGCCAAAAGGGTGTAACAATAAAAAGCCTATTATCATATCTTCGGTCTCACATAGTACCTTTTTCATCTCAAATCAAGTATAGGGAATGTTCTATTAAACTAACTTGAACTAGATGCCACCACCAACAATTGACAAATGCATAAAATAATGAGATCAGAAATAAAGAGAGATTTACGGGAAATAATTCATTTAATAACACTCAAAGCTTTCACAAAAGGTTAGATCCTCATATAATGTTAGGTAACGAAGTCTCTACATTTATCCTCAAGGTTTCTACTTACGACTAGAGTCAGGAACAGTTGAAACTAGTGATGAATAAGTGATACCAAATACTCAAGCATTAGATGAATATATGACAAATAAATAAATCCCAAACATGCACATACATAGCTAAGATAAACTGTATTACAAAAATCAGGGGAAATAACTAATATGAATACGAGAAATAACACATGCCTAACGATGTCCACAGAATAGCGACACAAATAGTCAGGATGACCTGAGAGATTTATGTAATGGAACAGACACCAATAGCTCACCAGAGAGTTTCAAACTAAAGAACATCCAAAGGTTTGGTGAAGAGATCAGCAAGCTGGTTCTCCGTACCAACATACTCTATAATTATAATCTTTCACTCAATATGGTCTTGAATGAATTGAAATATAATGTCAATGTGTTTGGTCCTCGAATGTTGTTCAGGGTTCTTAGAAATGTTGATTGTACTTGTATTATCGCAATAAAGTGACATTACTCCCTGATTCAGCCCGTAATCATGTAACATTTGTTTCATCCAGACTAGTTGGTACTACAACTCCCCGCAGAAATATACTCGGTCTCTGCAGTAGATTATTAAATGCAATTTTATTTCTTACTTTGCCATGCAACAAGATTGTTCCCAATGTAATAGCATCCCTCAAAAGTATTTTTCCTTTCATCAGAATTTCTGGCCCAATCAGTATCTGAGTATCCAATAATTTTAAACGTAGTGTCTCGAGTATACCACAATCCAAACTTAAAAGTTTAAGAAACATAGCGAATAATTCATTTAACAACGTGTAAATGAGACTCCTTAGGACTTGCCTGATAATGAGTATATATGCAAAGACTAAACATAATTTTTGGACTACTAGCTATAAGATATAACAAGCTTTCAATCGTGCTCCTATACGTCTTTTGGTCTACATCAGTACCTATGGAATCCTTACTCAATTTGGTGATAGTGCTCATTGGTGTCCTTGCATGTTTCGCGGAATCAAGACCAATTTTTTTTACACGATCCTTAACATATTTAGATTGAGATACAAAAATGCCATCCTCCCGTTGCTTGATTTGGAGACCTAAGAAGTAGGTTAATTCCCCAATTATGCTCTTCTCGAACTCTCTTCCCATTAATTCTCTAAAAGCCTTGACACGTGCATTAAACATAGATCTAAATACAATATCATCAACATATACCTGAGCAATAAGTATTTCATCTCCTTCTCGCTGAATAAACAATATCTTATCAACTCCCCTTCGAATGAACCCCTTTCCAAGTAAAAAGTTTGAGAGTCTGTCATACCATGCTCGAGGAGCTTGTTTTTGTCCATAAAGATCTTTCTTCAAACGATAAACATACTCTGGATGATGTGGATCCTCACACCCCTTGGGTTGAGCTACATAAACTTCTTCATCAAGTAACCCATTCAAAAATATACTTTTTATATCCAACTAATAAAGCTTAAACTTTTTGTGATAGGCGAAAGCCAAAAACATTTGAATAGATTCAAGTCTAGTTGTTGGAGCAAAAGTTTCTTCTACATCCACCCACCCCTTTTATTTGATTGTATCCCTGAGCTACCAACCTTGCTTTATTTCTTACGACATCACCATTCTCATCAAACTTGTTCTTGTAAATCCACTTAGTGCCAATAATATTAGTATTTGCCGGTCATGATACTAAGTCCTACACATCTTGTCGCTTGAATTCATTTAGCTCCTCTTGCATGGTGTTAATCCAATATTTATCAGATAACGCATCTTTCACGTTGGTTGGTTCAATGATGGACACATAACATATACTTTCCACTGTCTCATATACCGTATAACAATGATAACCAACGCACCTAGAGGACTCATGAAGCATAGGACATTCATAATCATCAAGGTATCTAGGAGTACCACAATTCCTAAGAGGATTAGTACAAATAGTAGCATGAGCATTCACTATCTACGTACCACTGGGTAGAGTTGAAAACATTTAGGGCCATTACTGCAACATTGCACTGTAATTGTGGTAGAAGATCTTTCTTCTGAACCCAAACGGATCTCACTATTTTCCATTCTTCTATCACTTAAGTTAAATTCCTGAAACCATTAAAATACTTTTGGACAAAAGAAAATTAGCAAACGATTGGGCATATTAATGAGTGCGTAATTATGCTATTTTTAATATATCCGAACATGTATTTTAGTCGTTGATTATATTTATTTTTGGATACTTATATACGTTTATTTGATTACGGCTATTTGAGATGAATATTTGAAACGAAGATATTAAATTCAAGTAAAAGTGTCTCCAACAGTTCATAACACAAAAATTCATAGACACAATATATTTGGTCTTAAGATTAAAGAAATATATACACAAATATTCTTAGAGAATATGATCAAAAAATATATTGCATCCAAGATACTTGAAGATATTTTGTATTGAAGATATATGTAAGAGTTTCCATGAAGAAAAATCTCTACATCACTTAAGGGAATTATATGCAAGAATCTTAGGTGATTGGTTGTAAAATTAGAAGATATTATTGTGAAAATATTATTTACAATTTAATGTATAGTTTCTAAATTTGGTTTCCTTTTCCTATAAAAGGAGCCCTCCCCCATTGTAATTGGGCATCTCACATTAGAAGGAATTGAAGAAATACAAGAGTCCTTTTCTTCAAGCATCTCTCTTTCTCTCATTTATTTGCTTTATTAATTTTAATGCGATGATCTTAGGGATAATGCGAGGCTAATCCCTTTCTAGCTATGACTAGAGGGAAGCTCCTACCTAAGTAGTAATAGTGATATATAGTTTTCTAGGATTAGCTCTTTTTCGGCATATCTTCTAAGAGCTATAATCCACTTCTAAGCTTAGCCATAGTTAGAAAGTAAATTTAGTCTCTCTTGCAAAAATCCGGTGTTATATCCACCAAGTCGGATTTTAGGACAATAAAGGGAAAAGATACGTGAGAAGAAATCCAACCAAGCTTAACCATAGTTGGTTCAATCTCTCCTTTAAATCGGATTTAGTGAAACTTAATGATTAAACCAGAGATGCCTAACCATGGATTTAGGGTTAAAATCTACACTAAAAATGCCCTACTCAGAATTTTTGGTACATAAATCCGCCTAGTAAAACTATTTGATCTATTGCTATTTCTGCTGGGTGAATCTTTAGTCATGGCTAGCTTTTTTTAATTTGATTATATTTCCTTAGTTTTATCTTAGTTTTGAAGAAAATACCAAATCATCGATAAATTGGCCTAGGATTTGTTTTTTGCATCTTGTCACTCTCCGTGGTACGACCCCCACTTCAAAATTTCTTCAACGGTAAATCCGTACTTGAGCAGGGTATTGAGTAACGCTTGAAAAAGTCGTCCATCAAATTGGCGCCGTTGTCGGGGAGTGCAACGGTGCGAAGGACCGTTACTAATACCGATTTCTTTTATTATTTTATTTGTTTTTATTTTATTTTATTGTATATATATATATATATATATATATATATATATATTATTTTGTTAGGTTTTTGCGCTACTGTAGCATCTCCTTAATTTTTTGGTGCTACTGTTACTGTAACCTGTTTTTGGTGACATTGGAAGTTTAAAACTTTTGGTTTAATTTAATCGCTAATGAGTAATATGTAGTTCTCATCTCTTGAATTTGATACTTGGATTTTAAAAGTCAGTTTTAAACAGTTAGTGCTCACCTCTTGTGGTTTGGTGCCTAGCGTATAAAGTGGAACATTTATATTTAGTAATTTACTGCTAATCTCGTCGATTTATTACGCCACGGCCAAGTGATTTATTTTTGCATAAGGAAACTCAAGTTCTTGGTTTAAGTTATTGCTCTATTACTTTGTTTGAGAATATTTTGCAACCATTTTCAAGAAAGGAAAAAGGTATTTTGCAGCTTCTTTACTTCATCTAAGTTGGTAATTCTTTGTTGGAGCTTTCAAGTGCATCTCCTATTGTCTAAGCAAATAATTCCAAAAGTGCTTTTAGTCAGTGGTGTTGGTTTTAAAGAAGAGCTTGGCCTTGTAGAGCACTAAAGTGTGGAAACGAAACGAACAATACGCAAAGCTAAAAACATCATCAAATCCATTCTTCTTGTGCCCCCTAAGTGAAGGGGCACTTCCTTCTTTCGCCCTCGCCCCATAAGTGAAGGGGCGACCACAGCTTCACCGGGAAATACTTTCCGTAGGTTGGTACCTCTATAAACTTGACATCTGGAAGGGGTTCATATCTGCTCTGCTCCGACACCAGGAACATAAAGTCGTGTGGACTGTGCAAATACACGCTGCTCTAAGAAATTTTTTACTATGTTTGAATTGACCTACTGACGTGTTTAAATTTTTTTTCATTCTAACATTAGTAAAGGTAAAAACTGTTAAAGATTTGTGGGATTTCATCACCCAAAAAAGCTCTCTAACAAGTGGGATTACTCATTAGGGATACGAAGAAATTCGTATCATACAAAAATTGAACGTCCCGAACCTGAAAATAACTAATAATAAAAAAGAGTAGCAAGATTTCCGTGGGATTTTATCACCCAACAGAGTGTACTGGACTGGGGTACAAACACAGGTTCGTAGGATACGGCCCCAGCCTAGCGTCGCAAAATAATGGTTGTAGGTTTGCGACGTCAACGTTTCGAGTACTGACATACGATAAAACGACTTGCTCGGGGCATAAGGACTGAACATCTACTCTAAGCTAGTACTAGCAAAGTGACGTAGGGGAGTGTAGGAACCAAAGCCTTTGACCATCCTACCCTTTTGTGAACATAGAAGAATATAGGGGAGACCTACTTATTAATTCTTAAAAAATGTTCAAGTGTTAGATTATAGGTTTGATTGATTGTTTACAGCATCAGGTGCTAAATTTTTATCGCATAATAGTTTATGCATGATCAATTGGACACGTGGAGAAAAATGCTTAAAAAGGTTACCAGAACCTTTGCTTATTTACGGCCTACCACCTCAGACAAAGCGGAGAAGGCGACTACCTCACCCAATCAATAAAATAGAGAACTTAGGACCCCCAATTTTTGAGGGGGGTAATCTATCTATAGTTAACCCAATTGAGCTTGTTGTTGAGCTAGAAATTGAACCCCCAATCATGGTCGCCACCAAATCTCTTAGGGATAATTGGACCCCAGTAGTGAGCGATATACCTTCATATATCGTGTTACCAGCCATCACAACAAATCATTATAAAATCAAGCCAAGTGTGATCCAAATGTTACCTATATTTCATGGGCTTGATTCTGAGAGCCCTTATAAGCACGTCCATGAATTTAAGAAAATTTGTGCGCTCTCAAAATATTAACATTTTATTGATGATTCCGGCCGCCTTCGCTTATTCCCATTCTCACTAAAAGAGAAGGCGAGTCATTGGCTTGATACATTAGCACCAGTATCTAACAATTGATGGGACCAAATGGAGACTAAGTTGAAAACCAAATGGTTTTCAATAGGAAAAACCCTCGTTCTTAGAAATACAATTGTTGAATTTGCTCAAAATGAGAGCAAAACATTTTACGAGTTATAGGAGAGATATACATATTTTCTTTCACAATGTCCCCATCATGGTTTTGAAAAGAAACATTTAGCCCAGATCTTCTATCGTTGAATAACCTCTGAGAATCATTATAAGCTAGAATCCATGCATAGTGGCAAATTCCAGGACCTTGAGCCCGATAGAGCTTATGAGGAGTTTGAGATATTGGCTGAGAACTCTCAACAGTGGAATTTTGATCCGCATAGAAATGTCCATACATCTAAGAAAGGTGGCTTATATGAAGTGAGTGAGGGAACAACCATCAAAGCCCAATTAGATACTCCTACCCGAAAAATTGAGGCTATAGCTATAAATCAATCTAAGGGTAGTGTGAACCAAGTTTAACAACAAGGTTGCACCGTTTGTTATGATGCCACCCATGTGACTCAAATGTGCCCCATGTTCAATGAAATGAATGATAATCAAGAGTAAGTGAATGCTTTGAATAATACCTACAAGAGGCCTTTTGACCCCTACAAGCCAACTTGGCAAAACTACCCAAATTTTTTGTGGAAGAACAACCAACCCAGTTCGGGTTTTGAAGAGCCACAAACCTTAAGTCATAATTTGCCTAGGAATCCTCATTCTCAATCTTATCCTCAGTAATCCTTTCAGTCATCCAAACAGTTTCCACCCGCTCTACCTAAACCATCTTTGGAGACACCCTTGTTCTCTTCATGCAACAGTCAATGGAGAGTCAAAAAAAAATAATGGAAAGTCAAAAACAAGCGTTGCAATTTCAACAACAAATGATGCAATTCCAACAACAGACTTTGGTGAATCAAAATTCTACATCCCAATCTATCTCTAGTTTAGGGACTCATATAGGACAATTGGCAAATGTATTGCATGAGAGACCACCAGGTAAGCTACCTAGCTAACCTGAATCTAATCCAAAAAGACCACCGGGTTTTAATTCTAGCTCAATCCCAAAATAGCTTAATGCTATAACCACTCTTTGAAGTGGTAAACAAATTGATAACTGAGTAAAATACCTAGGGTTGATCCAACACCAGTTGTTATTGAGGATGGGATAGGTATGAGTGAACCAGTTGTAGTAAGCAACTATGAACCTTCTAAGAAATTTAAGGAGTTGCCTACCTCATCCATTTCTGTACGAAAGGCACGTATTGAGCCAAATGTGCCTTATCCACGACGCCTTTTTCTGTCTAATAAAGGGATTTAATTTGACGAGATATTGGATACATTTAAGAAAGTTCATATAAATATTCCAGTACTCGATGTCATCATGCTTATTCCTGCATATGCCAAATTCCTTAAGGATGCGTGCACTAGGAAAAAGAAAATCAATGTATACAAGAAAGTCTTATTGACTGAGACACCAACCCCTCCTGAGCTTCGAGATCTGAGAAGCCCAACCATCTCTTGTAAAATAGGAGATCACAAAGTGGATAGGGCGTTACTCGACTTGAGGGCTAGTGTGAATGTCTTATCTTACTTGGTCTACCAGGAATTAGGACTTGGAGAACTCGAACCTACCCGAATGATACTTTAATTGGTTGATAGGTCAATACGATACCCACATGGTATCCTTGAGGATATTCTTATTAAGGTTGATACTCTTATTTTTCCTGTGGACTTTGCTATTTTGGACACTAAAGATGTTAGGAATCCTAGCTGTGAGATCCCCGTCATATTGGGCCGCCCTTTCCTTGCGACAGCTCATGCCATTATTAATTGCTTTAATGGGGTTTTACAACTATCAATGGGAGACATGAAGATCAAACTCAATGTTTTTAACAATAATACTCAAGTCCCTCATTTTGATGATATGGCTGAGCTCAATATGATTGACTCTTTAGTTTACAACTCTTTTCCCAAATCCTTTTCCGAGGACCCATTAGAATCATGTCTTGTAAACTTTGGTGAGGACTTTGATGAAGACACGGTCATTGAAGAGTTTAATGCCTTACTCGATTCAACTCCTATTTTTTACATACCCAAATGGAGACCTTGACTGAAACCTCTTGAACCATCAACTACTTTACCTATTCCATCCATTGTTAAACCACCCCAGCTGGACCTCAAGCCATTACACAATACTCTCAAGTATGCCTTTCTAGGTGATTCTGAAACTCTACCTGTGATAATAACTTCCAATCTAGATGGTGACCAATAAAGTAGACTGTTGAGTATCCTTAGAAAACATAAATCAGCCATAGGGTGGTCTATAACAGACTTGAAGGGAATTAGCCTGGCCGTGTACACGCATCACACCAATATCGAGGAAGGTGTTAAAAATTCATGCAAGATGCAACGGCGTTTAAATCCAACTATGATGGAGGTGGTTAAGAAGGAAGTTCTCAAGCTATTAGACTCAGGTATCATATACCCCATTTTGGATAGTAAGTGGGTCAGCCCTGTTCAAGTTGTACCCAAGAAATCAGGGATTACTGCAGTTGAAAATGAGAATAATGAATTAATCCCTACCCGTATGACCATCGGGTGGCGTGTTTGTATCGATTACAGAAAGTTGAACACGGTAACGAGGAAAAATCATTTTCCTCTTCCATTCATTGATCAAATGCTTGAGTGATTATTGGGAAAAAGTCATTATTGTTTTCTTGACGGTTATTCTGGATATAATCAGATCCCCATCACTCCAAAAGATCAGGTGAAAACCACATTCACATGTCCTTATGAGACTTATGCTTATCGACGTATGCCACTTGGTTTGTGTAATGCACCGCTACATTTCAATATTGCATGATGAGCATTTTCTCTGATATGGTTGATAAATTAATTGAAATCGTCATGGATAATTTTTCAGTGTTTAGATCCTCTTTTGATGAATGTTTGTACCATTTGGAGCTCGTGCTAGAACGATGTACATAAACTAATTTGGTGTTAAACTGGGAGAAGTGTCACTTAATGGTGATACAAGGGATAGTTCTTGGGCATATCATCTCCAACAAAGGGATAGAAGTTGATAAGGTCAAAATCGATATTATTTCTTCCTTACCTCCTCCTCGGACGGTTAAGGCCATTCAATCATTTCTAGGCCATGCGAGGTTTTATCGTCGGTTCATCAAAGATTTTGGCAAAATTTCCCAACCCTTGTATAATTTACTTGTTAAGGACACTGATTTCCACTTTGATGATGAATGTTCTAGAGCTTTTGATAAACTCAAACTTCTATTAACTTCCGTTCCAATCATCCAACAACCCAACTGGGATCTTCCATTTGAATTGATGTGCGATGCATCTGACTACGCTGTTGGAGCAATTTTAGGGCAAAGAGTTGATAAAAACCTCATATTATTTACTATGCCAGTCGTGCGCTCAATGATGTACAAATGAATTACTTTACCATTGAGAAGGAGTTATTATCCATTGTGTTTGCATTAGAAAAATTTTGGTCATATCTTGTTGGGGCCAAAATCATTGTCTATACCGATCATGCGGCCTTAAAATATTTGTTATCCATAAAAGATGCTAAGCCTCGGTTAATCCGATGGATCCTCTTATTACAAGAATTTGACATCAAAATTTGAGATAAGAAAGGTGTTAAAATGTTGTAGCAGACCATTTATCCCAACTTCTGATCGAAGGTGGTGAAGATCTCTTCCTTATCTTATAGACATATCCCGATGAACATCTTATGGCTATTATACAACTACCTTGGTATGTTGACATTGCCAATTATCTTGCTACTGAACGATTACCTGACCACTAGTTTAAGCAAGATAAAACCAAATTCTTGCACGAGGTTAGACGTTTTAGTTGGGACGATCCTTATCTGTATAAATTTTGTTATGATCAAGTTATTAGAAGATGCATTCAAAATAATGAGTTCCAGAGCGTACTCATGTTTTGCCACACCTATGCTTATGTAGGGCATTTCAGTGCCAAGAAAATGGCTGCCAAAATTCTTTAATCAGGTCTTTATTGGTCTGCCCTTTTCCGTGATACGCAGACCTTTTGTTTTACTTGTGATAGATGTCAGAGGACCGACAATATTTCTCACCGCAACATGATGCCCCTAAACAACTTTCTTATTGTTAAATTTTTTTATGTTTGGGGCATAGATTTTATGGGCCCGTTTCTTTCATCTCGCGGAAACATTTATATTATCGTCGCAGTGGACTATGTCTCCAAATGGGTCGAAGAAGTAACATGTCCAACAAATGACCATAAGCCTGTGGTCAAATTTATGAAAACCATTTTTAATAATTTTGGCACTCCTCGAGCAGTTATTAGTGATGGTGGGAAATATTTTTTGCAATCATATTTTTAAAACTTTATTGAAAAATTATTCCATCACTCATAAAGTTGCCACACCTTACCATCCATAAACAAGTGGTCAAGTAGAAGTTTCGAACTGATCGCGAAGACTGGTCAGATCATCTTGATGATGCTCTTTGGGCCTATCGAGCAACTTATAAAGCCCCGATTGAAATGCCACCCTATAGACTTATCTTTGGAAAGGTTTTCCGCTTGCCTGTGGAACTAGAGCACAAAGCTCTTTGGGCCATAAAGGCCCTTAACTTTGAAATGGACCAAGCTGGGTCTAAGAAAAAACTTCAACTTTATGAGTTGGATGAACTCCGTCATGAGGCTTATGAAAGTTCAAAACTTTACAAGGAACGTACGAAAGCTTTACACGATAAATTAATTATTCATAAAACCTTCGAGCCCAATCAAAAAGTATTACTTTATAACTCTAAGCTTCGTCTATTTCCTGGGAAACTACAATCCCATTGGCATGACCTCTATACGGCTAAAACTATTTTCCCTCATGGGGCTGTAGAGGTGGAGGATCCTAAGAATGGAAATATTTTTAAGGTCAATGGCCAACGATTAAAACCGTACTTAGAGTCCTACACTTTTGATGAAAGGATAATATTTCTAAATGATCCAGTATATCAGAGCTGATATTGTGTACCCCTATAGTACCATTGCAACATCATTTAAGTATGTGAGTATATTAGTTTGGCTGAAGACGATAAACTTAGCACTTCTTGGGAGGCAACCCATGACACATTCAGGTGAAAAAAATTTAGTTTTCCTCTTCCATTTATTTTCTTGTTTTCAAACATTGAGGGCAATGCTTAATTTAAGTTTGGGGGTATGAAACCATTTCTTTAAATGTTTTTTGAAGAAAATTGAAATAATGGCACTTTGATAATTTATGATATATTTTTGACAAATTTCCAAACACTTAAATTGATTTTTCCTTGAAATAAATATTATGGAAATGCAAGATGACCCTTTCAACCACAAGCCTGACAATAAAATACATAAAAGACAAAAAGCTTCTTAGTCTGCCTATGAGGAGCAGTAATTACACTAGGTATGGGCAAATATGGAATTGAATTAGCTTTGACAAACTTAGTGACTTAAGATGAGGTGGACTTGACATTTTGTTCATCAAATCCTAACCCTTTTTTGTCAGTACCATTTTTGCTCATACTTAGTATTTTATCAATATTATTTGCTCCATGATAGAAAACTTCAAGTTTTGGCTGTGTAGAGGTCAAATTAAGTTTAAGTTTCTCAATTTCAGTTTTTCCCAATTTCACATTCTCCATAGCAGTGTGTTTTTCCTATTCACAAATCTTAAGTTGGGCACTAAGAGATTGTTTCTCATTCTTAAGTTTCTCAAGATGATAAACAAGTTGAGAATGCAATTCTTCAAAATTAGGCTCTTCATAGTTATCACTTTCATAGTCACTGTAATCTTTTTTGTCATTTTCAAGTGTAAAACATCAGAGTGATCACAACTTAAGTTAATAATAACAATATGAGCTCTCAGACTATTTCCTCCTTCTTGAAAGGGATTACCATGTTCATTATGGTCATCGTCATTATCATCCCACGTATCATAGCCTTGTGGCTGTTATTAGAACTCTTAGTAGGACAGCTGTGAGCATAGTGACCATACTTGTAACACCTATAACATTTAACTTTAATTAGGTCTTGTTCAGTATTAGTCTGTTTGCCATAAGACTTAACACGGTCATGAGGACGTGGCATATAAATCACATTTTGCCCTTGTTTCTCAAATTGCTTTTTTTTTCAAAAGTTTTCTAAATTTTTGGCTTATAAGAGCAATATGTGAATCAGAGTCAAGTTTCTTATCATCGTTAGAGATACAATAGTTGTCAACTTCTCTGATTCCCTGAGGAGGCGAAGAGTTGGAGAAAGACTTAAAAACCACACTCTTATTCTTCTTAGGGTTTTCCATTTTCATTTCAATTTCAAAAGTTCATAATTTTCCAGCAAGTATATCAGGTTTCATGGTTTTAAGATTTTGTGCTTTCTCTATAGTATCACGTCTAGACCTGAAACTCTTAGGAAGAGATCTTAAAATTTTACAAACTATTTGAAAATCGGTGTATCCAGCTTCTAAAGAGGAACAGTTAACAATGTCACTCAGTCTGACATAAAACTTACTGAATGGTTCATCCTCACTCATCTAAATATTTTCAAATTAAGAGGTGAGCATTTGCACTTTACTTTCTTTAACCGTATCATTACCTTCGTGAGTGCGCATTAAGATGTCCCAAGCTTTTTTCGAAGTGGTACACGAGGAGATGTGCCTATACTCACTTTGGCTTAATGCATTAAAGATAACATTAAGACCTTTAGAATTATACCCAGATGTTTCTTTTTCCTCCTTAGTTTATTGATTTCTAAGTTTAGGAATTTATATAGCTCTTGCTGGCTCACCCCGCATAACAGTCGGGGGCACCCATCCATCTTCAATAGCAATCCAGACATTTTCTCCCATGGATTGCATGAAGACAATCATTCGAACCTTCTAGTAGGGAAAGTTCATGCCATCAAAGAGTGGTGAGCAATTTATAGGACCATTAAATTAATCAAGCACTTAAGATAGGATCACCGCTCAGGATATAAAGCCTACAAGCGATTCTGCTTTAATACCAATTAAAAATCTATGTGCTTGGAATTTAATGTATTTTAAGTAATAGGTCAGACCTAATTTTATCAATCAATGATCTAGGATTAAACATAAACAATCAATGGTAAAGACAAGGAATTAAATAACACAAGTAATTGTTCACCCTGTTGAAACTCCTTACTCAGAAGAAAAACCATAGGTTATTGTCGATGAACATGACAACCAAAAATCCACTAATAAAAAAGAGTTTATTATGAATTACACTTACAGACTTGATAACCTCGTCTCGTGATTATCTTTCTTCTGATCAAATCTTCACGCCTTATCCTCTTCATTCTCGCAACGACGCTCCTTGATCTCCCACCAAGTATCACCCTTCTAAAATCACCCTAGAACAATTTGTGGGAAGTAGGATACACAAACTCAACATCAACCTCAATGTTTTTAGGTTTTGATTAATGTCAAATTATTTTTCTGATAAAGGATATTGAGCTCTTTCAAAAATAAATTTTTCCTAAAGAAAAGGGAAAAAAAGAGAAAGAAAACGAGACCTAAGGTCGTTCGAACGAGATGCCCAAAATTTGCTCGAAAGAGACCTTGGGTCATTCGAACGAGATTCCCAAATAGTTTAGATAATTTAGAAAAACATTTTTGGCTCCCTTTATCAGAGTTCTACTTAACCAACTTACCTTTTTGGTCATTGGTTGATAGAAGATTATACGAAGGTCATCATCCTGTCATTGTCTTCGACTGAGATTACCACGGACCTTTACATACACGAAATGAGATAAACCAAAACCTTTCAAAATGGTAAACTCGTATAACAAAAATAATAAGGGCAAATTTGACTAAAGTCCTACCTACAGACTGAATATTTGCCTTTAGTCCCCAAGTTGTTTAAATATGTAGTTTTGGTCCCCAAATTACCTCTAACCACAAGTCAACCCTCGTTAAACTCAAATTTTGACATGAACTGACTAAACTACCCTCACACGAGTTGCACGTGATTTTTTCCAACAGGTAAACAAGTTATCTTCAGGTCATCTCTTTACCAAAACAATCCCTAACGGTCATCTCTTTTCCCAAATACCCCAGCGGTCATAAAAGGGAATAAGTTTTGAATTTTAGTATTATTGAGCATATGCGCATGTATAAAACCCTCAAGAAATTTCTAGAAGAAGTTTATACCTCAATCCTCAAACATTTAGTTTTGAAATCTTTTGTATAAATTTTGTAATCCAAATATCTATTATATCTTAGAATTTCCAAGCAAGAAAATGTGTCATCGGTGGATTTCAGTCTGTATCTGATTATGTTTAATTGATACTTGGTAGGGTGTACTTATAAAGACAATTGCAGAATTGGCAGCTTCACTCTCTCTAGCAGCTGCAAGAAGAATAGTAGAAGCAGATGAGTTCATGAGAGCAGGTTTATATGATGGATGGCTACCTCATCTGTAAGCAAGCTCCACCACCATTACTACCTTCATATTTGTATTTCTTGGAAGATACCTTAAATACAAGGACTCTAAATTTGACCTATGTTTCTTATAGGTTTGTGGCAAATTTACTTAAGGGACAGATAGTGGGAGTGATTGGAGCTGGTCGTATTGGATCAGCTTATGCAAGAATGATGGTAATTTTTGCGCTTCAAAACCGTCAGGTTAACTAATTTAATTCTCGCCTTTTATGTTCGTGAAGTGTTAAACTATCTTCCTCTTTTGCAGATTGAAGAATTCAAAATGAACTTAATATACTATGATTTGTACCAAGCAACTCGTCTGGAAGAGTTTGTGATAGGTACGTGAGGTCAAATTACTAAATCTCCAATTGTTTCCCAGTGTATCTTGGTCACTACTTACTTGTTTCTATGTTGCAGGTTATGGAGAGTTTCTGAAATCAAATTGTTTCCCAGTGTATCTTGACTCCCACGCGCTTTACTACGCTTCTAAACTACAAGCACTAGTGTCCTACTAGTGTTTAAAAATGCAAAATAAGTTAGTCTTGAGTTGTTTAAAAAGGTAAAATACTCTAGCACGCATGAGTTATCTTCCACAACTAGAGAAAAGATGTGCCTTTCTCCTTGGCGTCGGCTTTCAGCATAAACCCCGCTGGCCTTGGTTATAAATCTCGTAAGATATTTGACCAAGTCTGACGTAAATTCTCTGGCTTGGGTCAGATCTCCAGAACCAACACTGATGACACTCTCGAGTTCCCCATGTGGGAGTTCACCATTTCTGGCGCACAAAACATTACTGTCTTAGTAGTTGGTGCCACCAGTAGAATTGGATGAATTGTTGTCCTCAAACTCATGCTTAGAGGATACAATGTCAAGGTACCCTCCCTTTTTTACTTTCATCTTAGTAATTGATTCATGAATATGTGTCATGCACCATTCAAATAATGCATCCATTTTGTGTCGTTCACATAAAAATATACTAGCCTCAATATTTTGACACGAGAATCATGAATGAATCAGTCTCTAGTAAGAAAAGTCAAGGAGGAAGTGGTAGACATGCTTCCAAGGTCAGTCGACATTGTAACTGGGGAAGTAGGAGAACCCTTACCTCTTAACTATGCAGTAGAAGGTTGCAACAATATTGATCGATTATAAATCGACATCCTAAAAGACCCACAAGTGCACGGTGTACCGTTAAGTACAAGGGTAAGTGGGGTTGTATCCCTAGAGACTTGTGGTGCGAATTATACTTTGAGCTACTAGTTTTATCCAATAACAACGAGTTTGTGTAGGTTTTGAAATAAAAAGAAGAACGCAACAAATTAGAAGATAAATTAGAGTGGAAACCAAGACATCGATTCCACTTCACCCTTTTTAGCCGTTGGATAGCATAAATAATAAAAGTAAATTACGAGTTCCCGTATCGCATATCCTTGGACGGGCATATGCAATACATCAAAAGATATAAGAGATTTAGTAATTGGGAGCTACCCATAAACCAACTTATTCAACCATGGTCCGGTTGATAAGCATGGATTATGTTTTCTTCTCCATGTTCCTAACCTATCTTGTTATGGTCAAACAAGATGGTTACTTATATTCCTTATTCCTCATCATCCTAGCTATGGTCAAGCATAGGACGAAGGAATGCGAATATGTAATATTCTGGGATAAAGAAAAAGAAATTACTTTAACTAAGCTACACAATCAACATTAAGGCTACATTGGGTAAAACTTCCTCTAGCCTTGGCTAAGAAGATTAGCTTCTTATCCCTTTGATCATTACCATACTACTATTACTACGATAAAAGTAAAAGATAAGAAAAAAGATAAGAACATGAACTTTATTACTTATTGAACCTAGATATTTATACTCTCCAAGATGCTCCCTCATGGGTGGAATTCCCCTCTTATTTATAGAGTATAGGAAGGGTTACTAAATATCACCATTAATATAAAATCCCCTAAACAATGCCTAAAATCATGCATAGATATTATAACTCATGAGAATAGTATCTATATCTAATTCTTTTCAATAGGCTTCCATGCGCGGGCCTTTGGTTGACACCTTCAAATGAAAATCATTGTTGGAGTGCATCTCCCTTGTTCTTCATTAAAAACCAGAAAAATTTACGACTTGTTTATCATGTGACCGATTTTTGTAAATACAAACAAAAGTACTATTAATGTCACATTTATTTAATAAATGACTAGGTAGATATAAATTTAGGAGTTATACACGTAAATATTAGGTGTCTACCAAATACTCCCAAACTTATATTTTGCTAGTCCTCGAGCAAAAGTAAGCAAAAACTATTTTTGCATGTCACGCGGTTGCATTTAGCGTATGGAACAAGACGCTAAACCCCCAGGTTTAGCCTAGTGGACTAGTATTCTCTCGTGAGGGTTTGCAGTGACTATACCCATAAAAGTCAATAATGACATTTTAAGCATTTCTAGAATACCTATGACTCATTTCCTGTGAACTTATCCTTACTTAGTTATGACCAAAATATACCAATAAAAAAATCCTTAAACTTGTTATTTTCCTAAGTATACCAAAGAATATTTTAAGCTTATCCGAAATTAGAGGTACAACCTCAAGATTAGAAAGAGATTCAAGTATTTTGCTTTAGCTATATTTGAGTGTACAATGAAAATAGTTTTATCGCCTAATACGTTGTCTAGTTCTTACTGGAATAAATTCAACAGTCAGTTCGACAAGTGCCTTAGTCAATTCGTCTTCCTAGATTTTTACTTTTTTTTGTTTTTCTTTTACAAGCTTTTTCTTATTGAGTACATTGTTTCTTAGTGAAGCCTCCGTTACAAGGAGTTTTTGGTCGACAATCCCTGTCAGTTAGCTAAGGTTGTCAGGGTGTGGTGCCCCATCATGACCTAGACTCAGGATTCTCACAAGTAACATTTTCTTGTGGTTCTTTCACATAGTTTATGGTCAAACTCGAGATTGGTGATAATTTTTCCACTTTCAGCTCTTAATCATGCGAGTAGCCTTGCAGCGTGAAAGTTTTTAGAACATATTTGGCTTATTATTTATTCTTAGGAATAAACTTATTCTTAGGCAGTTGTCTCCCTTGTAACAAACTATTCTTAACATAAATACTAAATTTCCCTTATACCGAGCAAAAATCTATTGAAGGTATTAATTGTAAAACTACAGTGAAGTGCACATTTTCAAAATATGCCAAGTTAACTTCAATTAGTCGCTAATAAAAAGATAGTAAATCTATGTTAAGATATTCCAAAATATTTTAGTGTATACTTGGTACAATTTTAAAATTTAGGTTTTTTCATAATATTTATGTCAAGGTAAAATCAGTTTAAGTATTTTGGAAATTCGTCAAAAATACATCATAAATTGTCAAAGTGCCATTATTTCACTTTTCTTCAAAAAACATTTAAAGAAATATTTTCCTACCCCCAAACTTAAATCAAGCATTGCCCTCAATGTTGGAGAACAAGAAAATGAATGGAAGAGAAAACTAAAATGTCTCACTTGAATGTATCAAGGGTTGCCTTCTAAATAGTGTTAAGTGTACCATCTTCAGTTAGACAAATGTACCCCCATACTTTAATGATTTATAATGGGACTATAGGGGTATAAAGTACAATAAGTGATGAACTATCCAGGTTGCAAGTTCTCCTTAAATATCTGAGGAACACCAAAATTGTCATTATCCTTGAATAACCAGATAATAAAAACAATAGTGGTTCTCCTTATCTGTACCTAATTGTGCTGATACAATCATGATACATAAAAATAACTCAGAGTCTAATCCCCCAGGATAAAGATTTTCCTTATTTAATTTATGGGGAATCTCACTTTGTGATATTTTACAAGGTATAACTTCATACACCAAAAAGTTATCTTGATATTCATCATTTCCCAAAAAGTAACTTAAACCATTAAAGTAATATCGATAAGGTGGTTGCGGGTCAGGCTCAAGTTTGTATGACTCAGTTACATGTGACAATGCTTGCACTATTTTAAGAATTATGGGGTCATCCCAGTACTTGAAATAATTCAGACATTGATTAATAGAGTAGGTACAACTAGAGTTATCGCGTAACAAATCCACAAATTCATTAACAATTATGGTACCTCCAAGTGGCTTGTGAATTGAAGATGTAGGCATAAGTATAGGTATGGTTGGTGAAGGAGTAAACAAAACATAATCAACCCCAATAATAGTGATATATTCTGTAAAGAAGGGTCATCCACCCACTGGTTTTCAATATTGTAATTTGTGTCAGGTGGACGCGGCTCAAGGCAAGGCTGAGGTAACTCATAAGGAGACTGAAAAGGAAAGGGCAAGTTGATAACATCTACAACAGGTTCAGCAATTTTCAATTTCTTGACTTTGGTACAAATATCATCGTCAACAAATTCCTCGCATGTTATCGCATAATGAGACGGTGATTCCATATGTTTATATTTTATCTCGTCATCATCATCGTCAGAAAAATCATTAGAGAAGAGGGAAAAATATTCAGTCTCGGTCATAGTTTTCTCGAGAGAATTTATTGGGTTGACAAATGAAATGATGGAGGGTAAAATCGGTGGTTGAATCTTGAGGGCTTCTTCAAGATCTTCTTATGACATAGGATCGTCGACCTTAAAATATTCATCTTCTAAATCTGTCTCACAATATGGTATCCATTCACCCCACGGAGAATATATTCCTTGATTACGCTTGAATTCATCCATTTCTAAATCACAAGGGAATTTAACTTCGGATTGTTCTTCTTTATTGCTTAGAAGTTTTTTATGCTCTATTTCGCTCCACGTAGTTGACAACTGAGTTATCTGAGTCTCTAATCTAGAGATAGATTGGGTCATAGAATTATGATTAACCAAAGTCTGTTGTTGGAATTGTATCATTTGTTGTTGAAATTGCATCGCTTATTTTTGGCTTTCCATTGATTCTTGCATAAAAAGAGCAAGGGTATCTTCCAAAGATGGTTTGAGTGGAGCAGGTAGGAACTGATTGGATGATTGGATGGACTGATGGGCCTGCATATATGAATAGGATGGGAAATGTTCTACGTATTGAGAATTTTGGTGATCCCATGATTGAAAATGATTTTGAAGTTGCTGCTGGATGTCGAATTGTGAGTTGTATGGATTCCAATGTTCTTGCATGTATGACATTTTAAAATAAAAGCAACACCCAATGCAATAAATAACCAATCAAGCCTAAACTTTAGTACATCAACGTTTTTTAGAAGTAATAATTAAGTCTCCCCTATATTCTTCTACGTTTAAAATGGGTACGATGGCAAAAGATTTTGGTTCATATACTCCCCTACGTCACTATTCTAGTACCAGCTTAAAGTAGATGTTTAGTCCTCACGCCCGAACGAGTCGCCTTATCGTACGTCAGCACTCGGAACGGTGGCGTCGCAAACCTACAACCAATATTTCACGGCGCTAGGCTGGGGCCGTATCCTATGAACCCATGTTTGTATCTCGGTCTGGTACACCAATCTATTGGGTGATGAAATTCCGCGGGAATCCTGCTACTCTTTATTATTAACAGTTATTTTGAGGTCTGGGACATTCAATTTTCGTGTGATACGAATTTCTTCGTATCCCTAATGGGTGGTCCCACTTGTTGGAGAGCTTTTTGGGTGATGAAATCTCGCAAGTCTCTAACAGTTTTTACCTTTACTAATGTTAGAATGAAAAAGAATATTAAACACAACAATAGGTCAATCCAACCGCAACAATTTTTTTATTAGAGCAGCGTGTATTTGCACAGTCCACACGACTTTATATGTCCTAGTGCTGGGGTGGAGCGGATATGTACCCCATCTAGATGTCAAGTATTAAGAAGTACCAACCTACGAGAAGTATTTCCCGGTGTAGCTGTGGCCGCCCCTTCACTTAGGGGGCTAAAGAAGGAAGTGCCCCTTCACTTAGGGGGCACAATAAGGATGGATTTGATGATACTTTTAGCTTTGCATATTGTCCGTCTCATTTCCAACTTTTTGACTATCCTGCAAAATAAGATAAAAATGATTAGTGAACTTGCGACAACAATATTAATTTAATTTCCAAGTTTATTGTAGTCTATGATGTTCTGATTTTCAAATGCGCATATCTTTCAGCTCAGTAGAGAAAGAGAACATTAAATAATATCAATTTGGAAAGATAATTCAGAAAGGAAAGACATTCAAGAAGAAAGTTTTCTAGAATTTAGCGTTCCTACCGCTCAAAACAAGTGATTAATGAACACGGCGTCCTTTACAGAGACTATTTTTTACTGTTTTTTCACAAGGCTGTAACTCACAAACGACTAAACAGAAAAATATGATCTATAGCAATTCAGATAGGGTTTTGAATTATCTAAAACTTTTGTAGCAAACGTATTTCCCAACTGTGAAGTATAGATAATCAAAAATGGTGAACATTCAGGGATAGACTTCACAGCTACTGTAGCGCCAAGAGAGTTTGAGACAATCACTCAATCACTTTGTTTCCGGATCCAAAAAAATAAATGAAAAAAAAAGAAAAAAAAATTGGCTTAAAATAAAACAACTCAAAAATAAAACGCAACTTTGCAAGTGGGCAACGACGCCAAAAATTTGATCGATTATAAACAGACGTCTTAAAAGACCCGCAAGTATACGGTGTACCATTAAGTACAAGGGTAAGCGGGGTCGTATCCCCATAGACTTATGGTGCGAATTATACTTCAAGCTACTAGTTTTATCTAATAACAACAAGTTTGTGTAGGTTTTGAAATAAAAAGAAGAACAAAACATATTACAAGATAAATTGGAGTGGAAACCAAGGCATCGATTCCACTGCACCCTTTTTAACCGTTGGATAACATAAATAATTAAAGTAAATTATGATTTCCCGTATCGCATATCCTTGGTCGGGCATATGCAATACATCAAAAAATACAAGAGATTTAGTAATTGGGAGCTACCCATAAACCAACTTATTCAACCATGGTCTGGTTGATAAGCATGAATTATGTTCTCTTCTCCATGTTCCTAACCTATCTTGTTATGGTCAAACAAGGTGGCTACTTATATTCCTTATTCCTCATAATCCTAGCTATGGTCAAGCATAAAATGAAGGAATACGAATATGCAATATTCTGGGATAAAGAGAAAATAATTACTCTAACTAAGCTACACAATCTGTACTAAGGCTACATTGGGTGGAGCTTCCTCTAGCCTTGGCTAAGAAGATTAACTACTCATCCCTTTGATCATTGTCATACTACTATTGCTACGATAAAAGTAAGAGACAAGAAAAAAGATAAGAACAAGAACTTTATTGCTTATTGAACCTAGATATTTACACTCTCCAAGATGCTCTCTCATGGGTGGAATTCCCCTCCAATTTATAGAGTATAGGAAGGGTTACTAAATATTACCATTAATATAAAATCCCCTAAACAATGCCTAAAATCATGCATAGATATTATAACTCATGAGAATAGTATCTATATCTAATTATCTTCAATGGGATTCCATGCATGGGCCTTTGGTTGACAACTTCAAATGAGAATCATTGTTGGAGTGCATCACCCTTGTTCTTTGTTAAAAACTAGAAAAATGTATGACTTATTTATCATGTGACCGATTTCTGCAAATTCAAACAAAAACACTATTTGTGTCACATTTATTTAATAAATGACTAGGTAGATATAAATTTAGGAGTTGCATACGTAAATATTACGTGTCTATCAAAGATCATTTATTGCGCCAGGTTTGTGAGGGAACATACTTTCAGGATGTAGCTTGAGTTCACTGAAACAGGAAATGTTGTTTTCTCGGGTAAGGAATTTGAAATGATTCCAAGTTTAAGTTCTGAAGTAGGAAATATTTTTTCCTTAATAAGGATAACAAACCTGGTTTATGTTACGGCAGGTTATGTTTTTACACGAGGAGGGTATGTAGAACTCTCGAAAAAGCTTTCACTCCCATTGAGTTGTACTCTTGACAGGTAGTGGGTACTGATTATAAAAGGCTTTCAAAACCTTGTAAGGACAACATGTTTCTTGACACGAAATGAAACATACCAAGAAGTTATGTCTACTGCTTGTATGTATTATAATGATATTTAGTATTTATGCATTGGGTTCTATATATACTGCTGATGCGTACATGAATTGTCGTGTGCTCTCTAAATAGGTGTTGATTTCAGCTAAAGAAGGGCCAGATGCTTCTATTCCTCTTGTAACCAATGGTCTGCTAAGGGTTCATAAATGCATTGTTGATAGTCTGGATGCTGATCTTTCCAATGCCCCAACTCCATTATCCTTCTTAAAAGGAGAAGGAACTACTCTTCCGAAGCTGGCTATTCCTTCAAGAACCCCTATTCAAATCCGAGAAACCTTGAATGGGGGAATAACACTTGCCAGAGTCACAGAACCCGAAGTTCGATCAAAAGAGGAGATGGCAACATATTTGTCTAGAGGGTCTCTTGCTCCTGCTACAGGGAGCACAAATATGACAGTCAGTCAAGGTGTGTATTGCATCCATATTGATTATATACGATATTAGATAATCCATCAAGTATTTAAGTCTAGGAATGCTACTTGGACAATTTTGTCCAATGTTTTTCGTTCTTTGATGCAATATAGTGGATTTTTAACCCACCAAGTTAGCGAAGGGGCCTCGATACACTGTGAGGTGTTACATATAATTTCCTCACTCACATTGATCTAATTTAATAATAAAGTAGTAAAGATGCAAATTTATGTATTCAACCCCTAAAATATTATAAAGTAGTGCTCTATCTATAAACCCTAGTTATTAACTTGTTGGACAAGTTACCTTACCGACGATCAATGCCCATCTAGAATCTATCCAATATTATTGTAGCATATATAGATTAGTATATCTATGTGAGGAAATGTCTTATCTATAGTTTAACTCAATTGTCACGAACCTTAAGAACACTTGTTGTCTTCGAGTCCACAATCTTGTTTGCTCTAATATGCTTTTGAAGGCTATTTGGCATTAAAGTCATGTTTACATGATTTACTAAAGTAGTTGCTAATACCGGCCTTCTTTTGTATTTTTGCTTGTTTTCGTACTGGTTGGTAGCTGTATTTCCAAGGATGAGAAAGAGAACCTCTATTAACCTGAATAATTCTCAACATGTTAGTTTATTAGTCTTACTGGAGAGTACAAATTTTTTTTCTTCCAGATAAGCTGTGAAGCATTTTATAGTTTTTGTGTGTTCTCCTATCAAAATTTTCTTGATATCGCTTCAGTAATGGACATATTAATTTTCTTACTAATCTTACTTGGACAATCTATGTTTCTTGAACCTAACAATGTGCTCATATGTGAGACTTCCTGAAGTCCCTATTTCATATGTACTGTAACTGCACATATGCATAACCTTTTTTTTCTTTCTTCTTAATATGCAACTAGATTAGTACGCAGATGAAGGAACTTCAATTTTTACTATCTCAATTCAGTTACAAACCTAAGCCGGTATGCTTTTCTTTGAAAATAAGAACTTGATGATACCTAATTGATATTTGTATAGTTTTTCCATTGCTATATAACCCGTGCCACCTTGAGCAGATAATCGAGGACATGTCCATATAAACAAATGTTCCCGCTTTAGCAATGGAAGAAGATAGTTGTCCGTTCCACTACCTGTCTATTTTTATGATTTTGATTGTTCTTAACTATTTTGCTCAGTTGTTACTAGTTCATCTAAAGGACTTTGTTAACCAAAATTTGGCATGATCATTTTCTTTTTTGTCCTTTTCAATAGATTACGCCTGTGGTAGTCTTAGATGCAGCTATGCTGGCCCCTGAAGAGATGTTTGCTGGCAAAGGAGATATTAAGGAAGAAGTGGAGCTAACTCGAGAACAGAGGAAACAGAGGAGAGCCAACAAGAAAAGAAAGTTTAAGGGTATGTTTATTTCTGTTAAATGATAAGTTTATTCAGCTAAGTAAACTTAAATGCCCTTTCCTATTATCTTAAACCCAGTAACAAATCATTTGATGCCACAGATTTTTTTCGTGATATTTTATTATTATTTATTATATGTTTTTGTCACGGATTTTGTAGTGGTAAAAGTAGGTTTTTGCCATGTATTTTTCCGTGGTAAAAAAATTATAATTTTATTATTATTTATTATATGTTTTTGCCACGGATTTTTTAGTGGTAAAAACAAGCTTTTGCCACAAATTTTTTTGTAGCAAAAAAATTATAATTTTATTATATGATTTTTCCACGGATTCTGTAGTGGCAAAATCTTGCTTTTGCCATGGGTTTTTCGGTGGCAAAAACAATATAATTTTTTAATTATTTATTATATGTTTTTGCCACGGATTTTATAGTGGTAAAATGAGGCTTTTACAACGAATTTTTCGGTGGAATTTTTTTTTATCATTTGCCACGGTAAAATTTGTGGTAATTAATAACTTTTTGCCACAGAAAAATTCGTGCCAAAGCTTTAGCCACCCCATCTACGCCCACGACCCTTGCCATGGTAAAAACAGTGGCAAAAACTCTTTTGCCATTGATATTTTGGTTGCAAATACCCTTTATTCTTGTAGTGACAGAGGTAATTCATAGTATTCAAGTCAGTGATTCTCAATCATTACTTGTAGGTGAACATTGTTCATATCCTATTACTTATGAAATCTTATTTAAGTACATGATATCCAATTATTACTTATGGTTCATAGTATATAGCGCAATGAAGTACATAATTCGCAATCATTACTTGTAAGTGAACCCTGTTCATGGCTTTATACTCATGAAATTCTATTAAGCGTCAAATCCTAATATTACCCTGCAAAATGGTGATCTTAATCTTAAAGTGTGCTTTAATAGAGTCTTAGCCAAGACAGCTATTTAAAACCACTAGATGCTGTGTTTCTTATTCTAAGAACTAGAGTATTCTAAGCCTTTAAGTACCATTAAGCTCTTGGCCTAGTGGTGGTAGTACCTCTCCACCTAGAGAGAGGTCGTGGGTTCGAAACCTCATGGGGTTGGAAACTCAGGGTTGCAGATCCCTATAAAAAACTGGCATTAAAAAAAAGCCTTAAAGTTCTATAAATGTAGGTATAATCTAGCCAAATAAACTATTTGCTACGAATATGAAGGGTATTAGATGTTTAGCTGACAAGTAATCCCATCCCTAAGTCAACTGGGTTTACAAGATAGGTTGATTATGCCTGTCTTTGAACTAATATTCTAGGGTACTATAGGTTGCTATCAGTGCCTATATACCTCTAAATGTTATCATGCAACATCTAATTGTACCTAGATATGAAAAATTAGTTCCTCAGACACCAAGTTTTTAGATATAAGACTAAGTTAATTCCCAATTGAGTTCTAGTTATGTGTCCTTGACAATTAACTGTGATTTAGATATGACTCATAGTCGTATACTAAATTAGTCTTGGTTTAGTATTATTTCTGATCCCTGATCATTATAATTAGTATCATAGGGGCATACCAGTAATATCCTATTAGCTATCCTAAAAACATTAAATAGGTATTACACCATTTAATTATATCACATATAAGTGAGCTAGTATTACTATACGAGACACCTATTCCCAAAAAATTTAAAAAATATTTTACATGGAACAAATTCAAAATGGGTCCCTCACGGGGTAGGTCCAGTCAATGGGAATTTTTCAAAAAAAAAAGGGTTCAATTTGACCAAAAATTGGCCTATTTATGGCTGTTTTAGTGTTTGGAACTGTCTGGGTCAAGGCCTGGACCGGGTTGACTGGTCTGAACCAGTCTAACCCAGTCTGCCACATGCCCCGCACACATGGTCACATGGTCACACGTGCCACAGACACGGCCGGATGCTCATGTGTCACACACACGTGTCACACATGCATACGTGCCACGCACGTGTTTGCCACGTCACCTCTCCAGTACTGCTCCGGTGATCGACGATGAATATTTTGGTGACCGTCCAACAAAAATTATGGCTAACTTCTGACGTTCGACCGGTGACAGTTTGGCAACTGCCACGTGCTAGGCATGCCATACGTGCCATGCCACGTCAGCGTGCCACATGTCCTCAACACGTGTCACTACTGACGTCACAGTGGATAATGATGATGTCATATAGGATAATTATAAATAATAAAAAATAAAAAAATTGTTGACGTCTTCGACCAAAAAACTCCGTTTTTGGCCGTAAAACTGCCTAGTTTCAACTTCCTATTCTCGATGATTGGGACATCTCCTAGACACGTGCCATATATCGTTGGAAAACTCTTGGAGTAGGCTACCTAACCGAAGTAGTCTTACCTATATCTGATCTTCACATAGAAAGTTATACAATTTTGAATACAGCCCTTTATCAAGTGTAGAAAACACCAAAAACCCTAATTTTTTAATCCGAAAAAAATGGGGAAAAATAGGTTTTTGAATCATGATAATCTATAGAGTATAGATCTTAAAAATATGTATTCAAAAAATTCATAAAATACCTCTTCTCCTCATCGCTTAGTTTCCCTTAAAATTATGATGAGAATGTAAGTTTCTGCTCTCCTCGTTCCTAGAGCTTGCATGCTGATAACGTATTGGAAGATGATAAATCTAGAGCAATCTAATAATATTGCTTATGAACAATAGGAGAGAGAAAAAGAGAGAGATTTATTAATTCATCATAATTGTGTTCTCTGTATAGCATCTAGAAATATATATAGGGAACCCTACAACATAAGTTACCCAACCTACTCAAACTCTCCCCATAACCCAATCGGTCATATGGGCTTGTTAGGAGTCCGTATAGGACACCCCAACCCTAATTAGACTAGTATTCCTCTTTGGTGGGCATTGCATGAGTGAAAATTCCACGGTTTTGGTACCTAGAAAACCTAATCACAAAAAAGACAAAATTAGACTAGTGTTTAGGAATTCAAAGCCCTAATAACCAAAAACTACATAAACATAGAAGAATTTTGGGTTATCATCAAGAACAATCCATACCTCTGGCTGGGAAGTGGCCAAGCTTCAGTTCTACCGGGGATAGGACTCCTAAACAATAAGCGCAGACAAGAATTTTAGGGAATCTCAAACCTTAAACACTGACAGGGACAAAATTAGACAAGAAAATAAGGGGATTTCAAAACCCTAATTAGCAAGTAAGGACTAAGGACTGAAACAGACGGGATTTTAACGAGTTTCAAAATCCTAATCACCGAGAAGTATATATACCTATTTTGGAAGTATTCGTCTTTGGGGGGAAGTCCATGATCAATGAGTAAAAATTCCATTGTTTAGGTCCCTCAAACACCTAATAACAAAAAAGAAGAAGAAGAAATTAGACGTAAACGGACAAAATTATACAAGAAATTAAGGGGATTCTAAAGCCTTAATTAGCAATTAAGTACAAAAAACAAATGGAATTTTTAGTATTTTTAAAATGCTAATCACCAAGAAAAATATATAACTGCTATGGAAGTACTCTTCTCTGGGGGAAGTTCAGGAGTGAAAACTACATTGTTGTGGAACCTCGTAGACCTAATCAAAAAAATAAAGAAAAAAAGATGAGTTTTAGTGGATTTGAAAACTCTGATGATCATCAATAATAATCCATAAAATAAATAAAAAAACACAAGAATTTTAGTGAAATTGAAACCCTAATAACCAAAAATAGACGAGAATTTTGGGAAACCCTAATCAACAAGAACAACAGAAGAATTTGGGGGATGGGATTTCAAAACCCTAATCACCTAGAGGAATTTGGGAGCCCTAATCACTAACAAAAAAATAATAATTAGGAATTCAAAATCATCGAAATACCTTCTATTAGCATAATTCTTTTTCGCAAGAGTCACCCCAAACTCTGGTAAGAGAATATTTTAGGTAATTTTGAAACCCTAATCGCAAAAACCCTAATCACCAAGAATCATAAAATTAGAAAATCTAAACCTAATTACAAATCATGACTGGGAATTATTGGGGATTTGGCTACCTATTTTTGATGTATTTCTCCCTGGTCTCGATTATGTTTTATCATCAGCTATATATATCCCACGGTTTCTAAGAGAAATTCCAGCATAAAGTTAGGTGTTGGCTATGACAGGGGCCACACAAAACCCAACCGACACCCAGCCTCTCCCAACAGCAAGGTTTTTTTTTAAGAGGAGTTCAAAACCCCGCAGTGTACTTTTTACCACCGCTTTAACTATTTTGATTTCTTCAGCTCTAACTCGACTCATTCTTACATTTTACTTCCTCGTCTCTCTTAATTCGAAGGTAAAAAAAATCAATTCCTTTAAAAATCAAATTGAGATGCCAGAGGGAGACCCACACGCTAGTACATTACCTGGGTTTAGAGTATCAAGAGATATAGAGCGAGCCGTAACTTTGTCGAGGTCCAGAAGGAAGAAAAAAAGAGTAAAATTTGAAGATATACAACAAACCCAAACTATACCACATCCACCCGAAGAAAACTACCCAACCAAGTTTATTACCACTCTCCCAGACGGCGTCAGTCATATCTATTGCACTGGCAATGAACTCACGATAAGTTTTTATTTAATTATAAATTTATTATTTTCGTTAATCAAGTGTTTGACAAAATGCTCCAATGAACAGAATCGGGATTCGATGCGTCCGCACAGCATGTTCACTACATTGATCAAAGTTTAGAGATTTCTACAATTTCGACAATAAGGGATGCCGTGGTGAAGATATTTGGTAGCTTTATGGATATACGCTTGGGTAATTCTGATAATCAGCTAATTCAGGCGCTAATAGTGCGTTGGTGGCCGACAACGCATATTTTTTTGTTCCTCTGTGCAGAGATATGGATCACTCCAATGGATTTCCATATGCTGACATCATTGTCAATCGGCCGATATCTGACGCAGGTATTGTATGGCGACGCATGGTATATTTTATCCAATACGAAGCAATTACTCCCCCGCATTGAATGCAGTAATATAAAGAGTGGGAACGTCAGCATTTTACATTTGAAGATGTACTTGACCATCACAGATGATCGGGAAGATGGTATTACCATTATTCATGCTTTTATCTTCTTCATAATGGGACATTTATGGTTCAAAACGACCAACGACACCGTCCCGCTTGGATATCTCGCGGCCGTGGCCGATTTGGATGAAGCCGCTGAATATGACTAGGGTTCTACTATTCTTGCTTCTCTGTACTATGGTTTGGATACCGCAGTCACGACCGAGGGTGCCATAACTGGATTTTCCCAACTTCTTGAGGTACACTAACCATTTTTTCTTACAAGCTATAAATCAAATATCTTCCAATAAACGTCTTAAATAGAATTTCCAATTGTTTATTATTTTGTTCTAAAATACAGTATTAGTTCTACAAGTATTGTGGGGTTGGTCACCCTATTATCAAGGAAGCGTTGAAGTACTTATACGATATGATGTCCCATTTCTTTATATAAATCAATATTAATCAATTTATTTTGAGTCTTGAATTTAAATAGAAATGCAATTACAATTCATTAAATAGTAGTTCTACTCACGAAATAAAACTCAAAATAGATACAATTACACTTAATTCATCATTTGCGACTGATGTAGGGATTAAACCAAGACCATTCAGTAAGGGGGAGCGGATCCCATTTATAGTTGAAAAGTTGGTAGTTTACTGGAAACTCATCAGACGGGACGTAGTTCCGGTAAAAAATATCGTATGGAGTCTCGAACGGGAATGACTGGTTGTATTTCTCATACCATTCAGCTCTGCCTTCACAGAGAATATATGATAGTAGAACACATTTGACCCGTCTATCAGTACTCTTCTGTATCTCATAAAACTCATCACATTTAGCCTTAAGAACATTCCATCTGTTATATAAATCTTCAGGACGGTATTGAAGTTCTAGGTGCTCCCTGAATTTAACATGAACTTTATTCTATGAGTTATTAAAGTTGAGTTTTCGAAGAGGTGGATTATTAACAAAATACAGCCAGGACGCGGCCAGGGCGCAGTCTTCATTCCAGCCAAATACTACTGAAAAATCCTATGTTAGAGCTGAAAAACTCAACATTATTGAGTTTAAGTAGAGGACCTGTTATTAGAGCATCTCCAGCCAACATATATATAAAGCAAAAAGTAGCCGTTGTGATTCAAAATTAGCCGTTGTGAAGGACCCACCGGTAAAAGGAACACCGTGCGGTATTCTTTTTACCATCGCGCGCCTCCACTGATTTCCAACACCCACTTCTTCTTCCCCCTTTTATATTTCTCTTTTCTGGAAGAAATTTGTTCCCCCTTCACCATCAACACCCTTCTATCAACTCTATAGCCTCAAATGTCTTCCGCATCATCTTATTCATCCATTGATGATTTTCCACGTATAACGTCGTCCTCCTCTAATGATCTTATGTTTGATTGTGCGGTGGCAATTTGCGTTCTACATCAAAATACAATAAACCTTGTAATACATGATGTAACTTTGAGTCACAGTAGGAGTATCATTGTGATGGCCTACCGAACACAGGCCAAATCCACCTGAGCATTTTAAGTTCTGACCCTAGATATATGTTCTCTATATCCTAATATAGTTGTACGCCAAGTTTCGCTGAAATTAAAATTGGTTAAGGAGGCGAAAAGGGCCAGTACGCTTCGTCTCATGTTTTAACATTTCCTTTTGGAAACTACCCATTTACTTGGTGGTTATATTAAGGAGGAACCTTGGTCCAAACCTCCCCATGACTAAAAGAACTTCAAGGCTTGGTCATCATGGACCCCGGCTCATGGCTATCTACAAAGGATAGTCATGAGTTCTCCTAGGCCTAGGGAAGGTTAGGAGACATTGCCTCGTAATACGGGCTGCTTATCCAGAGAGGGCTTATATGGTGCCGCTATACCCCACGGGATACCTGAGATGCACTACCCCTTAAATATGGACAATGTAACTAGTTCAGGCTTGTCGCCCCTTCATATATATGTCCCATATCTAGAACCCGACATATTGAGCTACCCTGATCCGCTACACGACAGGTGTACTTTCCATACCTCGTGCACATCACGAGAAATTACAGTGTAGGGATTATTAAAGGAACCTTCAGCATTGTTGCCTATACCAAATACATATTCAAAACCCCTCACGAGTATCCAGGAATATCCAGATGTCGCTCTAGCATCCGTGGTTCAATTCCACTAGCCCCGCCGCGCTAGTGAAGATGGCTGGTACACGTCATCTGTACGTGCATGTATGCCATACGGTCCCTTATTCCGCTATGCTCCGAGCACTGTAGAGGCAGACCTGGGCTGGGTCGTGATAGTCATGGGCCGTAAGGATAAGAGAAAGTAGCGAGATCACCCATTGGGGAATTACAGTATTATGCGGGACTACTTCAAGTCGAATTACACATACGAGTCAGACGAATTTTGGCAATGTTTTTATATGAGTAGACACATGTTTATGCATATATTCTATGCATTCGTTGTACATGATCATTACTTTGTCCAAAAACCCAACAACGCTGGTACTATGGGGTTATCACCGTACCAAAAGGTAGTCGTAGTACTATGTTTCCTAAGCTATGGTATTGCGGCATATTTTTTTGGCGAGTATATCCGAATAGGAGAAAACACAACTTTGTTAAGTACGGAAAGGTTTTGTGTTGCAGTTATACAAATTATTGGTGAGGAATATCTTCGAGCACCAAACGCGGCCGACGTCGAAAGGTTAAAAGTGATCAGAGAATTATGGGGATTCCCGGCATGTTATGAAGCATTGATTACATGCATTGGATATGGAAAATTTATTTTATAGCTTGGCACGGTTAATTTACTGGTCATTACCCCAAGGCGATACTGATTCTTAAAGCGATAGCTTCACACGACCTTTGGATTTGGGATACTTTATTTAGGTCAGCGTCTAACAATGATATCAATGTCCTACAACAATCACATCTTTTCACCGACCTGGCCAATGGTATCGCCCCGCCTTATAATTATACAATTGCCAAAAAAGTTTATGATATGGGGTATTACCTAACGGATAGCATAAACCCCAAATGGGGAACACTTGTCCAAACCATATCCAATTCGGTTACAGAAAAACAAAAATTCTTTGCTCAACAACAAGAAAGTTGCCGAAAAGACGTAGAATGGGCGTTTGAGATTTTACAATCACAGTTTAATATTATAAAACATATTGTTAAATTGTGGAAACCCAAGGTTTTGAACAATGTCATGAAGGTGTGTGTGATAATGCATAATATTATCGTTGAAGAGGAACGAGGTTTATTCCTATCATACTTAGACTACAATCCGGCGATCCCTCAACTATTGAAGACGAATGGTTCAATATTGTACGCGAACGCGGAACAATAGAATATTTTATATCCAAAGTGAACTGCATTCAAAGTTGAGAACTGCACTTTGATCTAATGGATGATCTAATCGTGCATTTGTGGGTCGTGAAGGGAAATCTTCAAACTTAGTACTCTATTTCTTGTATTATCTGAGTGTTCTTGATATAATTTAATGCTTCTTGTCGTACAAGTTTATTAAATAATAAACAGATATTGTATTAATCTTGAATTTGTTTTAACACAATATTCTCAGAAATAAACATTTTGAAAACAAGATTGCATTCTTCAATAGCAAAGTACATTATTCATATGATTACATTATTGGAAGGTAAACTATATTCTTGGAAAGAAAACTTTTATATACAGTAAAGTTAAATTACATTTCATCACCACTTCAAGTACCTGGTCCGCCCCTCTTGGCCAGACGTTCCATGACCTCAGCTTGCCTTTGCATAGTATTACAATTAATGCCCAGAAAGATTACTCAAGTCATTCTCCATGATTTGCAATCTTCCCTTGGTTGTTCGAAATCCATTTTGACTTACCATTGTTAATTTGCTTCCACTCTTCTTCTTTCCTTTTCTTCTTTCACTTATCTCTTCTCCAACCGTAGTTTATCCAGTATTGTTTGGATACCGCTACCAGATGCAACAACACCATCCAAAGCCTTTTGTGTTGCAAGGTTCTTTCTAAAGATTTTTTGGCCGATGGGCCTGCTTCCACCCTTATACAACTAACCATCTAATTCAGAATTTTGGCCCATGGATTGAGGTGTAGGTGGGTCGTCGGGGTCATCTGATAGATTGTTTAATCCGACCTAGTTTCTCAGAGAAGAATTGTCCGATGTTTTCCTGGTTACATTTCTTGGTACATTCCCTACAAGGTTCAACCCATCACCCTTTAGGTTGGCCCATCGCGGTTCTTGTGCCAAAATTTTATACGCTTTATGGTGTTTGAAGTCATTGCCGCCATTGAAGCCTTGATAGATCTTGTGTGCATTGTTTTCCTACAATTCACAAAATTACCAAATACAAATAAATAACGTGTATTTCCAAGATAAATAAACAAAATTGAGTTAAATGAAATTAGAACATACCTGATCTTCTTTGGTTATCCCACTAACATGCCTAAATCGTTCTTAAGAAACTATCCCCTTGTACGCCACACATTATGCATTAAGAGGATACCACTGAACTTTGGTCGACCCACTTGATCATCGTGTGAGGCACTCGGGGTCTCTGTTAAAGGTAATGTTAACCTTTTGATAAAAAGAGAAACTCTTTGTGCAGCCCACTATCTGGACAGAAGCACCCACGTTCTTGTAAGACACATGAAGTCTGCATCCATCCAATGTAGTCCAACATCATCCGTCTCATCTAAAAACTCAGTATCTTCTGGCACTTGAGCGCTGTCTTTATTTTGCAGGTGCTTTTTTCCTTCTTCCTTTTCTTTTTTCTTTTTTAGGCGCCGCCGCTTCAACAGGTATTGACGCATTTGCATTACTTTGATTGTGCTGAGTAGATTCACCATTCTATAGGTAGTTCTAAAAGTAATTTAGAGGTTGAAAACCTTGAGGTTGAGTGAGCGAGTAAGGTTGATAGTACGGGCTAAACGCCTGAGGTTGGTATTGAGAGAGTGTAAATGAATTTTGATACTATCTTCTGAAGGTATCCCCTTACGACATGGTAAACGGAGGTGGGGTCTGTGATTGGTATTGAGATTGGTTGTGGTAGAGGTATAGAGAAAATTATGATGATGGGTGTTGAGAGAATGGTGTTGAAGGTAGGTTATGGGAGGATGGGGTCGACGGTGTAGAGTTCTTACTGCTGGTGTCGGAGTTCGCTATTTGGGGAGAGCGTAGAGGTTTTCATATATGCTCAGCAATTGGGTTTGGGAGAGAAGAGGTAGCCAGGGAGTGCTCAAGGAAAAATAATTGAGTTTGGAGGTGTTCTTTTTACCGCGCGGTGTTCTTTTTACCGCCCAGAAAATCTTGGAGGTAAAAGGAACACCGCCAAACTCATCTTTTTTTAGTTTGAGCTCCTCAAACTCAGTTGAGTTCTGGCACGTCCAGCTGGCAAACCTAAACCTAAAACAGCGCTGCTGGGAGGCTAAAAGATTGGGTTTGGGTTTGGGTTTGAGTTGACAAACCCAACCTAAACGCGAAGTCTGCTGAAGATGCTCTAATTAAAGCTCCAAAGGCGGCTCATGACTAGACCCATAGTTTATGGTTGCTGACCCTCCTTCCCTAAGAGCACCTGTAGCAGCTAGGTCAATTCTGACGTGGCGAGGTGGATTAAGAAATCCACCCTCTAAACCTTAAATCCACCCCAGAGCAGGTAGGTGGAGAAGTTGACGTAGCTTCCCCAAACCCACCTTGAGGGTGGTCTCTCTACCCTCTGGGTGGATTTTTGGTAGATTAATCCCGCACAGTTCAGAACTGTGCGTAGAGTGTAACCCAATAGAATGATGGCACTTACCAAGCTTTAAGTGGCTCTCTTGCCCCGCAGTTTAGAACTGCGCATAGAGTGTACGCTCCAGATGGAGACACGTGGACGGTTTGGATTCAAACTTGACTAACGGCTAGTTCTTGTCGCACAATTCGAAACTACGCGGCTAGTACCTGTAAGAAATTACCAATCCTTCCCATCTCCATACTTTGGTTTTGCTTTTTGGTGATCAGAAGGCCTATTATTTTGGGTATACTTGTTCAACAAAAACCTCAACGGCTATTATTTTTGCAAACTTTTTTTTAAGGTACAGCTGTCAGAAGGAAGCATAATATAATAAGAAAGAGAATCTGAGTCTCTAATCCAGCCCTTTAGGTTAGAAATGCTTTGAGCAGTAGAAATAAAGACATTATCAAATCTTTTGTGGGTCTTTATGATTGAAGGTCCGGGTAGTGTGAGCAATTCATTTGGAGATCTGGAGATGGGTTACGGCAGATTCAATTTAAAGTATGAGATTGTCAAGGGTGAACTCGATTGATGGTCGTTCAAATGGACTATAAGTTGTTCAAACAAAATGTTTGTTTTCTAGGGTGGTTGGAAACTTGGTTCTGTCAAAGCCGTTCAAATGAAACTTGGAGTCATTCGAATGAGATGCTCGATTCTAGGGCTAGAAACTTGTTTCCGTCAAAGTTGTTCAAACGAGACTTGAAGTCGTTCGAACGAGATGCTTGATTTTAGGGCTAGAAACTTGTTTTCGTCAAAGTCATTCGAACGAGGCTGAAAGTCATTCGAAAGAAAACCGCGTTAGCTGGTTTTGTAAGTTTGTTTGGAATGTTAACTTTGCCTCAAGATCTGTTCTGTTTGTCATAAGTCTCCCAAGTATATAAGGGAGACTTGGGTTATTTGTCAGTTATCTGGGTGTGAGTTTAATTTAAGAGAGAACTAGGGTTTGAGATACTCCATTAAAGCTTAAGGAAGCTTGAGAGATCGTGTGTAACCCATTTGATCATAGTGAATTGTTCGTGGAGAGTAGTTTTTCATCCGTAAGGGTTTTCCACTTCCCTCTTCTGGGAAAATACTTGTCCTTGTTAATTGTTCTTTGCTTGATTATTTACTTGTTTGGCATATTCTGCGTATCATTCTTGGCGTAGAAGAGAGAGTAGCTACCTCAATTCTCAACATATATTGATGCTATTTTGCAACATAGGGATATTTTTGTGCCAAAATCACATAGGATTTTTCAATCCAACAACACCTCACTAAAGTTTCTTTCATCCTCAAATTTTCAAGTTTTAACCTTGCTTTTCTACATTGCGATCAGGCACCCAAGATTTGGGCGTCTATTTGATTTCAAATTGGCGCCAAAGTTTTGGGAGCCCAATTATTTTTTTTAATTAGGCGCCTGAGACCTAGGAGCATGATTAAAAGCACCCAACATTTAAGTGCATGTTGATAAACCAACTTAGTGATTGTTAGAGCAAAATGGACCTCACTAACTTGGATTTTGCATTTTTTTCAAAATCCAAGTAAAGTACTAACATAATGGAAGCCATTTAAAGTTAATATTAGTTGAAGAAACTAAGAATTGAGAGAAGAAAACTTGATTGATTAAATAATTGATGATCATGGTCAAGTTCTCTACCCTTTATATGAAGAAATAAACATTAATAGTAATTACTAGTAGTAGGACTCTTATTAGAGATCCCTAAGACTTTTAAATAAACTATGAAAGGAATTCTAACCAAATTAGAAACTAACTAAAACTAGGCTACTTGTTCTACATCAATCTCCCGTCGTTGAAAAGAACTCGGCCCCGAGTTCATGGTAGGCAAAGAATCGTGCTCCTGTCCGTATAGTAAGCGAAGATATCCTAGACATTGAAAGTTGGCAAAATATTATAGTCCTTGGGCAAATCAAAAACATATGCATTATCACTTAATTTTATCACAATGCAAAGAGGACCAATTTTTTTTTTATTTCAGCTTGTTGTAAGTCCACTGGAAATTGTTCCTTACGCAAAAATACCATAACGAGATCACCTTCATCAAAAAAATTCACACAATGATGTTTATCAGCATCTTCCTTATATTTGGCATTCAAGAATTCTAAGTTTTTACGTACATCATCTTGGATTTTTGTGATAGAATCAACGAAGTCATTGGCATCCACATTTGCATTAGGAGAAGGAGGGAGAACAACAAGATCCAAACTATGATTAGGCAATCTAGTGTAAATAATTTCAAATGGAGACTTGCGTGTAGAACAATTTTTGGAAGAATTATAAGCAAACTCGGCTTGAGCAAGAGCTAAATCCCACTATTGAGTTCGGTCACCAGAAAGACAACGCATCAAATTCCCTAAGGAGCGATTAACAACCTCAGTTTGTGGGTGTGTAGTACTACTAAACTTTAAAGAAGTATCGAGTCTCTTCCATAAAGTTTTCAGAAATAGCTCAAAAATTTTATATCATGATCAGATGTTATAGAACTAGGAATGCCATGCAAACGAACAACCTCTCAGAAAATATATTTGCCATATTACCGCATCCATATAGTTTTTTTGCAAGGTATAAAATGAGCCATTTTAGAATAATGATCCACAACAACAAACACATAATCATTAACTCTCTGAGTGGGAGGAAGTCCCAAAGAAAAATCCATAGAGAGGTTGATCCAATGCCCTAAAAGAATATGAAGAGGAGTGTATAAGCCTGTATTATGATGTTGACTTTTAAACTGCTAATAAATAAAATAATGCTTTAGAGAAGGCCAGTAATAACCGTCCTCAACTAATGCAATAGCTTTGTCATGACCGAGGTGACCTCCAAGACCGCCATGAAGTTTTTTAATAATAAACTCATCTAAAGAACCCTGTGGAATACATAGTCGATTTCCATTGAAAAGAAAGTCATTGAGGAGTACAAAATCAACTGTGCCCGAGTGCTTGGAAGAATACTTATACCACATCTCAAAAAAATTTGGATCATCGTGTTACTATTCCTTCAAATAATCATAAGCAACAATATTACAATGAGCAGTCACCAATATAGAATCTAGATGACTAAGACCGTTAGCAACTGTATTTTGAGCACCAGATTTATGCTTCAAAATATAGTGAAAAGGCTCCAAATATTCAACCCATCGAGTATGTATATGGTTTAGATGCTTGTTAGTTTTAATATACCTCAAGGCCTGGTGATCTGAATAAAGAATAAATTTAATGGATAATGTTTGCACAAGATAATGTTTCTAATATTTAATGGAATGTACGATTCTAAAAGCTTTTCACTAAAATAGGCAACTGACTTTCCCTCTTCGGACAAAACAACGCCAATGCTCTGGATGGAAGCATCACAATCTACTTAAAATAATTTTCAAAGTTGGGCAGAACAAGCACAAGAGCGGTAGTTAAACATAACTAGAAAGCTTCAAAGCTTTGTTCAGCTTCAGGAGTTCACATAAATTTTATCGCATTTTAACAATCTATCAAAGGTGCTACAATAGAACTGAATTTGCGGATAAACCGGTGATAAAAAGTTGTAAGACCATGAAAACTTTGAACATTATGAGCAGATTTAGGTATAGGGGCCAATCACATATTGCTTTGATTTTATCCTCATCTACAGGAATAGCAGTTACGGAGACAACATAGCCCAAAAATAACCTTTCCATAAAGAAACTGACACTTCTTCAAATTAATAAGCAAAGAGTTAAAGCTAAGAACAAAGAAAACTTCCTAGAGATGATAGAAGTGATCGGCTTTCGAACGACTATAAAAAAGAATATCATCGAAATAAATGACAACAAACTTCCCAATAAAAGGTTGCAAAACCTAATTCATTAATCGCATGGAAGTGCTGGGAGCATTAGAGAGATCAAAAGGCATAAGAGTCAATTCACACAAACCATTTTTTGTTTTGAAAGCGGTTTTCCATTCATCGTAAGGGAGAATACGAATTTGGTGATAACCACTTTTCAAAATAATTTTTGAGAAAATAGAAGAACCGGCAAGCATATCTAACATATCATTTAGGCGCGGAATAAAGAATCTATATTGAACTATGATCTTATTGACAACTCGTCTGTCAATGCAAACTCTCCAAGAATGGCCCTTCTTAGGAGCAATTGTAAGGCGGGTACAACACACAGACTCATACTATGACGAACTAACCCTTTATCAAATAATTCTTCAACTTGTTGTTGAAGAGTAGCATGCTCATGTGGGGACATGCGGTAATGAGCCAAATTCTGAAGGCTAGTACCTAGAGCAAAATCAATTTGATATTAAATATTGTGTATAGGCGACAAAAAAGGAGGCCCTTCAGCAAAAAAAAAATACACACGAAACCTTAGATAAAATCGGTTGCACCTGTGGGGGTACAACAATAGAAACTTTGGAAGATACAGGCTTGACCACAACATCAAAAAGTTCTTCTGGCATAGAAAAATCAGCAACAAAATCTTTTGATAAGGAAATTTTAGCATCGGAGATAGAAGAAGCAAGTTACAAGTTCTCTACCCTTTATATAAAGAGATAATCATTAATCTATACTACTACGCATACATGTGATCGGCAAGAATCTAATCTATACTGTTTGTTTCCTAAATCTCGTGCATCGATGATTTAATTGACTGTTAAGATTTTTTGTTTTTTTTTAAATTAAGTCCCAACCGTCAGGTGGAGGTCTAAAATTCTGTCATTGATTCCTCTGGAAAACCTCCAAATTATTTGGTTGTTTTCTTAACAAACATCTCCTATGTAATATTCATAATAATGGGGGGCGCATGCGTTAATTAGTAACATCACCTCCTATGCAATTTTGATAAAAATGAGGGGCACATGAATTGAATTGGATTCGAAGACAGCAATCATATCCTTCATTAATAATACGGTGCATTGGAGAGTTCGCGCAACCTGGGAGAAAGTCAAGAATTGCTTCATTCGCCTCAGATTTTCCAAAATTTGGCGAAAATATAATTTTTCAATCGACCAAGCAGCGAAGGAGGGAGGTAGATTGCCAAAAGGGGTTCACCATGAATTTGACATGTATTTGGTCGCCACATCATTTTAAAAAGTGGATATCTATTTAAGTTGCCACTTCAAATTTTCCAAAAAATAAATTTAAGAGTTTGAACCAACAATCATCCAACGGTGACTTATAAATTGTTGTTCATCTTCATCAAATTGGGATCTAAAAGCTAAACAATTTTATACACAGATAGTCCAAAAACTAAAATTATTTGTATAAAGGGGTCTCATAACATTCACCAGTTCATCGATTTTAGTTGGATTTTGGTTTTCATTGATTTAGAATTGATTTAGGTTTGAATCGGAGAATTTGGGAGGAACTGATTTAGGCTTCAAGGGTTTGCTCTGTTGATTACACTTCAATCTCTCTCCCTCCTATTTCAAGGTGTCATGTGTTTGCCACATTAAATATCTCTATTTTCCACCTGTGTGTTTTTTAAAAGAAAATTATTGTTTGGGTATTTTGAAAATATGTACCTGATGGTTGACTTTAGGGTCTAAAAACTTCAAAATGCACACAAGGGTAAATTCGCTATATAAGTGACCGTTATTTTGGGTCTAAAAAGCTAATTTATTTACTCTATTTTTCGTTTATGCATAAAGAGGCCCACAAAAGAGAACAACTCATAAGGAACACAACACTTCATCTCTAACCCGCCCCGGGTGAGAGAATAGTCCCATCGAAAGTCCAGGAGTACAAAATAGTCCCGCCAAAAACCCTATTTATTTCTCGCTAAAATTTATAATAAGTAAAGAAGAAGAACCCTATATCTCAAATTAGCAAATTGTAAGAACCCAAAATTTGCAAATTTCAAGCTCTCCTTTTAACAGAGCAATTTCATAACTACAGAGCAACAGAGATGGCACTCATACCAGAGGTATCTCTCTCTCTTTCTCTTTGATTGTTGTTTAATTAGCTAAAACTGTAAATTTTGATGTTAAGAGCGTTAATTAAGGTTCCCAAGTGAGATCATGGTACAGGGGACAATGGAGTGTGTCGAATCAGTTCAATTTGAATTTTATACTTGTAAGGAAGTGAAGAAACTCAATTGTAAGGATATTAAAGAGCTAGTTTTCTTGGATAACTTGGGAAGACCTGTGCCCGGGAGCTTGTATGATCCTGCATTGGGGACGTTAGATGAATATTCAATGAAAGTTCCCGAACAATTCCATTTCGATAAAGGGTACGAACAGAATAGAATCGCAGACTTAGTCGTTTGCTTGTTTTTTCTTCTTCTGACATGTAGCTGTAATTTAAATTATGGGCTCAGGTAACTTAGCATACCTTAGGATATGAGTAAAGAATTCACTGCTAACTATTTATCTGTTGAGGAAATTTAACTGTAGGTCTCCGAAACAGTTTGATTTCAATGAAGTTAAGAAACTTAAGCAAAGGGTATGAGCAAAGCAATTCAACGTTGAATCCTGGAAGTAACAGCTTGATTTTAACGACATTTAGAAGTAGTTTAGATATTGGGGCGATTTAGTTTTGTAGATATATATAACTCAGTATGCTTATGAACAACTTGATTTTGATTTTTGATTAAGTTAAGCAATTTAAACAACTTGTCCCAACAATTTTTATTCTAGTGCTCAACTCTTTTATCTTTAGCGTAGGTGCAACGCTGGTGCACACTCACTTGAACAATTGGTTGTGGGTATGGCAGGTTGATCTTAATATGACACAGTACTTTCTTTGTTTTTATGCAGCTGTAAAACATGCAGTCAGAACTCATTACAGTGTCCAGGTCATTGGGGTCGCATTCCCCTTGTAACACGAGTCTACCATTGCTGTTCAAGATTCTAAATAATTTTCTGCAAAGAACATGTTTCTATTGCCTCCATTTTAGGGTAAATGAAATACAGGTAATCATCCGTAACGTTATGTTAATAAGTCTAGTTAATGGTAGTTATAGCTGCGACATTACTTTGGCATTAAGCGTGATGCAATAATATATCCCACAATTTCGTTTACATCATAAAATATCCTTGATACTGTGTTTTGATATCCCAAATTATTGGTATGTCCTAGATACAAATAATGATATCAAAGAATGAGTTTTAGGCCAAATCGTGGATGTAACAGATATGTCATCGTAGAGGTTGTGTATGCCGGGTGATTTTTTCAGCCAGGGACATACCAGCTAAACGACTGATATGTATCTAGGACATGCTAGAAGCTACGCATACTTAATATACTGTATGCAACAGTCTTAATATTATAACCCATGATTCACCTTTGAACTTTCCTGACATTTTAGGTGGAGAGATGTGCTTACAAATTAGAACTCATTACCAAGGGTGATGTTGCTGGGGCTTTAGCTTTAGTGCCTTCCAAGAAAGGCGATGGAGTTCGTAATAAACGTGTTAAGAGACAACTCCAAACATATTTGGACATCTCTTTAGTTGAACGAGGCTGTTTCCGTACTTTATGAATTTATGAAGGCGAAAAAATCAAAGTGCGAGAGATGTGGGGTCATAATCTGATCCAGGAGGATCGAGGGATGTTTTGATGTGAACTCGAATATGAAGAATGGAATTGTCGAAGTCGCTCGAACGAGCTTGGATGCCGTTCGAACGAGTGGTCAAATTTCTAGGGCTAAAGACCAACTATCGTAAGGTCGTTCGAACGGGCTTGGATGCCGTTCAAACGAGAACTCTGTTTTTGTAGTTTTGAACTTTGTTCGTCAAGGTCGTTCGAACGAGCTTGGATGCCGTTCGAACGAGTTGGTATGTTTCTCGGGTTGAAGACCAATTATCTTAAAGTCGTTCGAACGGGCTTAGATGTCATTCGAACGAGCTTGGCGTAGGTTTGTTTTAGATGTTATTATGAGACGTTGGGTTTGCCTCGAGATCCGTTCTACTGGTATTTTTGGTTCCCTCGTGTATATAAAGGGACTTAGGTTATTTTTTTATTATCTTATGTAGGTTCAATAAAAGTTCTGAGAGAAAATCTTAAGGCTTGAGAGTAATTCTATTATAATCAATTAATTTGGGCAATTAAAGCTCTTTAAAGGGATTTTTCTCAACCAATTTCGTTTTGTTCTTCGTGCAAATATTCGTTTTAGGGTTTTTCAATCGTATTGTGGATTAAGTGGTGTCAGTTTTCCAATTACGATTCTCGGGGGTTGATTGTGGTTTATGGTCTCTATACGTGACCGTCTCAAACAAACGAAGGAGAAGCTAGTGAGTCCGTTAAAGATTTATCGAAAACCTAATTCGAAAAAAAAAATGATTTGGAGATGGGCGATTCAACCGATCGACTCACGACTTTGGAAACGACAGTTTCTGACCTAACTTTTATTGTAGGAGAGTTGGTAGAACAATTGAGTATCACAAACCTCGCGAAGGCTTCCGCTTTGACGACACGGTGATGCCGCTCTCATCAGCGAGGCCACTCGAGGAAGAAAAGAGTTATGGAGGTGGATGAGACGGGAATATTGTGAAGATAAATAGCGATTCTAGTGATGCCGAATCCGTCAAGGAGCGTTCGGGTTTTGGTAAGTCAATGAATCTTATGCGTAATCTTCGTATTGACTTTAAGATTGAAATTCCAGTTTTTGATGGTTCAGTCGATGCCGAGAAGTTGGATAATTGCTTAGATAGGTTAGAGACCTATTTTTCTGTTTATGAATATTCTGACGTTCAAAAAATTTATTTCTCTACGTTAAAATTTTCAAGTCATTCACTAACGCGGTGGAAATCCTATCGGAAATGCCACAAAGTAGGAAGTTTGAGTTGGAAAGAATTCAAGGTTTTGGTGAGGAAGCAATTATATCCAATTGGGTATAAACAAGAGCGATGGTACAAATGGCACAATTTGCGCCAAAGATTTGGGCAATCCATACAACAATTTACTACTGAGTTTCATAACCAAGCGTTGGTTTTGGATATTGATGTGGATGAGTACGAGGTGTTCATGAAATATACGGGAGGTTTGTCAGAGTTCATTAGAAGAGAATTAAAGCACTTTAATGTGGAAAATATCGAAGATGCTATTGTTAAAGCAATTGTTATTGAGGGTAAGTACTTGAAGAGTGACAAGAAAAACGACAAGAGCAAGTCAGGGTACAAGTCTACTTGGAAGTATGATCAGAAAGGGGAATCCAAAAGGAGGGGTCTTCATCCAAGGGAATATTTGTAGTCATTGTAAGGCTAATGGGCACATTTTAGATAAATGTTAGAAACTTCACCCGGAGCTTCGGCCGAAGTAGGAGAGGGGCAAGAAAGAGAAACGTGTATTGGCCGCAACGATTGTGGATCTTTCGGATTTAAATAAGCCAAATCCGAAGCTTACTCTAATGTTCAAGCAACCTACAGCTATCGACGAGGCGAGTCGGGAAGAACTTTTCTATGTCAGCATTCAAATGAAGCAGAGCTTAGTCGAGGTCATCATTGATTCAGGTAGTCAGAAGAATTTAATTTCTGAGGCGGTAGTGAAGAAGATGGGTTTGGCAACTGTGGCTCTGTAATGGCAGGTTTTCCGGGGGGAAAATATTTGCCAATACTTATTTATAAAGGCTGCAATAAAACTAGATAGACAAGTTTTACGTGAAAAACTCAATAAAAGCTGAGAAAAACCACGAGCTCGAGGAGGGTTTTAATATAAAATCCAGTATGTTGCAAGTTATTACAGAGTTTTATAAATGATAGTAGGGTTATGAGGTTATAATTAGTAACGTATGAGGATTTCTCCATCCTCAATAATCTATTCTCTGCCTATATTTATAAGGGATACAGGCAGTTTTACAAAAAAGAAACAGTCTCTTATTCCGGGGGGAGTGGGCAAACTTTACGGATTTCTAGCAGCTATTTTTTGACCAGGCACAACAGCTACTTCTGGTAGGTCGAGGACATACAAAATCTTCTAGAATGTTGAGTTATCTTTGACTGTAATGTATTGTCTTCTCGAATGTAGGCCTTCGATTATGTATGGCTGTCTTCGATTAGGCTCTGCTGGCTTTTCCTTGTCGAATATGGGAAATATGTTACTACAATAGCCCCATTCTCGACAGAAGCACTTTGTTTGTGTCGAGAAGAAATTTGAGAAGCTAAAGAGGCTGTTGAATAGAAGATGAGTCGTTTGGTGATTTCCAAGGTTCAAGCAAAATGTATCTGGCAAATTTATTCCCGAGGCAAATTTAATGCGGTACAATGAATCTGTCAGGGTTAAAGTGGGGTGTAAATTGGCAGTTGTTTGTGGAGGGTGAAGGTGGTGGTTGTGGAAGGATGTCGCCCCAAGTGTGGCGAACGATGCGGAGGACGGGTGAAGACGGTGAGGAATCGGAGGTAAGGTGTTTGCCTATTGGAAGTCTTGGTGAATGTTCTGCGAATGATGTCTCGATAAGGAGGGTGGATGTGGGATGTGGCAGAGGATGGTGGTATATTTAGGATCCAATCTCCTCAGCACACAGTGGTAAAGGTAATGGGGTTCGTGAGAGGGGGGGGAGAAGGGATAACAGTTCGCGTTATTGATAAAGATATGAAGCTTGAATGGGCGTCCGGGGATCTTGCCGAATCAGGGGAGCCTTCGTACATATGTTTCCTCTCCTATCTATGAAAGCCGCTCTTAGAAGTTCAGTGACTTGAGAGTCATTGAGTTTCTTTCACTGGAAAGAGGCTTTAATGTCCGATTCGTACGATGATAGCTCAGACGATGATGTACCCCATACACTTGATGTTTATGGAGTAATCAAAGTTAACAAAGATGAAGTGACGATGAAGGTTGATGGTCTTCGTCCTATTAAGGTAGCAGATCTGCAGGTACCCGAAGGTGCCTTAAATGAAGAAAAATCTCCATCAGATATGTTAAATATTGTTTAAACTATGTTGTGGTAAGTGAAAATATGTAACAAATGGTTAGTGGGACCGAAACAATTTTAATTTTGTGTGTGCGAAGAATATTTGTTTTGTTGTTTAAATATTTGTAAAAAACTTGTGTGCAAGTGTATTGGAAATAAGTACAAGTAGTAGCTTTGATAAAGTGATTGCTTCGTATATGATGTTATATTCGAGCAGATAAGTAAAGAACGTTTGTGTGCGTGAAATGTGAAAGATGGCCAAAAAATGACAAGTAAGGAGGACCAGATGTATATTCGAAGATAGGTATCTGGATTTTGATAGGAGATGAACAAGAGCTCAGAAGAGGTTGTTCGACAAGTAAAGATTGTGATGTAAAATATCCTGTTGTTGGATATTGGTCGCGTAAAATTGAATGATAGGTGTTAGGTATACTTACTGAAGCAAGGACCTATGAACAAATCAAGATAGTAAGGAAGTTGTTTGTCTCATGCATACTTTGATAAGTATACTTGATAAGTATAGATCGAGATTAAATCAAAGTAGTAAAGATATCGTTTTTCTGATGTATACTTGATAAGTATAGATCGAGATCAAATTAAAGTAGTAAAGAAGATAATGATGAGCACAAATTGTTTATTTCATTTGAAGAAAACGGTTACAATGTCTTATCTGTAAAATAGTTTCAACTGAGCAATGTTCCATGGATATTCAAGCTGGATTTCATCTTCAGTCATTAGCCAATAAGTTCCACTATCTGTTTTGTTGCTGACAATATAGGGCCCTTCCCAGTTTTTGGATATATTTCCAAAAAATTTAGGTCGAGTACTATCTTGGATCCGTCGTAGGACAAGGTCTCCAATACCAAATTTTCGTTTTTGAACCTTTTTGTTGTATGCTTTTTTCAATGTGTCATGATATCGACCCAGATTGGCAATGACTTTGTCTCGGGTTTCTTCGATCCAATTGAGGTTGCAAAGTAGACCGAGTTCATTGTCCTCATCTGAAAATTTTCGTCGAGTACTGGGGAAATCGAGGTCTGAAGGTATGACTGCTTCGGTACCAAAAGCCATCATGAATGGAGTGCAACCCGTAGAAACTTGAGGAGTGGTACGGTAGGCCCATAGGATAATGAGTAGTTTTTCCACCCATCTACCTTTCTTGTCGTCGAGGCGCTTGCGTAAACCAGATTTAATACTTTTGTTGATGGCTTTGGCTTGTCCGTTGCCTTGAGGATAATATGGTGTAGAAGTTGTTAACTGAATCTTGTATTTATGGAGGAAAGCAAGAAGTACTTTAGCGCTGATGAATTGTTTTCCATTATCAGAGCGTATCATATGTGGACAACCAAACCTGGTGATGATATGCTCCCAAAGGAACTTGATAACCTCATTCTCATTAGTATGGCAAAGAGGAATTGCTTCGACCCACTTGGTGAAGTAATCAATAGTGACTAAAATGAACTTTCTGTTTCCCGATGCTGGATGGAACGGGCCGATGATGTCGATTCCCACTTGCTATCATGCAAGTCGAGGGCTGAACTTTTGATGTCCTGAGCGTGGATTTGGCATTTGTAGCATTTTTGCACAAAGTCTTCGCAGTCTTGTCTCATCATATGCCAGTATAATCCTTGTGTGAATGCGCATTGGGCTAGCGATATTCCTGAAACATGTGCGCCACAGATACCTTCGCGAAGCTCTCTGATTTTGATCTGAGCTTATTTTTGTGAGATACATTCGATAAGTGGTCCTCCTCCAGTGAGTCGATATAAGATTTTATTTTGGATAGTAAATCTGGGGTACTTGGCCAACAGTGATCGAGCTTCTTCTTTGTTACTGGGGAGGATGTTAGAATTGAGGTAACTATAAAATGGTCTTCTCCAGTCTTCAGGGTCATCATCTTAAGTAATGGTTATCTGGAGTGTTGACAGGATATCAAGGCTAGAATGCTCGATGATCTCGATTTCTAAAGATCTTTTTTTACTGTCTTCATGTATGGCAACGATGTAAGCTAATGCGTCGACATGGTAATTTTCTTGTCGAGGTAAATAAGATATTGTTGCATGTGTGAAATGTTTCATCTTTTCTTTGACCAAAGCTGCGTAATCGACCATTTTGCTCGTTGCCTTGAAAGTTTTGTTATAATGATTTGCCACGAGTAAAGAGTCGACATATACTGCTAATTCTTCAGCTCCAAGAGTAAGTGCAAGATCAAGACCGTGTAAGATTCCCTCGTATTTGGTCTCATTATTGGTAGCATAGAAGTTGAGTTTGATAGCTTTCTCAATGCGATGATTGGAAGGCGTAACGAGGACTATACCAATTCTAGATCCTTGTGGTCCTGCTGACCCGTCTGTAAAAAGTCGTTACCCTGAGCTTTTGGACCAGGTGTCTGGTTCTACAATTGAGTCATTTGTGAAGAGTTCTTCGAGTTCTTCCCAATCGAGGTCCTCGACGGGAAAATCTGCCAAAAATTTGGCCACTACTTGTCCCTGGATGGAGATTTAAGGTTCGAAGGAAATATCATATTCTCCAAGAAAAATAGACCATTGTTGGATTCTTCGAGAATTTTCTTTTTTGGAGAGTACTAGTTTGAGTGGGTACTTGGTGATGACTTTGATAGGGTGAGCCTGAAAGTATGGACGAAGCTTTTGAGAGCTGTAGACCAAGGCGAGTATCTGTTTTTTTTTTGTATCATTTTTCAGCAGGCATAAATGTTTTGCTGAGGAAGTAGATTGGTTTTTCTACGCCGTTATCTTCTCGAATAAGAACGGAACTGATTGAATCTTCAATTATTGATAAGTACATAGTGAGTAATTCGCCATCAATTGGAGTACTCAGTATAGGAGGACGCCCCAAGTATCATTTAAGATCTTAGAAAACCATTTCACGGTCACGAGTCCAAATGACTTCCTTTTGCTATTTGATTGAAAGAGGAGTGGGGCTGCCACGAAGAATGAGGTAAAGGAGTTTGCATCGATCAGATGACGTAGAGATAAATTTGTGAAGAGTGGCTATCTTGCCGGTGAATTTTTGAACATCTTTTTTCGTTCGAGGAGATGGCATTGCCATGAGTGCTTTGATTTAAGCCAGATCGATTTCAATTCCTCGTTTTTTATGAGATGTCCCAGGAATTTACCAGAGGCAATGTCGAATTAACATTTTTCTGGGTTTAGTTTCATTTGGTACTTGCGAAGGATATCAAAGATAGTTTGTAGGTTGTTTGGATGATCTTCTCTTTTCAAGCTTTTACAAATCATATCATCGATATAAAGTTCCATGATTTTTCTGAGGTGATCTTTGAACATTTGGGTTACAAGTCGTTGGTAAGTAGCTTTAGCATTCTTTAACCCAAAAGGCATGGTTGTCTAACAGTAAAGACCTCTTTCGGTTATGATGGTTGTTTTTTCCTGATCTTCTTCAGGGAATGGAACTTGGATGTATCCCGAGGCGGCATCCATCATAGAAAGATGTTCGTGTCCTGCGACTTAGTCGAGAAGTTACGAAATTAGTGGTAGTGAATAACTGTCTTTGGGTGTGAACTTGTTGGGTTCTGTGAAGTTGACACAAACCCTTATCTTTCTGTTTTTCTTTAGTACAGTGACGATATTAGAAACCCACTTCGAATATTTAGCTTCCCGAATAAATCTTACACGAAGAAGTTTATCAATTTCTTCGTTAACTACATCTCGGAGCCGGGGAGCTAGATTCTGTCATTTTTGGATGACTCGGTGGCAAGCAATTGAAGGATCGATGTCATGCATTTCTTAGAAAGTTCAGGCGAAGACGTCGATATTTTTCTTAAGTAGCTGTATTATGGCCTTTTTTTCATCGATTGACAACTTAGAGCCAATGAAGGTTGTGCGTCCTGGGCCATCGAGTTCAACAGTTTCGACCATTTTAGTATCATGTTGCTCAAACGTGGGTGGTGCATCGTGTTGTAGTTGCTATGCTCTGAGAAGTTTAGCTGCATGAGGGTTGGTTGTGATATTTTCGCACATTCGTGCGACTGCTTGGCTGCTTTTGATTTCATAGACCCCGTGATCCGTCGGAAAACGTAATGCTGGATGATAAGTTGAGGGCACTACTTTGATAGAATACAACCAACTGCGTCCCAAAATGCCCAAATATTTGTACTCTACATCAATGACAAGAAATTTGACAAATGTGGTTTCTGAACCTGCCTGAACTGGCAGAATGATTTCTCCTGTGGCTGATTCTTTTGAACCATTGAAGCCCTTAATTATTATTGTCAAAGCTTTTACCGAATCTGCAAGGCCGAGGACTTCAATTGCTCTTCTGAACAAGACATCTGTGGCACTTCCGGTATCGATGATAAGCGTATGTAGGTAGTCCTGTCCGACTTTGAGCATAATAATGAGAGGGTCATCATGAGGGTACTTAACATTACTGGTGTCGCAGTCCTCAAAGGTTATTTGTAAGGACGCTTGGATTTGCAGGTGCTTGGAAGAAGTTTTGCTAATTATCTGAGGAGGTCATTTTACAGCAAGATGTAATGCGATCGTCTTGCTTTCTTTTCTTCCCTTTTTAATTTCAATCATGTACAAGTGGCGAGCTTATCCCTGGGCCTGATTTTGTTCAACTTCTTTATTTTTTGCTTGATCTTCGAGAAACTTTTGGATATCGATGACATAATTATGAAGTCTGCCAGCTAATAGGATATGATGAAAGATCCGTATGAGGGAGTAACAGCGGTCAATTTTGTGACTATGTACATTATGATATTGGCATAAGGGTCTTTTGGGAAGATCAAAAATTGCTTGTGGTGCGCGATAGCACTCGTCTCCCTTTATCGTTGGCAAGATAGCGGAGAGAGTAGTTGTCATAGGCGGTAAAACTGGGACTGATCTATCCGGTTTGCCATCTCTTCTTCTATTATTATCAGTGTTTATGTCACGTTTCTTAGGTGCTTTAGTAGTGATTGCTCGTTGGGATGGGGTCGAAGGCATTTCTTGAGAATGGATGACAGATAACCTCTTCATCATATCTTTCTTCGATCACTCCAGTTCGATGTAGTTATTAACTACATCAATCATTTCGGTGACTATGCGTGGTTTGTGCAGAGTAAGTTCTTCTCGAACTTTTGAGTCAATGTGCAAGGTGAAGGTGAATGCCAAAACTACGATTTTAGGGTCTGAATTCCCAATCTTCTATGTTTCCTGTAGAAAACATTTATAAAAGTTTGCCAAGGTTTCTTACACGCCTTGCTCGAAGTAAAATAAGGAATCAACAGTGATCTCTCTTTCCGAGCATGAGCGTAATTGGATTCGAAAAGATGTTGCAATTGGCTGAAAGTAGTGATGGAGGCTTCTTGGATAGTGTGGAACCATCGGAGTGGTTCTTCCTTAAGGCTCATATTGAATAGCCTACAGAGCATATGGTTGAGTTTCTAATATAACCCAACCGCAGCTTTGAAATGTCAAACATGTGTGAGCGGGTTAATTAGGCCTGCATATTGAATAAATTTGGCCATATGGAAATTTTTTGGGATGGGCATATTTTTGAGATATGGAGATATGGGGTTTGTTTTGATTCTATCAAGTGCAAATCATTAGCCTGGGATGTTATAGTTAATGGCTTAGATTCTGTTGTTAAGGTCGTCTAAGGTGACGAACTGTTGCGGGGGGAGAGGTAAGGCCGCGATCTGAGGAACAAAATCCCCCTGTCCTTCTAGTCCCAATCGATCTCTGACGGGCCTTCTTTCCGACAGAGGGGTTTGGTGATGTGTACATCGACTGCCTTGGGTTATCGAGGGTGAGGAGGTTAAACCAAAATGTTGAGAGGCTCTATTTGGATTTCCTGATATGGATCGATAAATTTGTTGATTGTCTTCTCTCGGCTGATCATCACATTGAACCGCTCTTGATCGATGTTAACTTTGAGAGAGTGGAATTGTCGTCTGGCAGGCAGTGAGTCGATCTTGTGTCCTTCGTAGTCACTCCATCTCTTTTTGATGTGTTTGACTTTGCTAATCCAGGGCATTTCTTCGTTCGTCTCTCTCCATTTGAAGAGCTTGAGCGTGGACACGCTGATCTTCCAGTCTCTGGGTTTTTTCTATGGCCATTTGGTTTTGAAGCTCGAGTACTGCACCATGTAGATCGATAGCTCATGGTATTTACTGATCTCTTATGGTATTGGAATGGCTTCTCAAGTTCATGTTTCTCATTAGATGGTGTTCAGATCAGAAATGGTAGAAAAAAGTATGGTTTTCCCATTGACGGTGCCAATTGTAGTGGCAGGTTTTCCAGGAGGAAAATCTTTGCCAATAATTATTTGTAAAGGCTGCAATAAAACTAGATAGACAAGATTTTACTTGGAAACTCAGTAAAAGCTAAGAAAAACCACGACCTCGAGGAGGGTTTTGATGTAAAATCCAGTATGTTGCTAGTTATTAAAGAGTTTTATGAATGATAGTAGGGTTATGAGATTATAATTGGTAATGTGTGAGGATTTTTATATCCTCAATAATCTATTCTCCGCCTGTATTTATAGTGGGTACAGGCAGTTCTATAAAAAAGAAACAGTATCTTATTCCGGGGGGAGTGGGCAAACTTTGCGGATCTCTAACAGCTTTTTCTTGACCAGGCACAATGGCTACTTCTAGAATGTTAAGTTATTTTCGACTGTAATGTATTATCTTCTCGAATGTAGGCCTTCGATTATGTATAGTTGTTTTTTACTGCGCTCTGCTGGCTTTTCCTTGTCGAATCTGGGAAATATACTACTATCGGCTCATCCAAAGCTGTATGGTTTGGGTTGGATTCAAAAAGACGCAGATTTGAAGATTACTAAGGAGTGTATATTCAAATTTGTGATTACTGAGAAGTTTATTAAGGAAGTGACATATGCGGTGGTTCCGTTGGATGTGTGTCAAGTCTTCTTAGGTAGCCCTTATCTTTGGGACCGAGATATAATCAGTTACCGTAGATCTCGTAAGTACCATCTTATAAAGGAGGGGATGGAGTTTCATATCAATGTGTGCAAGGGACATATCACTACCAATAATTTAGTAATGGCGACTCTGGCAAAGAGAGGTTGGTTAATGTGAGCGGCAAATTTGTATTGTTGTTGGTGTGACAAGTTCAAGAGGGTCCGTCGGCTAAGGTGTTGTCTACTTTGGTAATGTCTCCTAATCAACAAACCGATATGGAGAAGTTGATAAAGGAGTATGAAGAATTGTTTCTGGGCATAGAAGGGATGTTGATAAGAGGTTTTTAGAGCTTCTAGCAAAATACCCACTTAAAGTACAGTTGTCAAATTGTTGCATGGATGAGTGTGATCGAATCCATAAGGAGGTTTGGGAAAAACAAATATTTTCTAGGCCGAATTATGGTTTTGTAAAATATAAATCTATAAGGAAGAAATAAAAACTAATTATAACACTTAATGAGAAAGAGCTAAGGTTCGGACTTGGCCTCTACTTTTCAAAGCACTAATCGATATACAACTAGATCCTAATATCTCCACTCATCATATGTTCGTGTTAAGACACATACGATGTTGTAAAATAAACCACTAAATCGATGGTCAAGCAATTAGTGGTCATGCTTTTAAGTGATGGTGAAGAGTATCTTAGAGAATTATCAACTCAACCATGTCTAGGCTTGAGTAAGTTCTCAAGTGTTTCCTCTTTCTAGATCTCCATATCAAGTTTTCGACTAGTAGCACTTGTTTGTTTCCGAAGTTATCGTACACCAAACTGAAGTTAAGGTCAAGCCTTCGATATGATGCACTAACTTATCAATCATAAAGTACTAAGAGAAAACTAATTAGAACCTATCTATTATCAACTATTGTTCATCCAAGAAGAGGCATCATCCTAGCCTTAGCTAGGAGATTAGCTGCTCATCTCGGACTTCATTGCATTAACAACTAAAGAAGACATTAACAAAAATTAAACTAAAAGAGAAGAGATAATTAAATAAAACAAAGACTTTATTTCTTCTAAACTTGCTCTAATATGAGATGCCTAATTACAATGGGGGGAGGGTTCCTTTTATAGGTGAAGGAACCCAAATTTAGAAACTATACATTAAATTGTAAAGAATATTTTCGCAAAATATCTTCTAATTTTACAACCAATCACCTAAGATTCTTGCATATAATTCTTTTAAGTGATGTAGAGATTTTTCTTCATGGAAACTCATGCATATATCTTCAAAATAAAATATCTTTAAGGATCTTGGATGCAATATATTCTTTGATCTTATTCTCCAAGAATATTTGTGTATATATTTCTTCAATCTTGAGACCAAATATATCGTCTTTGACTTTTTTTGCAATGAGCTTGTGGAGACACTTTTACTTGACTTTAAGTGCTTGGTTTTAAATATCCATCTCCAATAGCTGCAATCAAACAAAAGTACATAATTACTCAAAATTAAATATAATGGACGACTAAAATACATGTTCGAGTATATTAAAAATGTCATAATTACGCGCTCATCAATTACCCCCAAACTTGTCTTTTGCTCGTCCTGAGTAAAATAAAATAATAGCCACTTTCGCAGGGAGCGCGATTGCATTTAGTATATGCAACAAGCCGTTAAAACTTCAGGTTTAGCCTGGTGGACAACTGTTGTCTCGTGTGGGTTTACAGCGACTATACCCACAAAAGTCAATAAAGACATTTTAAATAATTCTAGAATACACATGACTCATTTCCTTTGAACTTATCCTTACTTAGTTGTGACAAAAATATAACGATCGATAAATCCTTAAACTTGTTATTCTCCCAATTATACCAAAGAATATTTTAAGCTTATCCGAAACTAGAGGTACTACCCCAAGATTAGAAAGAGATTCAAGTATTTTACTTTAGCTATATTTTACTATACAATGAAAATAGTTTTATCGCCTAATACGTTGTCTAGAATAATTTACTCAGTTTTTGGTAGTCTAGTTCTTACTAGAATAAATTTAACGGTCAGTTCGACAAGTGCCTTAGACAATTCGTGTTCTTAGATTTTTTTTTCTTTTGCAAGCCTTTTCTTTTGAGTACTTTGCTTCTTAGTGAAGCCTCCGTAACAAGGAGTTTTCGGTCAACAGTCCCTGCCAGTTGGCTATGGTTACCGGGGTGTGGTGCCCCATCATGACCTAGACTCAGGATTCTCACAAGTAATATTTTCGTATGCTCCTTTCAAATAGTTTATGGTCAAACTCGATATTGGTGACAATTTTTCCTCTTTCAGTTCTTAATCATACGTGTAGCCTTGCAGGGTTAAAGTTTTTAGAGCACATTTGGCTTATTGTTATTTTTTCTTAGGAATGAACTTATTCTTAGACAGTTGTCTCCCTTGTAGTAAGCTATTCTTAACATAAATGCTAAATTTCTCTTATACTGAGCAAAAATCTATTGAAGGTATTAATTGCAAAACTACAGTAAAGTGCATGTTTTCAAAATATTCCAAGTTAACTTGAATTAGTCGCTAATAAAAAGATAGTACATCTAACTTAAGATTTTCCAAAATATTCTAGTATATACTTGGTACAATTTCAAAAATTAGGTTTTTCTATAATATTTATGTCAAGGTAAAATCAGTTTCAGTGTTTAAAAATTTGTCAAAAATATATCATAAATTGTCAAAGTGCCATTATTTCACTTTTCTTCAAAAAACATTTAAAGAAATGGTTTCCTACCCCCAAACTTAAATAAAACAGTGCCCTCAATGTTTGAGAACAATAAAATAAATGGAAGAGGAAAACTAAAAATTTTCACCTGAATGTGTCATGGGTTTCCTCCCAAGAAGTGGTAAGTTTGTTGTCTTCAACCAGACTAATATATTCCCATACTTAAATAATGTTGCAATGGTACTATATGGGTACACAATATCAGCTCTGATATACTAGATCATTTAGAAATATTATCTCTTCATCAAAAGTGTAAGACTCTAAGTACGGTTTTAATCGTTGGCCATTGACCTTAAAAATATTTATGTTCTTAGGACCCTCCACCTCCACAGCCCCATGAGGAAAAACAATTTTAACCGCATAGGGGACATGTCAACGGGATCGCAGGATCCCTGGAAATTGACGAAGCTTGAGTTATAAAGCAATACCTTTTGATTAGGCTCGAAGGTTTTATAAATAATTGATTTATTGTGAAAAGCTTTGGTACATTCCTTATAAATTTTTGAACTTTCATAAGCCTCATGACGGAGTTCATCCAACTCATAAAGTTGAAGCTTTATCTTGGACTCAGCTTGGTCCATCTCAAAGATTAATGGCCTTTGTAGCCCTAAGAGCTTTGTGCTCTAGTTCTACAGGTAAGTGGCAAGCCTTCCTAAAGATAAGTTTATAAGGTGGCATTCCAATCGGGGTTTTATAAGCTGTTCGATAAGCCTATAGAGCGTCATCAAGATGATCTGACCAGTCTTTACGATCAGTTTGAACAACTTTTTCTAAAATTCTTTTAATCTCTCGATTGAAAACTTCTACTTGACCACTTATTTGTGGATGGTAAGGTGTGACAACTTTATGAGTGATAGAATAATTTTTCAATAAAGTTTTAAAAATACTATTGCTAAAATGTTTCTCACCATCACTAATAACTGCTCGAGGAGTGCCAAAACAATTAAAAATGGTTTGTCATAAATTTGACCACATGCTTATGGTTATTTGTCAGACATGCTACCGCTTCAACCCATTTGGAGACATAGTCTACTGCGACTATAATATAAAGGTTTCCTCGAGATGATGAAAAACGGGCCCATAAAATTTATGCCCCAAACATCAAAAAGTTTAACAATAAGAATGTTGTTTAGGGGCATCATGTTGCGGTGAGAAATATTGTCGGTCCTCTGATATCTATCACAAGTAGAACAAAAGGTCTGTGTATCACATAAAAGGGTATGCCAATAAAGACCAGATTAAGAAATTTTGGCAACCATTTTCTTGGCACTGAAATGCCCTCTACAGGAATAGGTGTGGCAAAACATGAGTACGCTCTCGACTCATTATTTGGAATGCATCTTCTAATAACTTGGTCTGAATAAAATTTATACAGATAAGGATTGTCCCAACTGAAACGTCTAACCACATGTAAGATTTGGTTTTATCTTGCTTAGACCAGTGGTCAGGTAATCCTTCAGTAGCAAGATAATTAGCAATGTCGGCATACAAAGGTAGTTGTATAATAGCCTTAAGCTGCTCATCAGGAAATGTCTCTAAGATAAAGAGGAGATCTTCACCACCTTCGATCAGAATTTAGGATAAATGGTCGGCTATAACATTTTTGACACCTTTTTTATCTCGAATTTCGATGTCAATTTCTTGTAATAAGAAAATCCATCGGATTAACCGAGTCTTAGCGTTCTTTTTGGATAACAAATATTTTAAGGCCGCGTGATCGTTGTAGACAATGATTTTGGACCCAACAAGATATGACCAAAATTTTTCTAATGCAAACACAATGGCTAATAACTCTTTCTCAGTGGTGGAGTAATTTATTTGGGCATCATTGAGTGCGCGACTGGCATAGTAAATAACATGAGGTTTTTTTATCTACTTTTTGCCCTAAAACTGCTCTAACAGCGTAGTCAGATGTATCGCACATCAATTCAAATGGAAGATCCCAGTTGGGCGGTTGGATGATTGGAGCGGAAGTTAATAGATGTTTGAGCTTCTCAAAAGCTCTAGAACATTCATCGTTAAAGTGGAAATCAGTGTCCTTAGCAAATAAATTGTATAACGGTTGGGAAATTTTGCTAAAATCTTTGATAAACTGATGATAAAACCCCGCATGGCCTAGAAAAGATCGAATGGCCTTAACCGTCTGGGGTGGAGGTAAGGAAAAAATAATATCGATTTTGGCCTTATCAACTTCTATCCCTTTGTTGGAGATGATATGCCCAAGAACTATCCCTTGTGTCACCATAAAATGGCACTTTTCCTAGTTTAACACCAAATTGGTTTGGGTACATCATTTTATCATGAACTTCAAATGGTACAAATATTCATCAAAAGAGGAACCAAACACTGAAAAATCATCCATAATGATTTCGATAAATTTATCAACCATATCAGAGATAATGCTCATCATGCAACGTTAAAATGCAGCGGGTGCATTACACAAACCAAATGGCATACGTCGATAAGCATAAGTCCTGTAGGACATGTGAATGTGGCTTTCTCCTGATCTTCTGGGGTGATGGGGATCTGATTATATCCAGAATAACCGTTAAGAAAACAATAATGACTTTTTCCTACTAATCACTTAAGCATTTGATCAATGAATGGAAGAGGAAAATGATCTTTCTAGTGACTGTGTTTATCTTTCTGTAATCAATACCAACACACCACCCGGTGGTCATACAGGTAGGGATTAATTATTATTCTCATTTTTAACTACAGTAATCCCTGATTTCTTAGGTATAACTTGAACAGAGCTGACCCACTTACTATCCGAAATGGGGTATATGATACCAGAGTCTAATAGCTTGAGAACTTCTTTCTTAACCACCTCCATCATAGTAGGATTTAAGCACAATTTTATATCACCTTCCTCGTGATTGATGCGATGCATGCACACTGCTGGGCTAATTCCGTTCAAGTCTTCTATAGACCACCCTATGGTTTATTTATGTTTTCTAAGGACACTCAACAGTCTACCTTCCTGGTCTGTATTTAGATTGGAAGTTATTATCACAGGTAGAGTTTTAGAATCTCCTAGAAAGTCATACTTGAGAGTATTAGGTAATAGCTTGAAGTCTAGCTAGGGTGGTTTAATAATGGATGGAATAGGTAAAGTAGTTGATGGTTCAAGAGGCTCCAGTCTAGCTCTCCATTTGGACATGTGAAAAATAGGATTTGAGTCGAGTAAGGCACTAAATTTGTCAACGATCGTGTCTTCATTAAAGTCCTCACCAAAGTTCACAAGACATAATTCTAAGGGGTCGTCAGAAAATGATTTAGGGAACGAGTTGTAAACTAGGGAGTCAATCATATTCAGCTCAGCCATATCCTCAGAATGAGGGACTTGAGTATTATTGTTAAAAAATTGAGTTTGATCTTCATGTCTCCCATTGATAATTGTAAGACCCCATTAAAGCAATTAATAATGGCATGAACAGTCGCAAGGAAAGGGCGGCCCAATATGACGGGGATCTCGCAGCTAGGATTCGTGAAATCTTCAGTATCCAAGACAACAAAGTCCAAGGGGAAAATAAGAGTATCAACCTTGATAATAATTTCCTCAAGGATACCATATGGGTATCGTATTGATCTATCAGCCAATTAAAGTGTCATTCGGGTAGGTTCGAGTTCTAAAAGTCCTAATTCCTGATAGACCGAGTAAGGTAAGACATTTACACTATCCCCCAAGTCGTGTAACACCCTATCCACTTTCTGATCTCCAAATTTATAAGGGATGGTTGGGATTCCTGGATCTCGAAGCTTAGGAGGGGTTAGTGTCTCAATCAAAATGACTTTCTTGTGCACATTGATTTTCTTTTTCCTAGTGCACGCATCCTTAAGGAATTTGGCATATGCAGAAATAAGCATGATGGCATCGAGTACTGGAATATTTATATGAACTTGCTTAAATGTATCTAATATCTCGTCAAATTGAATCCCCTTATTAGTCGGAAGAAGGCGTTGTGGATAAGGCACCTTTGGCTCAATACGTGCCTTAGGTACAAAAATGGACGAGGTAGGCAACTCCTTAGATTTCTTAGAAATTTCATGGTTGCTTACTATAATTGGTTCACTCATACCTACCTCATCCTCAATAGCAACTGGTGTTGGCTCAACTCTAGGTATTTCAACTCGGTTATCAATTTGTCTGCCACTTCGAAGAGTGGTAATGGCATTAAGCTATTTTGGGATTGAGCTAGAATCAAAACCCGGTGCTACTTTTGGATTAGATACAGGCTAGCTAGGTAGCTTACCTGGTGGTCTCTCATGCAATACAATTGCCAATTGTCCTATCTGAGTCTCTGAACTAGAGATAGATTAGGATGTAAAATTTTGATTCACCAAAGTTTGTTGTTGGAATTGTATCATTTGTTGCTAAAATTGTAATGCTTGTTTTTGACTTTCCATTGATTGTTGCTTGAAGAGAGTAAGGGCGTCTTCCAAAGATGGTTTAGGTAGAGCGAGTGGGAACTATTTGGATGAATGAAAGGATTGTTAAGGATAAGATTGTAAAAGGGGATTCCTAGACAAATTATGACCTGAGGTTTGTGGCTCTCCAAAACCAGAACTGGGTTGGTTGTTCTTCCACGAAAAATTTGGGTGGTTCTGTCAAGTTGGCTTGTACGAGGGCTTCTTGTAGGTATTATTCAAAGCATTTACTTGCTCTTGATTGTCATTCATTTCATTGAACATGGGACATATTTGAGTCACATGGGTTATATCATAACAAACGGTGCAACCCTATTACTAAACTTGGTTCGCACTACCCTTAGATTGATTCATAGCCATAGCCTCAATTTTTCAGGTAATAATATCTAATTGAGCTTTGATGGCCGTTCCCTCACTCACTTCATATAAGCCCCTTTTCTTGATTGTACAGACATTTCTATGAGGATCAAAATCCTACTATTGAGAGTTCTCAGCCAAGAATTTTTTAGAGCTCGCGCGTAAAGTAGATAATCTCGATCAAAAATCAACTATTACTGCTTTCACCAACGCGCTCTAGCTTGATTGCAAGGCCAAAGAGCACCTCTTCTTAAATAAACTCGCGACCTTGGAGGATATGATCACCAAGGTCAATGATTACGTCAACTTAAGAGGCATAAATCTACTAAATTCGTCCTAACCATTAAAGGTCCAACTACATAACAAAATATTGAACCGAAGGAGGACCAGGGTGATTAAAAGCATTCCAAGGGCAACGCTAGCAACCCTCGGAAAGGTGGTACATTACCCAAGCTAATCCTCCTCAAGATGAATGTCCGCATCTCAGTAATTTTTCCAATTCTGTCAAAAAATAAGCTCTACTATCCATCCCAACCATTGGAACCAATCGAAAGTCGCCCGTACTACATGCACCATAAGGTGAATCATCATGCTGCTGGAAACCGTTATGCTTTACAGAGGTTGTTGGAGTTTATTTTCAAAGAGAGATGGTTGTTCAAATACATTATCGATCTGGTAACCTACAATGATGGCAGCTATAAGAAGCAGCTCGAAGTAGTCCAGGTCGAAGATCAAGCTGATAAGAAACATCTTTACCATATGTACCACAACAGCATGATCAAAATTCATCAGATTAATAACTCTTGCAGATTCAAGCGTAAGAGATTATCAGAATGTTGTGATCTCACACCACAAGATAAGGAAGCCTAGCTTCTTCCTGAGTCAAACAATCGCCGGCTTGGGATTTCATTCGAAAATTGCGATATTAGTCACGTTAAATTTCTACATCATGATACATTAGTAATAATGCTCATGATGAAGAATTTTGTCATGCATACAATGATGATCGATACTAGAAGCAGTATTGAGATTCTTTTTCAGAGCGTGATCGACCAGACGGGTTTGGCATATCAAGTTATTCTGAAAGATACCGATATCAGTGAATTTAATAGTTCTAGAGAAGAGCGAGTTCGCAAGATCATCTTACCTATCACCACTGGGCCATTCATAATCAACGTCGTATTCTACGTGATCAATGCCAAATCTTGCTATCTCAGCATTATGGGTCGCTGCTGGATTCCAAACACGGAAGCAATCGCTTCCACATATCATCAAGCACTTCACTTTAAACACAATGATGGCATCTATGAAATCAAGGTTAGTCAAAAGCTTTCTAGAGCTTGCGAAAATATCATCTCTGTCATTCTAAATAAATCAGATATGTACGCTGTATAACAATTACAGAAAGATGGTCACCTTGATGATCAGTCTTCAACAGAAGAGCCTACAGAATTCATCGACATTGATGGACCTAGCCGAGGTACTTTTATCAGTACCAAGCTGGTCTAACACGAGAAGGATGCTCTCATTCACTTCTTACGAATGAATCGAGACATCTTTGCATGGACTTTTGAGGAAATGCCCGGGGTGGGCTATCAGCATCAACACACCGGTGGTCAAATAGAAATAATGACGACTCTCACCTTGTCTTCGAGATAAAGTCAACATTGAGATCGAAAAATTGATCAAAGTGGGATTTATTCGAGAAGCCAAGTATCCAAATTAGATATCTAACATTGTCGTTATTCCAAAGAAGAATAAAAAGGTCTGAGTTTGCGTAGATTTTACCGATCTAAACAAACATACTCCAAAGGATAGTTTTATTCTTCCTATCATCCATCAAAACCTTGATTCTATGGCAGACCATGAACTCTTATCTAAGATGGACGTTGTTTCAGGATACAATCAGATTTATCTCTTAGAAGAAGATCAGGAAAATACCACTTTCATAACTGAAAGAGGGCTTTACTATTACAAAGTCATGCCCTCCAAACTCAAGAACGCAGACACGACTTATCAACGGTTAATGACAACTATGTTCAAACCACACCTGGAAAAATCGTGAAAGTCTACATCGATGATCTCTTGTGCAAGAGCTTACAGTCAGAAAACCACATCATAGATCTAACCACAATATTTAACATTTTACAATCATACTGAATGTGACTCAATCCAGATAAGTATCAATTCGGAGCTCATTCAGGCCAATTCCTCGGCTACCTCATCAGCAAGAAGAGGATTGAGATTGATCCAGATCAAATTTGAGTTCTCCTCAATATGCCATCTCCAAAGGCAACGAAGGACGTACAAAAACTAGCTGGCAAGATTGCCGCTATTAACAGATTTGTCTCTAAGTCTTCAGATCGCTGTCGTTGGTTATTCTTATTACTCTGAGGTTGTACCAAACAAGGAAAAGTTTAACCCAATGTAGAGATCTAATGGACATCAAAATGCAAGGCAGCTTTTCAGGAACTCAAAACATATCTGGAGAAGTCTCCCATAATTAACACCCCGGTAGGTAATGAGGAACTGATCAACTACCTGGCAGTTACAGATACTTCTATCAGCTCGGTACTCATTCAACTTGAAGAGAAGATAGAAAAGCCAGTCTATTTCATCAGCAAAGTCCTCACTCCAGCAAAATGAGGTATTCTAAAATCGAGAAACTCTTACTCACTCTCGTTTACACTTTACAGAAACTTAAGCACTACTTTTAAGCTCATTCAGTGAAAGTCATGACGAACTACCCACTCAAGAAAGTTTTGTCCAAAAAAGAAAAATCACGAAGAGTGCAGCAATGGTCAGTAAGTTTGGGAGAACATGATTTCAAGTTTAAACAAAGACATTCAGAAAAAGGTCAAGCCATTACTGATTTTCTCACGGCTTTTCCACTGGAAGATCCCGATTGGGAGGAGTACGATCCTAACCTTATAGAATAAATTACAGAAGATTTATCCACCAAAGCATTTGATAAGTGAGCTGAATGGATTACAAGGAAAGGGTGGAGACTTCTTATAGATGGATCTGCTGGACTCGTAGGGTCAAGAATTGAAATTGCATTGATTACCCCTTCCAACGACAGGATCAAAAAATTATTCCGCCTTGATTTTGAAGCCTCCAACAGCGTCACCGAATATGAAGCTTTAATTCATGGACTCGACCTTGCACTCGAGTTTAGTGTTCCAGAGCTTTCAATCTACACAGATTCTCTACTCATCGTCCACCATTACACCAAACAATGTAAAAAGAATAGAAAAATGATCGAATATGCAGCCCTCATTGCAGATAGGATGAACAGGTTTACGAAAGCAACTCTCGATTATCTTCCTCAAGGTGAAAACAGACACACCGATTCCTTGGCTTATCTAGCTGGAGTCTTGGGTACATAAGCCAGATATCTACAGATCAAATTGATATTAATCTCCAGTATTGATCTATATTCAATATACACTATCAACACTGGGACGATAAAGAGGAGGACGACGATTGGCAAAAGCCCTTTATTGCCTATTTTGTCCCTAATAATGAATGCAAAGGGCCCTTCCCAACAGATCCAAAGGAGCGCCGACAGTTGATTAAAAACTTAAGTGTTACACAGTTCAAAATAGTTTTAAATATCGTTATTCAGTTATGGGGCCTTACCTCAAGTGTCTCTCTAAGAAAAAGAAGATGGACTGCTCAGAGATTTACATGAAGGAACTTGTGGCTCCCATGCCTCAGGTCGATCACTCGCTAACAGAGCAATTACACAAGGAATATTCTGGCCAGGAATGCGCAAACAAGTAGAAGTGTACTCACGCAAATACGATACATGTCAGTGACATGGACACATGATCCGCGCCCCTGCATTCAAACTACATACCTACAAGGTGTTCTGGCCATTTAAGCGATGGGCACTCAATCTCGTCAAGGAATTTCCTAACACTCTAAGTAATCGACGATACCTCCTCATAACAACATATTATTTTACAAAATGGGTGGAAGCAGTTCCACTCTGATGAACTAGAGAAGAAGAGGTCATATCTTTTATCTGGGAACATATCATCACATGGTTTGGGTGCCCCCACCTGATTCAGGTCGATAACGGGCCCCAGTTCGTTGGAGAAAAAGTTGTAGCCTTCCTCAACAAATACAGCATCATCCACTCACCATCCAATCCCTACTACCCTCAAGGCAATGGCCAAGCCGAAATCACCAACAAAACCATCGTGGATGACTCAAGAAAAGGTTCAATCACAGAAAAAATGAAATTGGATGCGGCAGCTCCCTCATGTCTTATGGCCCGTACATACTACATTAAGCAACCGGCTGTACCCATTCCTCCTAGTCTATGGCACAAAAGCTATCATTCCAACAGAATACTACCATCCAGTCAAAGATCACGAGCTTATCGATGAAGAAAATGAGTTCGAACTGGCCTGCAATCTAAATTGGATTGATGAGACTAGGGAACACACTATCACCAACCTAGGTCGATATCATCATATGTTGGTCAGATCGTATAACAAAAGAATCTATAACTGAGAGTTCTAAATTAATGATTTCGTCCTTAGAGAGATCCCCTAACACAGAAAGGAAGCCCACACTGGGAAACTAGTAGAAAATTGGGAAGGTTCATTCCTCATTATTGGTCGAACTGGTCTGGGATTATACTATCTCATGACGGAACAAAGAGTTTGAATCCCAAATCTATAGAACACTAGGCGATTGAAGTAGTATTATGGTTAAGTCCCTGCACCCCCCATCTCAAAATTTTCGTTCTTTCCATTCCAAAAGTGAGATTTCAATCTCTAAACAATGTACATTCTATTATACTCAATGAAAATTCTAAGTTGTTCCCCACATTTACTTTCTACATTACATAGATTAAAGTAAAGACTAGCTTTTAATCGACCTTTATACAGATTAAGGCATAGGTAATGCTAGCCTTCAATCGAGCTTTATACATAATTTGTGATTAAAACAAAGGTAGTACTAGTTTTCAATCAACAATCTCTACCAGACATAAGATAAAGCAAAGGTCAAACTATCTTTGATCTCTCAATATGTCTATAACTACAGATTAAGGCATAGATAATACTAGCCTTTAATCGAGCTCTATATACAGATGAAGGCATAGGTAATACTAGCCTTCAATCGACCTCTACATATACTCTATGATTAAAACAAAGGTAATACTGGTTTTCAATTAAAGAACTCTACCAGACATAAGATAAAGCAAAGGTAAAACTAGCTTTTATTTCTCAATATGTCTGCGACAGATACTTTTATAGGTTATATCTATAAGCCACTTCAAAGGATTTTTTTCTGCTGATGGGAGGTCAGCTACGCTTTCTCCTGCAATAGAAGGACAATCATCCATAAAATCTCAGGCCCGAGCAGCTACAATAATCCTATCTTGCTCTAACAATTCAGTAGGTCGAGAACCTAACTCTATTTCCATGGCATTCAAACAGTTTCCTCGATCTATATCAGCAGTAAAAATACATCATCTACCCGACAGACAGTCGTTCAAGGTATCCCTCTCTAACTCAAGTCTTCTCACTTCCTCCATAAAATAGGTAATAATAACCATGAGCATCTCTAAGCGCGTTGCTTCAGGCATAACTACCTTGGAAAAATTCTTTCCCACTTTCTGGTACGGTCTTATAACTTATTATACTGTGCTTTATGCCACTCCATGCAACAATCAGTGTGGGACATTAGATTGATATGCTCTTTCACATTCTCCACCGCTTTATCTGACTCAGCCTGGTTCATAGTCCACAATTCTGCCACCTAAGCACGAAGTTCCTCAAGCTCCATGTCTACATCTCCCCCGACAGGAGACTTCTTTTACAATTCATCTTTTTTCCTTATCAAATGATCCTTACCCCCAATAACCTACTCCAACTCCTGCTCCCTGATATGAGCAGTATCCAATTTACCTTGGCACTCCCTTAAGCGCTTATTTCATCTTTGTACGTGAGCTTGAGTGCGAACTACATCTCCCTCTAGCTCTTTAATTTGAGCTGATAGGCTAACCACATCCCCTTAAACAATAGAGACCCCGACATCACCTTTATTCTTCCTCAAGCACTCACCAGCCCCGACCTTCTTAACACGCGAATTAGCCAAAGCCAAATCGGCCATCAATTGTGATACCCTCTCATTTAATTTATTACAGCACCTTTGAGCCATCCAGAAATCTAAACCTTTAGCAGATAAAGCCTCACTCAACTGCTCAACCATGATTTCAGAGTTAGATAGGTCATCTCGAGCTCTCTTCAGCTCGCTATCTTTCTCAATCATTTTACCCTTCAATCGCTCCAGTTCACTTTTGGAACTCACTAGATCAGTTCGAGTCTCCTCTTGCTCAATCGTCTTACTAATCATTTGGTCCTTCTGACTATCCACAAAAGCCCGTAATTCTTTATATGTCATTTCTAATGACTGAATACGGTATCGAGCCATGTCCACCTCCTTACTCTTTACCATCAACTCATCATTCTTGCTTTTGAGCTTCGATGTCTCTTCTTTCGCCTATGCAAGCTCTTTTTGCCCCTTATTAATTTTGGCATCTTTCCCCTCAATTTTCCGAGTAAGATCATCAACAGTTTGTGTTGCCTCGACAAACTTGAAATGTACATTTACGTATTGATTCTCCATATCTTCATTTGCTTCTCTCATCCTATCAAACTCTGCCACAAACTCTTGGTTATATTGGCGCGTCTCTTGTTCACTCAAATGAGTTGATTCCAATTCGGCCTATATCACAGATATAATACATCAAGTTTGATTCTAGAGCATTCAACTAATACATTCAATCATGATACAAGAATCTTATTTCTAATAAATTTCTATTTTTTGACATCTACTGTGTGAAACTGCTTCTAAACTTAAGGTTAAAGTATGATCCCAGTTCGATTACGATAACACATATATTTAATTTCAAGGTACACATTCTCTATGGTCCAACTTTTCAACACTTTGGTTTATCTATATACAGTTGATTACCACTGCTCCTAAACTATTAACTCATTTTTGGTCAATCTCTATACTCTAATTTTTACTTTGTAGCTCTAAAGTAATGCATCATACAAGTTAAATATTTTTTGCTCTTCTCTAACCTATAGCTCCGCTTGCGAAGACAACAAGGACGCTGAGGCTTCTTTCTCCTTAGCAAGCTCATTCTCCAAGTCCTCAATTATGAGGCGCATATCCTTAAGTTCCTACAAGCAATTTTTACAGACATCTCTTAGCCTACAAGAGTTATCCAATAAATCAATATTCCATATAGTTATAATTCTCAAAACCCACATACACACACATCCAAAGTTCAAACAATTTTACTCAACCTTCTCATTTTTATTCTCTGGATTTTCCTTGTCATCCCCTTGGTTCTTTAGTTCAGTTTGGGGAGAGACACCATCCAACCCTTCTACCATACCAACCGCATCTTCCTCCTCTTCAACAAAGGTACCCTCCATAACCTCCTTCACCTCAGCTTTGGAGTACTCCACTTTGAGAAGTTGACACCCAAGCCTGTCGCGCTGGACAACCGTTATATCTAGGTTCTTCTACGCTTCTTCTGTTAGCTCACTAATTTCTACCTCCTGCACAGCCTTCACAGAATCTAGTTGTTTCCCCTCCCAAGCCAAGTCAGACTTTAGTCGATCTACCTTCTTCTCGAGCTCTACCTTCTCAGTTTTGAGCTCAACTTTTCCTCCTCTATCCAGAGGTAGATCCCCTTCATCAGGCGAGTAGCCTAGACAAAACAAGTTTAATATATCTTAAGCTCGAATCACGAATAAAAAATTCAAAAACATACAGATCATCAAAACTTACCACTTTGTTCATCTGATCAGCACCCTTTCGAGCTGCAAGCATCGCCCTATCCTCCACGGCTCTCAACTCGTCTTCCTCCTCAGGTAGATTCTCCACGACCTTCACCCCAGTCACTCCAACAGGAAGGGCCGCCCTTTTCTTTTTTTTCCAACTCGACCTCACCACTTCTAGTGGTTCCAGAGGCTGAGCCACGTTTCATAACCTTCTTCTTCAGAAATGCCTGAGTTAACTTGTTCGACGTCGTAGATTTCAGAACGTCCGTAAATTCTAACTCGGTGACCTTTGGCATAGCCACACGCTTCTTTCTGCCTGCCCCTCTCTTCTTGTTGCCTCCAACCCCCGTCATTAATCTCATTGCCTGAGAGTTTTGTACCTTCTCAGACCTACTGTTAGCTCTTTTATGTCGGTTAATACCAAGGTCCTCCAGTACCGCCTCAAACTTAATCCCTTCTCGAGCAACAGTATTAAACATGGACTCTGTCTTCTTCACCATCGACTGAGGACCTGTAAACCAAATACAACACATTATCAAACAACAGAACAACTAACAATAACAACAGTTTGATATTATACGCTATTATACTTACTTTTCTTCACAGTTCTATATAAAAGTTCCATAGGTTCTTCATCTTCTCTCTGAAGGCAATCACCCTTCACCCAAATTATATTATCATTCTACATTCGACCTACCGAATTCATATCGAAGAAAAGCGGTCGAGATGAGCTCGTAAAGATGTATGCACCTCTACTTGAGGAATAATTTTTCACTCTATAAAACTACAAAACATCTTCAGGAGATATTCTCCTCTCCACTTTCTTCTTCTCCCACAACTTATTCAAACTCTCACATACATTGATCACCTCCTGCATGTTCCCATTCAACTGGGCAGGACACGCCCCTATGATATTTATTATCCCTTTTACAAAATTGCTAAGGTGCAAACTCAACCCGTACTCCAACTGAGACAGGTAGCACAAAAATCCCTCTTTCAGGTCGCCCTGCACATTTTCATCAAAGTACTCTAAGGAGATCAAATCATCTATCCCCATGTCTGATTTTTCCTTTTCTAAATCAGACAATAGAAAGAAATACTCCTCCCCAAATTCTATAATACAACTTCTAAACTGCTTCTCAGAATATTTTACGAAATTTCCCTATGATCCTCCTATGGCTGTGTTAGATTTATATAACTCTCTGAACACATCAGAGTTCAGAGGGTATGATACCAATTTTCCAAGGAAATCTTGAACTTGAGTAACTACTACTTTGTCCTCCCTATCAGATACTACATTCTCAGACTCAGCCGAGCGACTAGAGGTCAACGCCTCCATAATAGGTGAAGTCTTCATCTTAATAACAAATCTAAGAACAAGGTCTGATTCTATACGGATATTCCTTAAGTTCGACCTACATAAAGGTCCAGGTATTCTATTATTATCTTTTACAAATCCATGCACTCAATTACAGTGAAACCCTCATTGATATACGTATATAGTATCGTATATCTTTTCTAGACATATATCAAACAAATTTTTATAAAATTATTATAACTAGCAATTTTTCAAATTTTGAAAACAACAAAACTTTCAACAAATTATTTTTACAATATCATAAATCATTTACTAACCTTTAACGTCTAAAAATGAATCTGAAGCAGCGCCAAATCCTTCCTTCACAATGCTGCTATACAGCCACCATCGTAACTCAGTCTCTTTAACTTTCTCTCACCTTAATTGTTGATCACTCTCATCTACTCTCTCACGAGAACTTCTGCTATTTTTTCTCTTTCCTCTCCCACTGTTCTTTAATTTTTCAGAAATTGATAAACGTTTGAATGAGGAAGATGAAACATTATTTATAATTTCTCTCTCAAACTGCTGGCAGTTATTGGACCTTACACGAGCCACCCTCAGTTTTGGAACTGAGGCATCCCATTAATAATTAATGTCAGATATTTTACACTTTTTCGATGAAAATACCTTCCCATCATTGCCCCCTGCCCTATATTTTAATATATTCTCATCTCTTCTACCAAAATCTCTCTTTAACTTCCCCACACTCATGATGACTCAGCACTTACACGCAATCGAACTATTCCTGCAATAACACAAGAGACAAAAATCAAAGCTACCTGATTTTTCTATTCTTGTTTATACTACTTATAGAACTGCTGACGTCATTTCCAAAGCTTTCACATTTCAAATCACACACTACAACTACATCTCATTAATAGTTATTCGACCTCGTACAATTCACACCTTTACATATAATTACACATGAAACATCCAAGATGTCCTGAATAGCCACACCTAGCCAGTTCGCCCCCAGCAATCCTCACATCTTCCCCCTCGATCTCTTCTTCAACAATTAGTCTTACAACATTTTTTCGAGCTGAAGGTTCCAAAATCCCTTCTCGGAATAGCTCATCGTAAATGTGACATCCTATCTCAAGTTCCCTACCCCTAAAATCTAAACCTTCAAACTGATATTCAGTCTCTAGTAAGTCAGCATCATACTCTAACAACCTAAAAATCTTCTCTAGTACTTTAGCTATCTTTATCGCCAACCGTTCTTCAGTAACCTGACAAACGCTCATAGATTGAGTCCTCACCATATTCTCTTTCTTCCTCCTCTTTACTTCATATCTCCCTATATTTATACAATTTTTTAGAACACTTTAAATCTTCCACATTCTATATGTATCTATCAAATCAGTTTTTCCATAACAGGAAACCCTAAAATCTTGATAGAAAGTTATTTGAACTTATCTGTCCACATCGACCTGTTTGGTTTCGTCCCATCTTACTTTGCCCTGATCATCAAAATCTTTCCCCTAATACAACATTTCAAGGAATATCTCCCTGAGCTCGAATTTTCAAATTCTACAAAGTCTTTATCTTTTATAATATTCTTCCCCGACTTTCTAAAGTTACTCAGTTCGAACAGATTTTTACACATCTTTAATTTTTAACAAATACATTTTTTACAGCTCGATTTGGAAGTAGATATATCTAGTTCGATCTTATTACATTTTGACCTCTACTTACACATAACTATGCTTCCTATAGCTCGATTTTAATCGCAAGAGTTACTTCTATCTAATCAACACCGAGTTTAAATAAATCATTTTTATTAAGCTTAAATATCAAATATAAGTACTTTATAGATAATAAGTCTTTCAGGTACTTTTAGATAACAAGTCTTTCAGGTGCAGTTACATTTTATTCTCAAAATCATATCACTTTTCAGTAATGTTTCACTTCAAGAATCTTCTGAAGCAAAGTTGGCATTAAAAATCACAGAACATCCTCCTTTCTCCAAGTTTGGTTAAAGTCTAGACATGGAGCCGAACTTCAAATAGAAACTATGAGAATGAAAGAGACAGTGGTTGAACCAACTCTTCAAACTGAAAGCCTTCTTAGTGCCAAGAGATAATGATTGTGCAGGGGCAGACTTCCATTCTCCATCTCCCTCCTACACTTCCATTGCCTCTTCCTATATGACCCCATTAACAAAGAGTTGATTGAGACGAAATAGAGTCTTACATTAAAATCCAATGCTTCACAGGATACCGGCGGTACTGCCTCATAGTTACACCGGCCCCCACATCTGTCTCCTCAACCTTGTCCTCTACAAGGATACGAAGACACTTCCACCGTGCCTCGCCTGCCAAGACCACGTAGTAAAATCTCCACATTCAGTAGAAATCTTCCTTGGCTTCAGCCGCTTCATCTTCTGATATACCATGATACGTCGGTAGAACGGGAATTGGAGTGGGCATTTCCATAGATTGATCTCCAAAATACCTCAATTTAAATCTCTGCATCTCAACAACAACTCTCTCTTCATATACCATTATCTGGGTCTTCACCATTATTACTCAGGCTAACAAAGATTTTTTTCATAATAGTGTACTTTGCCATAATCCATAGTAAATGTACTATTTATATAGCCCTTGTATTTAATGCGCAGGTACGTTTCCAAAGCAGTCATCATTCAAAACATAACCATTATCGAAACCCCAAGCGTCTATTATATCAATACTTTTAATCATCATTTAATACAGATACATCCCTCCATAAAGAAATATATTAAATACCCAACCAATCAAATTACCATTAATTCATGATTTCTTTCCAACTTCCAACACTACAAATCTACAGATTCTTTCTCAACCAAAGCCACTCGTGCCTTCAGTTGCGAGGGGGCAATTGTTGGGACCTATCCCTTGACCTAACCCAATTTGAACTACATAACTTGAGTTACCTCAATATCAGACTTGCGCATTAAACACGTTACATGCACAGTCAGAAGAATATGAACAAGTTAAAGTTGCCTATCTCAGGCGAACTCAATAGTTATTCAGTCAACCACCACTTACCTCATAATTTGGAAAGCATGTTTCAGCACGATAATGAGCTGCGAGTAAGGCCTATATAAGATAAAAGTTCTAGAAGAGACAGGGAACAAAAAAAAATATACACAAAAAATGATATACACATAAAGAGACCAAGAAAAACAAGATTTTCTAGACTTTAAATTCAAGCTTCTTATTTGCAAGATCAAGTATTTCTAAGTTCGAGAGATCACTTGTAATAAGATATCAGCCTCAAGCAATAAAAGTTACTGTTACTAAAACCCTCAACTTGAGGTCGTAGTTTTTTACCTACTCAAAGGTTTTCCATGCTAAATCACCTGCATCATTTCTTGCTTTATATTTGCTTTTGTCGTAGGTATATTGGTGTAAGAGCTAATTCTAACCCATTTTGAGCTAACATAATTAGGCCATTATAGGCATTACTTAATGTTTTATCTTCCGGTTCACGAGCACACATGTTAATAGGTCGCATAAGTATTATTGGTTGTGCCCAATTGTTACACCAAGTTAGGGTTGGTGGGACCTAGTATTACTCTTTATTTGGGTTTGAGGGTATAATGGGAAGACTACTCAAGCCATATCTAGTTAAATAGAGGGGAAATCCCTCTTGGATGCTACAACGCATAATACTATCCCATTAAGGTCTGCAGCCAATTCAAGGAAAGACTCTACTCAAGAACATAGAATTTTGCAAGAGTAGGAGAAGAGGTTTGTATAATCTCCTTTACATATTTAGCTATTGATCATAGTTATTGCAAAAATTTCCTACAATTGGTATCAGTCGCTAGGATACATATTTTTACGATTAATAATTGACGTAAAGAGAAAGAGACAACATTGATGTCAGTATATTTGTTTTCTCTGTACTATAATGGTTTGGTTGAGTATTTTATGTTGATTTTCTTATTCACTATTCATCGAGGAGGGTAAATGTTAAGTCTTTTATGTCTTTCTCTCTCTCAATCACTTTTATGTCTCTCTTTCTATATCAATCACTCCCCAAAATTTTAAGGTTCCTTTCCCCCTCTCTCCCCAATTACACCGAATCAGGACTAAATTCTTCGTTGGTTTCCCAGAGAGATCAAAAGGATTCAGGCTTTATTGTCCTTCTCGACCCATAGAGATTATTGAGAGTGCTCAGGCTCATTTCATAGAGGAGGGAGATCATTTTATCAATACTATTCATAGAGAGGTTGTCTTTGAGGAAGGTTCTAAAACTCAAAGTCCAACTGCTATTTCGATCATTATTTTTATCCTTCCACGTTTATTTGATATTGATATTGTGATGAGTACAGTTCCTGACTCAGTTGTAGCTCTAGTTTTCCCTCAGATTTTATCTCCACCCGCTCCTGTTCAGCTTCTTATCGTTTTGCTTCCAGTCCAGCCTCTTGCTCTTACTCAGAGATCCTCTAGAGATAGGCATTATTTTGGTTGACATTCAGATTTGATTTTGATTATTTAGCTGCTATTATATTTGGATCTGTTATTATATATGCACATATTCAGTTAAAATTATGCAATTGTAATAAAGTTTTAGATATGAGTGATTTTATCACATGATGGTTGTCTAAGTATCAAGTGCATATAGAGAATACTGAAAGGTTTCCCAAGTTTGTTTGGGCTGGATATGAGTAGGCTCCACATCTTTTGGCTTTTATTTTAGTATGAGCGATAGTTTTCGCATGACGGTTTGTCTAAGTATTGAAATGACATGTGTTCGGTAAATAAATGTTGCAGGATACTAATGGAAATGTACCAGCACATCATTAAGATGCACATTTTCTATTCATACGTTAAACTTCATCAGTAAAGAAATTATACTTGAATGTTATTGAGGTTGCTAGCCCGATGTCCACTTTATGCATTAGGCATGTGCTCAAAGGCCTGACCAAAATTTATCTGTAAACCGTGTTAGCCATTTTTGTAGTCGTAGAGTGACAATCAAGTTCGATGTAACATTGCCTTCGATAAATTATCATGTGTGGTTTTAAAAACAATAGATGGCCATCCGCTTTTCATAAAACCGCGAATCAGGCTAAAAATATTTTTTAGAAAACAAGTTAGCACCGGGTTAGAGATTTTGGGATTTTCCATCTATATTGGTACTACTCAATGTTTTATCTTCCGGTTCATGCACACACATGTTAATAGGTCGTATATGTGTTATTGGTTGTGCCCAATTGTTATACCAAGTTAAGGTTGGTGAGACCTAGTATTACTTTTTATCAGGGATTAAGGGTATAATGGGAAGACTACTCAAACCCTATCAGGTTATATAGAGGGGAAGTCCATTTTAGAGGCTATAACACATAAAATTATCCCATTAAGGTCTACAACCAATCCAAGGGAAGACTCCACTCAAGAACAGAGGATTTTGCAAGAGTAGGAGAAGAGGTTAATATAATCTCCTTTGTAAATTCAGTTATTAATCATAGTTATTGTATAAATTTCCTATATATATATATATATATATATATATATATATATATATATATATATATATATATTTGGCAATGAATCCAGCAGGTACACGCCCCCTTAAGACACGGTCCATACACTTAAGAGGATGCTTCCATTTATCAAGATTAGTGGATGAGATAAAAGGGGTGGTTGTTAAACTTAATGAGGTAGATTTTAATTTCCACCTAACAAAGGTGAGGTGGCAAGGTTTGAAAAGCAAACCCTATTTGGTCATCAATTATTCACTTACATCTTTCTTTATCCACCTCTCTCTTTATTTCTTTCTCACCTTATCTCTCCACCACTGGTCGACTTCCATTATCGTTCTCCAATGAAACCCTTAAAACCACCGACATCGCCACAAACCTAAAGCTTCCTTCACAGTATAGTGATCTCGTTTTCCCTTTTTAGGAACTTGGGGTTGAGTCCGAGTGGTCATTCCTTGATTTCGTCCTAAATCCGAGGTTTTCATCGTAACTCCAAGACCAATAACTCTTATAAGTTGTTGTAATTTTACTTATGCAAGCTTTGAATGTGCTTTCGCTTTTTAATTTATGGATCTGAATGACCAAGTTTCAGAATCGGGTGTTTCGAAACTCTGTATAACATATGGAAAAAAGGTAACAAAACAGCTTCAGTTGACTTCTGCCAAAACTATAAACTATTTTGGTTAATGTTCAAGTAAGTGAATATAATATCTAAAAAGAATTGTTTTAGATGATAACAAACACCCTCGTACCATTATCACGGACCAAGACTTGGCCATGGGTGCCGTAATTCCCAAGGTACTATAAAGTTGTTATTTTCTATTGAGTTCACAGTTTGTTTGTTTCTTTTTTCCAATCAAGGTGAAAGTCATTGAAGTAGTATGGACTGAAATTGTGTCGGAGTCATCGTGTTCGAAATTGTATTAGATTCGAAAGATGGTCTGCCGAAAAAAATTTGTTTCTATTTATTTTTCCGAAACTGTGGCCCAACTTCCAGAAGTTCTATGTGTTGATAGTGTTTCAAAATCGGGAATTCGAAACTACCACTATTTCAGAAATTGGATTTCGAAATTGGACTGTTTCGAATTGTAATCCAACAACCCATTCTTATTTCCACCTTCACAAATTAAAATACTAAACTCTAATTAAATTTGTTTGATAGGTATTCCCGAATATGAAGCATAGGCTTTGTTTGGGGCACATCTTGCACAAGTTTGTTGAAAAATTGATTCATGTCTACAAAGAGGAGTCCAAGTTCAAGAAAGACATGCACTATATCATCTACGACACTTATCACCCGGATCAATTTGCTACCAAGTAGCACGCTTTGATGGTGGAGCACAAATTGGAGAACAACTCGTGGTTAAATACATATCAAATAACACATTTATGTCATTTGGGATGTACTTTGTATTTGTCTTAATCTATTTGATTTGATCAAGGACCTTGATCCAATTTTGAGCTATATCTCAGTGATTTTGCAATAATAGAAGTGGATTTCATTTTATGTCTCATGTACTTTTATGTTTATCTCATTTGGGATATACTTATATTGGCCTTAATCTATTAAACTTGATCGTGGACCCTATTGTTCCAATTTTGTGCTGTATGTCAGTGAACGTTAGAGAAGTGAAGATGGATATTCAAAACAAAACACTTTCAGAAAATATATGTCGAAACTGTGTACTTTCAGAAAGAATATATCGAAACAACAATAATTGAGGAAACTACGATTTCAATAGTAAATCCAATGCTTAAAACCCAAAAGGAAAGTATCCAGTTTTGGAAGGAAAGTTCTGAAAATTAATTAGTTTTGATATACCAAACCGAAACAACATAGTTTCGTTAAAAGTGAATCGAAACTCAATCAAAGTGGTGGTAGTATCTTTAAATAGGAATAAATGGCTTATTGTAATAAAAGAAAATTGCAAAATTAAAATAAGATAAGTATGCACACCCAAACAAATTTATTCATAACCAAGTTGAAGAATTCTACAATAGTTTAAATATAATATTACAATTATAGAGCCTAACATCCCTAGTTATATCGAGAGCTGTCATACAAATTGTTTGATTCGTAATTGTCATAACTATTGTAATCATTATAATTGGGTCGCCTCATGCCACATAATTTCTTCCTTAAACTGAGTTAGTCAGCATTCATCATCTGAGTCATATCGTATGTGTTCTTCAGAAACTGTAAAAAGCATTTCGTGCTCCCAATCTATTTCAGAGTTGGTTTTGAGGGGGGATTCAATCACTGCCGCACGCAGTCCATACACTTAAGAGGATGCTTCTAATTAGGTTGATGGAGGGTCTAGATGGGAGGTGGTTGGGAAGCTTTGCCAACAAGGCATGATGTCGTGAAGTCGGTGATGTAGCATTTCAAATTTAGAAGGGTGGGAAGTGACACATTTTGGCAGGGTTATATGTTCCATCCTAGAATATCACTTGAACATAAACTACATGAAGTTATAATGATAAAATGAAGTTCAATTCTACTATCCTCTTCCTCAATGTCATCGTCCACCTCCTCGATCTCAACCTGTTCAAGTTTTGAAGAATAAAAATGAAACTTTTTTAGTTTCGATATATGTAGTTTGACATTTAGCGAGATTCATTTCTAAAAGTCAAAACTGATAATTAGTTGGATTCCAAACCAAAAAGGCAACATTTAATGGTTTAAACAGGAAAAACCATTATCAGTATCAGTACTGAAGTTTACCAAAATTTGCAGAGTAAATGATGGTTCTATTTCTGTGGGGATAATATCTCCCTCTATAACTATTGGCGAGATTTTGAGTTTCAGGACTGAACACTCCTCATGACCAATCATTATACATCTAATAAATTAATTGTTAACAGAGTTTTAAAATACTAGTAACGAGTAGGCACCTTTTCCTCTAGCTTCTCGGTAGTCATGCGCAGTTCCCTAAGCTCAATCTCCTTTCTCTTCTTTATATCTCGTGAACTCAAATTTCACTAAATCTAGTTCCTCCTTCAAACAACCCAGAATCTATGAGTCAACAAGTTGATCCTCACCATGTAAAGCCTATTATTAGATTTCTTCTTCTTTAGGAGCTAACGCAGGGATCAAACATTTGAAGGACACACTCTCAAACCAAGTCATGTAATCCATAATATAACTAAAAGCAATAAGATTGAAAATGTGGCCACATTTAATGGTTTAGAAATACTATTTCGAAGCACCAAAGTTTTAAAATGGATTTTTAAAACTAAATTGTTTCTATATAAAGATTTTAAAACTCATAGTTTCGGCAGAAGTCTACCAAAACTATTTTGTTACCTTCTTCCATACGATGATTATAACTCTCTAATTTAAACATAAATACCTAAACATAAAATCACAAAATAATGTTACCTTTTGACTTCTTTCATCCCTTAGGTATGCAAGAATACTAGAAATAGTTCCTAGGAGAGAGTTGGCTTTAATCAAGGAGCAAAGAGTTTAAATCATCATTAATGAGGCGAGCTTTTATGTTTAGGTATTTATGGATTTAAGACCTAATTCATTTATGCGCCAACTGATCAGTAGGGAATTCATGTCGTATAGCCATGAAGAGTTTAGAACATGGTATTTCCAAACTTTTAGTAAGGAAAAATTGGTTTTAATCAAGGAGTTATACTACCTTAAGATTGAAAAAAGTCAAAAGGTAACATTATTTTGTGATTGGTTCCCAGAATAGTACCCTCACAAACCATATCTCATCAATAATATGGAAGATTTCACTAAGAAATAGGTAAAAATAGGTAGTACAGAAGTCCAATCTATCTACACTCCCCCTGAATCTCTTCATTTAAGTAAAGGAAGTAATAGCACAAAGGCTTTGGAAGCCAACGCCTTTACTCACTCTGATAGCTAGATAACTGATGTTAATTCCGTTATCAAACATAACAATTAGACAAATTTAAGTCTACAAACGATTGGTAATAAGCTAAATCGAATAGAAGATCAAGTCTAAATAATCAATAATTAGAGTTCTTCAATTAATACAACAAGTGCATCATCTAGCCTGTACAAAGCTGATATTAAACCTACCCTTCTTGTTCATAACTTTAAGCTTTCATATTCTCAAGATTCTGAATTTGTTGACCTACTTGTTAATAGATTAAAAAACCTTAGTGTCAATACTTTGGATAAGAACTCTACTTTAAAAAAGACATCTGAATCCTCTGATTCCTCTGACAGTAAATCAAAAAATTGGATTTAGGCAATTGAAGCAAGCCTTCATAAGATAAAGTATGAACTATCAGGCTTAAAAACTTATTATAAGAAACCCACTCCTCAAGATCTTTTATTTGAAGAAGATTTCTTCTATAACCAAAATTCATATAATGGAAGGACCATTTAAATGGAATGTAGATGGATTATCTAAATATCAAATTATGAAATCATTCATAAAATGTTGGTGTATGCCTATATTTGTAAGGCTACAGGAAACTGTAGGGACCTATCCCTCGATTTAACCCAATTCGAACTGCCTCTAGCTCGAACTACCTTGATATCAGGTCTACGCATTCTACACGTGATATATGCAGTCAGCGTTGCAACCTAGCCCACGAACTGATGAAAAATATGGCTTGAGCACAACTAAAGAATATGAATAAGTCAAAGACATATGTCCTTCACGAACTCAACATTTATTCAGTCAACTGCTACTTGCCTCAATATTTGGATAACGTGCTTAAGCAAGATAACGAACTGCGGACAAGACCTATATAAGGAAGAAGTTCCAGAAGAGACAATAACCACTAAAAAAATACACGAGAAATCACCAAGAAAACCATACTTTCTAGATTCTTAAAATACCAACTTTCTTATTTACAAGATCAAGTATTTCTAGTTAGGGATGGCAATGGGGCGGATTTGGGCTGGGGGAGATAATCCCATCCCCATCCCCGCTTTGGTTTTAACCCCCCATCCCCGCCCCGATCCCCGTTTAAGTTATACGGGGATTCCCCGAATCCGCCCCGCCTTACAAACCCTAATCCCATCCCCGCCCCATCCCCGCCCCGTTTAACTAAATTTTGTTTGCATATAATTAATGTGTACATGTCTACAGCCATCGGCAGAGATTAGCAAAACAGAAAGATTTCTTTTAACCAAGAAAATTATCAGTAAGGAAAGAAGTCAAAACAGGAACATATCATGTATGGAGAGAATACACAATTAATTTCCAAAAAAAAGAAAGAATACACAATAAAATCTCAAAATAAAATCTAATCAAGGAAGGGTTGTCGCCTGAATGTCTTAAAAAATAAGGGGAAAACCTTGTTCAGATTACAATTAAAAAACTCAATATCATCGAGAAGGTCTAACACGAATCATCATTCTAAAACTACCTTGCAACAGCCGCTATCAACTTTGCACCATTTGATCACACTCAGAAATGTTGAAATGAAAGGGTTTCATCATAGGAGGTTGTCCCACACCATAAATCTTAAATCATCGCTCACACTGGGGCTATTTAACTCTGGCAAATTGGCGTTGCCGTGTTGGGTACTTGGGTTTCGGGGTTGGGGAGAGACAACCAGACTTGAGAGTTGAGAGTTGAGGTAGGGTTATGATTATATATATATAAGGGTATAGCTGTAATTATATTAAGAGGTATTTATTAAATTGGGCGGGGCGGGGCGGATAACGGATTTTTTTTATCAACCCCAAATCCGCCCCGATCCCCGACGGATTTAGACAAGGTCATCCCATACCTGCCCCTATACCCAATATACTCATCCCAAATCCTCTCCAAACGGGGCGGGGCGGGGCAAATTGTCATCCCTATTTCTAGTTCGAGATCACTTTTAATATGATATCAGCCTCAAGCAATAAAAGTAACTGTTACCAAAACCCTCAACTCGAGGTCGTAGTTTTTACCTATTCAAAAGTTTTTCACGTTAAATCACTTGTGTCTTTTATTATTTTTTACATTAGTTTTTATCACAGGAACATTGGTGTAAGAACTAATTATAAGCCACCTTGAGCTTACAGAATTATGTCATTACATTTACTGTCGTCTGTGGGAAAGAAGACATTTCTAGGATATCTTAAGGCATACATTCACTCTACTATCCATCTTCAATCATGGTCACTTCCAGATGACCAACAACCGGGATCCAGCTCAGTCTTTTAGTTGAGCCGGAACAACTTATAGAACTAAGAGCAAACCTCTACGCCAAAATAGAGAAATGTAATGAGCTCAAACGTCAGTTAACTATTGACCGAGAGCTCCGCGAGAAGGAGCTCAAAGCCGAGCGTCAAGCTCGTTTGACATCTTTCAAATGACATGAAGACCAGATGACAACCATGCAGACTGTATTACAAGTACTGCAGGATACTTAACAGGCTCCTCTAACAAGGAATCGTGATCCCATGCCAAAAACCTCTAGGGTTTCTGTGCGAGACAGATTGGGACCTTGAGGAGCTACCAGCAAAGCTATGTCTAGAAATATTTAGTACGAACATCAACCTTCTATTCATTTGAGTGGTGAAGTTTAATCTAAAATCAGCAGAGGTCAATGATTTTCCAAATGTCAGGAGGAAGAACAATGACCTCAACCTCGAATTCCAGCACGTGATCGCTTGAGTGAGGGTACCCGTACTCATAATCTTCAACCTCCTCGTCAAGCTACTCAACTGACACATCAATATGTCATGCAAGAGCATATAGATCAGTGCATAAAGGAGTTTATTGAAGCACAAGTTCTAGGTACTACAGACGACCTTATCAAGTTATAAGGAAGTCTGATTGCCAAAGAGTTATTCGATATGGAAATACCGAAAGGTTTCCATACTCCAAAAATTTGCGAATACAAAAGCACCGATCCAAAGGACCACATTCAACAATACTGTAATTCATTGGGGTTGTATTCCAATCTCAACCACATCCTCTGCCGTTTGATCACCACAAGTCTACAGGAAGAACCATTCTAGTGGTTCCACTCTTTACCTGAAGATTCCATACTAACATTCGATCAGCTGCAGAAACAATTAATCAAGACGTATGCTTACAACAGAGACAAAGAGAAGAATTTATATTCTCTTATTAGTCTTAAACAGTCACACGGAGAGAAGCTCAAGACTTTTACAAAGAAGTTTTTGGAGCTCGTGCGTAAAGTAGGCAATCTCGATTAGAAAATAGTTGTTACTGCTTTCACCAACGCGCTCCAGCTTGACTGCAAGCCTTGTTTCCTTTCTCAATGAAAGCCACTAAAATATAGCTAAGGATATAAACTTTTCTACCTTGCTTCGACTAAAGAATTTGGTGCCTCATTCAAAAACTTATATTATGACTGTAATATAGATCAATAAGTTGTTAATCGAGGCCAAACCTCGCATTGTTGGTACTAGTACTCTAGCAAACCAGCTTCTCATGTAGAAGAACATTGAGAAGGAGCTGGTTAAGGAGAAAGAAGATTTGATTGAGAAGAAGAAGAAGAAACTGGAGGCGAGGCTGTGGAAGTATAAGTGTAACGTCAGGAAGGTGAAGGAGGTTGCACTTTGCGAGGCGAAGAAAACTTAGGATAAAGAGGTTCAGGGGATAAGGGCCGACTTGGTGAAGGAAAGAGATGAGGCACTGGCTTTGTAGAAGATCAACTTCGTGAATGATGTTCAGGAATAGATTAGTTCAGCTCGAAAGGCAATGGAGGTGGAGCATGCTAAAGTCCTGGAGGAGGTGAGGGCCAAACTTATTTGAGATAATATGGATGCGTGTAAGAAGATAAAAGCTAATTTTATTGGACAGTATGAGGAGTTGGAGAAGAGAAAAGACTTTTTTAAGGGTTTGCCTATTGCTGAGAACCATTTTTTTCTCGATTCAGACGCGGAGGATAAGTTTCTTAAACGCATGAAGCGCCTGAAGTATATGAGGCACCTGAATCACCAAAGGCCCCTGTAGTGACTATCCCCGAGGGTATTCTAGCCGAGGATTTATTATATGAGTTAACTTCAGGTGTACCAGTAAAGGTTGATGCTGCAATCTCTCCCCCTGCAGAGTAAACTATGTTTGGAAAAGTTTTGTTTTGAATAAAAGCTATAAAAATGGTCAATGGGACCGAAACAATATTTATTTTTAGAATGCTTATGTTGATGTTTGTCGAAGATTACTTTTAAAGTAATCTATACATAGTTTTGTTAAATTTATGCTAAGTGTTTTTATTCGACAAGATTGATAGAATAAAATATGATTGTAGATAGTAATAGAGTATAGCTTTGATATAAGCATTTGAGATGATTGAAAGAGGGCCATGTAATGGCGTGTGAAAATGATTACCAGATATTATTCCTCGATGGGATATATGGGTTTTGATTGAAATCGACAAAACATGACATGTTTTGTTCGATTAGTAATGAATGCAAACAAGATCATCATGTAATTGGATAGTGTTTATCGAAAAGATGAATGCTAGTTGTGATGCATACTTATAAGTATGTATCGATACTAAATGAAAGTAAAGATAGTAAAGATGAATGCTTGACAGATGGAATTAAAAGTAAAGATAGTTTAATTAGAATCAGTCGAAAGTGGTTACAGTTGTTATCTGTAAAATGTTTTCAGTTGGGTTGTATTCCATGGATATTAGAGTTATATTTCATCTTTGGTCATTAACCAGTAAGTCTCACTATCGGTCTTGTCACTGATAATGTAGTATCCCAAATTTTATTTTATTTACTTTATTTTATTTTATTTCATTTATCATTACTCTGCATGCATCCACTAATATCATTATGCATCATTGCAACTTCATCTTTTTGCATCTGCATCTTATTCACATAACAGGGTTGTTAGCTCTTCTATTCTTCCTTTTTGGGTTTCGGTAGTTTCGGTGGTTGGGCGGAGTTGTTTGTTGTTATTGTTTCCTCGGGGGGGGGATAGTTGGCTTGGTGGTGTTGGTATGTTGCTTGTGGGTGTTGTTATGTTTGTTGTCCCAGGAGGTTGCGTGGTGCGATCCAAGGGAAGCCTAATATTTTTACCAGTTTTGTCAAGGTCGTTCGAATGACATTTGGAATCGTTCGAACGAGTTGACATGTCTCCTGGAATTTTTGTCTTTGAGAGCGGTTCTTTTGAACGACATCCCATTTCGTTTGAACGAGTTGACATCTTTTATTCAAACTACTTGATTTCCTCGTTCGAGCGACTTTGGTACCTCCCTGGATAATTTGCCTCCGTATCCTCTTCGTTCGAACGACTTCCTTTTCGTTCGAACGACTCTGGCGGTTGTTTTCCCCTTTTTGGGTTTTATTTTCATTTATCTTCCTCTCCCTCTCATTTCTCTCACTCTTCACTTACCCTCTCCCTCACTTAATCCTTGCTCCTCCTTGTTGTTTGGTGCTGTTCGTGGGTTGATTCCACGCCAAGTTCCTTCGGTGAGTATTTCCTTTTCCTTTCTGTGTTTTGCGATTTCGAATTCTAAGGTTTTGTTGTTGGTTTTAAATTTAGGTTTTGTGCTGGGTTTTTTGGTTATGATTGCGGGGTTACATTGTTGCAGGTGTTGGGTTGTGGTGCTGGCTTGATTGTTGCCTCGGGTTGCCCTGTCGTTTGTTGGATTGCAGTTGGTTGGAGTTCTGAGTTTATCCTGCGGAAATCAAACCCGTTTATCAGGCGAGTGTCCCTTCATGGCTAAATTTCCTTTACTAGTTAACCTGTGTTAGTTAGAGTTGTGCATACTGGCATTGAGGTATTTGTGATTGGATTTAAACTATATTGTTTTGGTCTGTTGTAGTTGTTGTCTCAGTGTTTTCGTTTCCTATGATTAAGCATGTAGGGTGCGTCCCTTTTATCTTTAGGGAGTTGTGCATTTGTGGGGTATTCTCGTGGGTAGTCCTTGACTGCTGTGTTCCAGTCTTGTAGAGACTGATGATTGTTAGATGTTGTGACTGGGGGTATTAGTCACTGTTTGCATCTGTGTTAGGATTGTTTACCATCCTCTGAGGCAGGTGGTTATCCTATGTGTGTTAGCTGGGTTTGGCGGCTGTGTTATTATGATCCTTGGGATCTGTTTGCAGTGTGGGTTTTTTTATATTCTTTTAACTTAACGGGGTCAGGTTACATAGCAAAGCTCCACACGACTGACCCTCGTTAGGATATGGGATTCCTATATCGGGTTAAAATAAGTGGGTGAGTTTAGGGCAGGTACTATCATACCTATTCACCCATCCGAGAGTGTGGGATGGTATGAGATAATTTTCCTTTGGTACCCATCTTAGTCCTCTGTGAGGTTGAAATCCCTTGGAATGTAAAATAAAGTTTGGACGTTGGCTCCATGGGTTGCAAAGCCCAGAACACTCTGATCAAGTGATAAATCTTAAGCTTGGTCGAGCTTTCTACTAATCGTACCCATTATATCCAACTGAGATTTTGTTAAGGCTATTATGCATTAGCAACTGATCAGTCCAATATATAGATTTCTAGGGTCTAGTTCTTGGTTTTATTATATCATAAAAAATTCTCATTAGGACTTTAGTTCAGCATGTCATATCACCCAACATTGGGATAATTATGGGATTATCCTAGTTCATCACGTCACTTCTCATCATTAGCATATCAGCATCATTGCAGCATATTTCGTATATCACTATTCCTTATATTTCCTTTTCATATTCCTCTTGTACTTTATTTATGTACTTATATATTACTGTCATTTAGAATACCTTTTATCTCATTCATCTCTCCTCTTTCTCTGCAGCAGTTATATTAGTATGTTGTTTAGTCTTGTTGGGAATTATTGGGCCGTGGTTTTGCTTACTCTCGCTTTGTTCCCACCTTTTAGAGGTGGAGTAGTTGCTGATTTTCCGCTGAGAACATCAGCTGTTAGGTTCATGTTTTCGGTTACAGATTCCAGTCTGGTTATAGTATTTTCGTGTATGATCTCAGCTCTTAATACTATTTTGTATTCGAGATATTGTATTTACGCTTTCAGTTATGTATATATGTATTTTGCTTCCACTTTATTCTTTTACTTTGATGATATTGTTATAGTCAATGACTGAGCCTGAACTTGTTTATGGCTCGGTCGTTTGTGGGGGCGAATCGGTTAGATTCCCCGACCTGCACATCCCGAATGATAGTAAGTGGTCTAGCTACCGATTATTAGATTTTGGGGCGTGATAGACTTGGTATTTAGAGTTGTAGGTTAATTTCTATCTCTGATCTAGCAATCATATGATGAGTTATCTTTCTATATGGAGTTAGGATCAATTCCTTTTAGGTTTTACATATTTTATCATCCTTCTTCCCTTCCTGAGGTGTACCTTCTGTTTGTGTAGATGGAAAGAGGTGGCAGAGGTGGAGGCCGTGCAGTAGGTCGTGGCCGCAGAGCTTTGCGCAGTGGTGTACTTGTTGAGGAGCCAATGCTCAGTCAGGAAAGTTTGGGGTATGTCCCGATTGATCAGGGTGTTCCTCCAGCTCCAGTAGTCCCAGAACAGCCTGTTACTTTACCTACCCCAGCTGTTCCTAGTATTTTGGCAGAGATGAGACAGTTTATGAAGAGTTTCACGACTCATTTTCAGCAGGCCAGGAGCCCAGCGGTTAGAGAGTACAGTTACCTCGAGTAGCTCCATAAATACAAATACCCAACATTTTTGGGCACTACGGTACCGTCTGAGGTAGAGACATGGTTCAAGTCTATAGAGAAGACTTTAAACGCTATGAAGTATCCTGAGGATCAGCGAGTGACATTGGCAACGTATCTGTTACAGGGTGAGGCAGATCACTGGTGGGATACGGCCAAGAGGACAATAGTAGAGACTCCGATAATTTGGGCTTCCTTTCAGGAGCGGTTCTTTGAGCAGTATTTCCCGCAGAGTTACAGGGGCGCCTGTATCTCAGAGTTCTATATGCTTGAGCAGGGCGATATGAGTATTGCGGGATACGATCAGCGATTCAATAAGCTTTCTCGATATGTTCCGTTTATCGTTCAGGATGAGGAGCAGCGTAAGATGAAGTTTCTGAAGGGTCTTTGTCCGTATTATCATAAGTTTTTGATTACTTCGGGGGCTAGTTCGTACAGAGGGGTTTTGTCTAAAGCCTTGGCGATAAAGCAAAATGATATTGAGGAGCCAATAGAGAAAGGATCAGAGGGTCGATAAGGACAAGGAAATCCAGAGTCAGTATGAGAACTTGGGTATGAAGAGACAGAAGTTCAGTATTGCCGAGGGTGCGCCAGCTTGAGTTATGGGACCACGGTTTGTTTTTGGAGAGTGCTGGAACTGCGGGGAGAAAGGTCACTCTAAGAGGTTTTATCCTAGGCCAACCAGAGGTTCATAGCCATTGAGATAGTTTCAGGGTCCTATTGGTTAGCAACCAAGACCACAGCAGACTCAGCGGTTTCAGCAGATTCAGTAGGGGCAGTTTCAGGGTCTACAAAGTAGACAGATGGTTCTAGGTCCTCAGGGTGGGCAGAGACCGCAGCATCCAATCCAGCAGTAGGGCCAAGATCAGGGCCATGGGCAAAGCAGGAGGTACGCAGTAGGGAGACGAGGTGCTCACGTCGCTCGACCTATAGTGGAAGGTACGATTCATATTTCATTTTCGCCCGCTCGTGTTCTTTTCTATTCTGGTGCATCGCATTCATTCATAGGATATGCATTCCTCTGCACTATTAGTTTTGAGTCTTCCTTATTGCATGATGAGATTTATGTGGGTACTCCTCTCGATTCTTTGGTTTCTATCTCCCGTATTTGTAGAGATTGCTCGATAGTTATATGTGGTCGTGTCCTTTCAGCAGACCTGTTGATGTTACCGATGCAGGAGTTTGACATTATCTTGGGTATGGATTGGTTGTCGACGCATCGAGTTACATTGGATTGTTTTGAAAAGGTAACTACCTTTATCATTCCTAGTGAGAAGTGGTTCATGTTTGTTAGTTCGGAACCAGCGCGGTCAGGAGACGGCTTGTTGGGATTCTTAAAGTTAGAATCCTCTGGTGTTTATGATAGTGTTATCCCGGTTATATGTGACTTTTCCGATGTTTTCCAGAAGATTCCCGGTTTGCCGCCGACGAGAGAGATTGATTTCAGTATAGGTCTTTTACCTGGTACGGCTCCAATTTTAAAGGCTCCGTATCATATGGCACCTATTGAGTTGAAGGAATTGTATGATCAGATTTCTGAGTTGATGGATCAGAAGTTTATCCGACCGAGTACTTCGCCGTGGGGAGCTCCGGTATTGTTTGCGAAGAAGAAGGACGGGTCTATGCGCCTTTGTATTGATTATCACGAGTTGAACAAACTCACAATCAGAACAAATGCCCTTTACCTAGGATCGAGGACTTGTTTGACCAGCCTCGGGGAGCGCAGTTCTTTTCAAAGATTGATCTGAGATCAGGTTATCATCAGCTGAGAATCAAGAAGGAGGATGTTTCGAAGACAACATTTCGGACTCGTTACGGGCATTATGAGTTTCAGGTTATGCCGTTTGGTTTGACAAACGTACCCCCAGCTTTTATGGACTTGATGAATCGGGTTTTCCGACCTTTTCTAGACCGGTTCGTCATTGTGTTCCTGGACAACATTTTGATCTATTCGAAGACCGAGGCCGAACATGAGGAACACTTTAGAGTTTCCTTGCAGACTTTGAGGGAGAACACGTTGTTTGCAAAGTTTGAAAAGTGTGAGTTTTGGTAAAAAGAGGTGAAAATCCTAGGGCATGTTGTGTCCAAGGATAGAATTGCAGTAAATCCTTCTAAGGTTGAGGCCGTTGCAGATTGGGTTCAGCCGACGAACGTTACGAAGATTCGCAACTTTTTGGGATTGGCCGGTTATTATCGTAGATTCATCGAGGGCTTTTCACGGATTGCAGCTCCTTTGACTCGCTTGACGCAGAAGGATGCCAAATTTGTTTGGGATGAAAGATGTGATTCAGCTTTCACAGAATTGAAGAAGAGATTGACTACAGTACCTGTTCTTATTGTTCCTTCCAACGGGTAGAAGTATATGGTTTACAGCGACGCTTCGCTCAGTGGGCTGGGTTGTGTTTTGATGCAAGAAGGAAAGGTGGTAGCTTATGCTTCGAGATAACTTAAGGTGCACGAGAGGAACTATCCTACTCATGACCTCGAGTTGCCAGCTGTGGTATTTGCGTTAAATATTTGGCAACATTATCTTTACGGAGAGAGGTTCGACCTCCATTCAGATCACAAGAGTTTGAGGTACCTTTTCTTACAAAAAGGGCTGAATATGAGGCAGCGCCGGTGGATGGAATTCTTGAAGGATTATGATGCTGACTCACAGTATCACCCAGGGAAGGCAAATGTGGTGGCTGACGCTTTTAGCCACTTTCCTAGGGGATTACTTGCACATCTGATGATTCGTGAGTGGTTGATACTTCGCGATGTGGCAGATTCTGGGCTGAGTTTGTGTTCACAGGGTACGGTTGGTTTTATTACAAATCTGAGGGTTCATCCTTAATTGATTTTACGGATTATAGTAGCTCAACAGCAGGATACGAAGTTACAGTCTTGGGCTTCAGATGATAGCAGACCAGATTGGACAGTTAGTTCAGATGGCAGTATCAGATTCAGGGGCAGATTATGCATGCCAAATTTAGAGGTATTGATACGTGATATTTTGAGCGATGCACACGGTTCGAGGTATACTATTTATCTAGGCAGTACGAAGATGTACCAGGACCTGAAGAGGCATTTCTGGTGGGACAACATGAAGCGAGAGATAGCCGAGTTTGTTTCTAAATGTCTTACTTGTCAGCAGGTGAAAGCATTGCATCAGAAACAAGCAGGGCAGCTCAGACCTTTACAGATTCCAGAGTGGAAATAGAAGTACGTGACGATGGATTTTATTTCAGATTTACCGCGGACGAAAAAGAACCACGATTCTATTTGCGTGATTGTAGAACGATTGACTAAATTGGTACATTTTATTCTGGTTTGCAAGACTCTGACGGTTGATGAGCTGAGAAAATTATATGTGAGAGAGATAGTGCGTCTACACGGGGTTCTGGTGTCTATAGTATCAGATCGAGGTGCCAAATTTATTGGTAACTTTTAGAAGAGTTTCAAGCGGGCTATGGATACCAGATTAGAATTCAGCACAACATTTTACCCCCAGACCGACGGTCAGACGAAGAAAGTTAACCAGATCCTTGAAGACATGCTTCGGGCTTGTGTTTTGGATTTCAAGGGTAGCTGGGACGAGTACTTACCTTGGGCAGAGTTTGCATACAATAACAGCTTTCAGTCGAGCATTGGTATGGCACCTTATGAGGCTTTATATGTTAGACCGTGCAGATCACCGTTGTGCTGGGTAGAGGTTGGTGAGCAGAGTTTACTGGGGCCAGACTTGGTTCGTGAGACCACTAAGGCAGTTGCTATTATCAGAGATTGATTACGTACAGCGCAGAGACGTCAGAAGAGTTATGCAGATATCTGCATACCTCTAGAGGTTGAGATCGGTGATCACATTTTGCTGAAGGTTTCTCCAATGAAGGGTGTGATGCGTTTCAGCAAGAAAGGGAAGTTAGCTCTGAGATTCATTGGACCTTTTGAGATTCTTGCCAGAGTTGGAGAGTTGGTGTACCGTTTAGCATTGCCGCCGCAGTTGGACCGAGTTCACAGCGTATTTCATATTTCTATGCTCAGGAAGTATGAACGGAATCCTACTCACGTGATTGATTGAGAGCACCTAGAGGTTCAGGAGAATATCTCGTATATAGAGCATCCGGTGTGTATTTTGGACAAAGAGGATCTGGTTCTTCGCAGCAAGGTTATTCCTTTTGTGAAGGTACAGTGGACTCACCATGATCCTAGTGAGGCCTCTTGGGAGTCTGAGGCGGATGTGAGAGGCCGTTATCCGTACTTGTTCTCGGATTGAGGTATGTGTGGAATTTCGGGGTGAAATTCTCTTTTAGGAGGGTAGTATGTAGTGTCCCGGATTTTTTTTTTTACTTTATTTTATTCTATTTCATTTATCATTACTCTTCATGCATCCACTCATATCATTATGCATCATTACATCTTCATCTTTTTGCATCTGCATCTTATTCTCTTATCAGGGTTGTTAGCTCTTATTTTCATCCTTTCTGGGTTTCGGTGGTTTCGGTGGTTGGGCAGAGTAGTTTGTTGTTATTGTTTCCTCAGGGGGGGGCATAGTTGGCTTGGTGGTGTTGGTATGTTTTTGTGGGTGTTGTTGTGTTTGTTGTCCCAGGAGATTGTGTGGTGCGATCCAGGGGAAGCCTAATGTTTTTCCCAGTTTTGTCAAGGTCGTTCGAATGACATTTGGAATAGTTCGAACGAGTTGACATGTCTCCAGGAATTTTTGTCTTTGAGAGCGGTTCGTTCGAACGACTTCCCATTTCGTTTGAACGAGTTGGCATCTTTTGCTCGATCGACTTGATTTCCTCGTTCGAACGACTTTGGTACCTCCCTGGATAATTTTTCTTCGTATCCTCTTCGTACGAACGACTCTGGCAGTTGTTTTCCCCTTTTTAGGTTTCATTTTAATTTCTCTTCCTCTCTCTCTCTCATTTTTCTCTCTCACACTCTCCACTTACCCTCTCCCTCACTTAAACCTTGCTCCTCCTTGGTGTTCGGTGTTGTTCGTTTGTTGATTCCTCTCCAAGTTCCTTTGGTGAATATTTCCTTTTCCTCTCTGCGTTTTGCGATTTCGAATTCTAGGGTTTTGCTGTTGGTTTCAAATTTAGGTTTTGTGTTGGGTTTTTTGCAGGGTTGTATTGTGGTGTTGGCTTGATTGTTGCCTCGGGTTTCCCTGTCGTTTGTTGGATTGCAATTGGTTGGAGTTCTGAGTTTATCCTGTGGAAATCAAACCCGTTTATCAGGTGAGTGTCCCTTCATGGCTAAATTTCCTTTACTAGTTAACCTGTGTTAGTTAGAGTTGTGCATACTGGCATTGAGGTATTTGTGATTGGATTTAAACTATATTGTTTTGGTCTATTGTAGTTGTTGTCTCAGTGTTTTCGTTTCCTATGATTAAGCATGTAGAGTGTGTCCCTTTTGTCTTTAGGAAGTTGTGCATTTGTGGGGTATTCTCGTGGGTAGTCCCTGACTGCTGCGTTCCAGTCTTGTAGAGACTGATGATTGTTAGATGTTGTGACTGGGGTTATTAGTCACTATTTGCATCTGTGTTAGGAGTGTTTACCATCCTCTGAGGTAGGTGGTTATCCTATGTGTATTGGCTGGGTTTGGCGGCTGTGTTGTTTTGATCCTTGGGATTTGTTTGCAGTGTGGGCTTTTTTATATTCTTTTTAACTTATCGGGATCAGGATACATAACAAAGCTCCACACGGCTGACCCTCGTTAGGATATGGGATTCCTATATCGGGTTAAAATAAGTGGGTGAGTTTGGGACAGGTACTATCATGCCTATTCACCCATCCGAGAGTGTGGGATGGTATGAGATAGTTTTCCTTTGGTACCCATCTTAGTCCTCCGTGAGGTTGAAATCCCTTGGAATGCAAAATAAAGTTCGGACGTTGGCACCGTGTGTTGCAAAGCCCGAAACACTCTGATCAAGTGATAAATCCCAAGCTTGGTCGAGCTTGCTACTAATCGTACCCATTGTATCCAACTGAGATCTTGTTAAGGTTGTTATGCATTAGCGGCTAATTAGTCCAATATATAGATTTCTAGGTCTAGTTCTTAGTTTCATTATATCATAAAAAATTCTCATTAGGGCTTTAGTTCAGCATGTCATATCACCCAGCATTGGGATAATTATGGGATTATCCTAGTTCATCATGTCACATCTCATCATTAGCATATCATCATCATTGCAGCATATTCCGTATATCACTATTCCTTATATTTCCTTTTCCTATTCCTTTTGCACTTTATTTCTGCACTTATATATTACTGTCATTTAGAATACCTTTTATCTCATTCATCTCTCCTCTTTCTCTACACCTGTTATATTAGTATGTTGTTTAGCCTTGTTGGGCATTAGTGGGCCGTGGTTTTGCTCACTCTCGCTTTGTTCCCCCCTTTCAGAGGCGGAGTAGTTGCAGGTTTTCAGCTGAGAGCCTCAGCTGTTAGGTTCATGTTTGGGATTGTAGATTCCAGTCTGGTTATAGTATTTTTGTGTATGATCTCAGCTCTTGACACTGTTTTGTATTCGAGACATTGTATTTACATTTTCAGTTATGTATATATGTCTTTTGCTTCCGCTTTATTCTTTTACTCTGATGATATTGCTATAGTCAATGACTGAGCCTGAACTTGTCTATGGCTTGGTCGTTTGTGGGGGCAAATCGGTTAGATCCCCCGACCTGCACATCTTGAATGATAGTAATTGGTCTAGCTACCGATTATTGGATTTTGGGGTGTGACATATAATATATGGTCCTTCCCAGTTTTTTGATAACTTGCCCAAATTTTTAGGTCGTGTACTGTCCTAGATGCGTTGAAGGACAAGGTCTCCAATGCCAAACTTTTGCATTCGAACCTTCTTGTTGTAAGTTTTCTTGAGAGTGTCATTGTATCGCCCCAAGTTTGCTATGGTTTTGTCTCGGGTTTCTTTGATCTAGTTGAGGTTGTTGAGGAGTCCTAGTTCATTGTCTTTATCTGCAACTTTTCTTCGACCACTTGGTTGATCGAAGTCTGATGGTATGACTGTATCAGTACCAAAGACCATCATAAATGGAGTACATCATGTGGAAGTTCGAGGAGTTGCCAGGTATACCCATATGACACTTAGTAGTTCATCGACCCATCTACTTTTTTTTTCAAGGTATTTGTGTAATCCTGACTTGATGTTTTTGTTAATGGCTTCAACTTGGCCATTTCCTTGCGGGTAGTATAGTGTCAAAGTAGACAGTTGAATCTTGTATTTGTAAAGGAAACTGAGAACTTTGTTGCTAATGAATTATTTCCCGTTAACAGATCGTATCATTTGTGGGCAGCCAAATCTGGTTATAATGTGTTCCCAAAGGAATTTGATCACTTCATTCTCATCAGTATGACATAGAGGGACTACTTCAACCCATTTGGTAAAGTAGTCCGTTGCTACAAGAACAAACCTTCTGTTTCCCGATACTGGGTGAAAAGGTCTAATGATATATCGATCCCCCATCTTTTGAATGGCCAGAGGACATTCCTGATATCCAAGTCGAGTACTTGGCTTTTGATGTCTTGAGCATGGATTTGGCATTTGTAGCATTTGAGAACAAAGTCTTCGCAATCTTGTCGTATCTTTGGTCAATATAACCCTTGAGTGAATGCTCGTTGGGCTAATGATCATCCTGAAATGTGAGTTGCGCAGATTCCTTCGTGAAGTTCTTTGATTTTAACTTGGGCATATTTCTACGATATGCATTCAATAAGTGGTCCTCCTCCGATTATGCGATATAAGACTTTATTCTGAAGCGTGAATCGAGGACATTTTTACTAAAAGTAATTGGGCCTCTTATTTGTTAGGATATTGGAATTGAGGTATGCATAGAATGGTCTTCTCCAATCTTCAGCATCTTCATCTCCAGTAACATTATCTTATATCAAGACTAGAATGTTCTATGGCCTTGATGTCCAAAGTTCTATTTTCACTATCTTCGAGCATAGCAGCAATGTATGCTAAAATGTCAGCGTGGCATTTCTCGGCTCGAGGGAGGTAAGAGATTGTTATTGTTTTGAATTTGTTCATTTTCTCTTCGACCAGTGCGGCATAATCAACCATCTTGCCTGATGTCTTGAACATTTTATTGTAATGGTTGGCGACGAGTAAGGAGTCGACGTATACAACTATTTCTTCCGCCCCAAGTTCTATAGCAAGATCTAGTCTGTAGAGGATAGCTTCATATTCAGTTTCTTTATTGATGGCATAAAACTTGAGTTTAATAGTTTTTTCTATGCGATGATTGGATGGTATAACGAGGATGATGCCAATTTCTTATCCTCGTGGCCCAGCAGATCCGTCTATAAAGAGTCTTCATCTTGTGCTTCGCGATCATGTATTTGGTTTTGATATTAAGTTATCAGTTAGTACTTCTTTGACTTCTTCCCAATCGGGGTCTTCGACTGGAAAATCTACGAGGAAACCAGTGACTACTTGCCCTTTGATAGATATCTGAGGCTCGAAGGGGATGTCATATTCACCAAGGAATACTGACCATTACAAGACTCTTTGAGATTTTTCTTTTTTAGAAAGTACAAGTTTGAGGGGAAATTTGGTAATGATTTTGATGGGGTGAGCTTAAAAATAAGGTCAAAGTTTCTGAGAGCTGTACACCAAGGCGAATAGCTACTTTTCAATTGTTGTATACCTTTTCTTAGCTGGCATAAGAGTTTTGTTGATGAAGTAGATTGGTTTCTCCACACCATCATCATCCTGAATAAGGACAGAGCTAATAGAATCATCGGTGGTGGATAAGTACATTGCCAGCGTTTTGCCATCAATAGAAGTACTCATTATAGGAGGACGCCTCAAGTATCTTTTACGATCTTGGAAATCCAATTCATAGTCAGGGATCCAAATGATTTCCCTAAGCTATTTTTTGGATAGTGGAATTGGATTTCCTCGAAGGAGGTAAAGAATTTTGCATCGATCAGATGACTTGGAGATGAACCTGTGAAGAGCTACAATCTTACCAATAAATTTTGGTACATTTTTTTTTATTCGAGAAGATGGCATGGCCATGAGTGCCTTGATTTGTGCTGGATCGATTTCAATTCCTCTTTTACTGACCAGGTATCCCAGAAATTTTCCCCATGCGATACCGAATTGGCATTTTTCTGGGTTGAGTTTCATCTGGTAGGTACAAAGAATATCGAAGATCATTTGGAGGTTGTTGCAATGATCCTCATGATTCAAGCATTTGCATATCATATCATCGATGTACCTCCATGGTTCTGCCTAAATGATCTTTAACCATTTTTGTAACTAGGAGTTGGTAAGTGGCTCCTGCGTTCTTTAATCCAAAAGGCATTACTGTGCAATAGTAGAGACTTCTTTATGTGACAAAAGTTATTTTTTCTTGATCTTCTTCGACGAGAGGTACCTGGTTATAATCGGGGGCTATATCCATCATTGAGAGAAGTCCATGCCCGACTACAGAGTCAAGGAGTTATGGGATCAGAGGGAGAGGAAAGTTATCTTTTGGAGTGAACTTGTTAGGTTCTGTAAAGTCGATACAGACTCTGATTTTCCTATTCATCTTTGGGACAGCCACTATGTTATAAACCCATTTGGGATATTTTACTTCTCGAATAAATCCTACATGAAGAAATTTTTCAATCTCTTCGTTTACGTTTTCGTGAAGGCGGGGAACTAAATTTTGATATTTCTGCACAACTACTTTACTGTCTGGTAGGAGGTTATGTTTGTGGCATGCGATTGAGGGATCAATGTCGAACATTTCTTGAAAATGCCATGCAAAGATGTTGACGTATTTCTTGAGGAGTTGAATCATGGTTTCTTTTTCATCGGATGACAATTTTGATCCAATAAAGGTATTTCTCCCGGGTTCATCGAGTTCAATGGAGTCTACAACCTCAGTATCATCCTGCTCGAACGTGGGGGGCATTTCCTACTATAATTGCTATGCTTTCAAAAGTTTCACTGTGTAAGAGTTGGTAGTGGTATTCTTATACATACGTGCAACTGCTTAGCTTCCTTTGATTTCGTAGACTCCATGTTGGGAAATGCAAAGCCTAATGATATGTCGAAGGTATTGCTTTGATCGAATATAACCAACTTCAACCTAATATCCCCTAATATTTTGATTTAGCATCTATGACAATGAATTTTACGAAAGTGGTTTCAAATCTTACTTGAACTGGCAAGATGATTTCTCCCATGGCCAATTCTTTAGAGCCGTTAAAACATGTGATGGTGGTTGTCGAAGCTTTTACCGAGTCTTTGAGTCCTAGAACATCAATTCCTCTTTTGAATAGAACATCTGTTGCGCTTCCTGTATCGATGAGAAGTGTGTGTAGGTATTCTTATCCTACTTTGAGCATAATAACTAGAGGGTCATCATAAGGGTATTTGGCATGGCTCGTGTCATAGTTCTTGAATGAAATATGATATAGACGTTTTGATTTGTTGGAGCTGGGGAGAAGTTTTGCTAACTTGTCCATGGATGTCATTTTGTAACAAGATGTAATTTTATCATCTTGTTTTCTCTTTTTTCCTTTCTCAATCTCGATCATGTAAAGATGGCGAGCTTGCCCTTGTCCTTGCTCTTGTTCAACATCTTTTCTTTTAGTTTCTTCTTCGAGGAACTTCTGAATATCGACTACATAGTTATGAAGTCTTCCAGCTAGTAGAATGCGATGAAAAATCTGAATGAGAGAGTAGCAGTTGTCAATTTTGTGGCTATGTACGTTGTGATACTGATACAAAGGTTTGTTGGGGATATCAGGAATTGTTTGTGCTTCTCGATATAAATTGTCTCCCTTTATCGTTGGTAGGATAACGGAGAGTGTGGTTGTCATAGGAGGGAACACTAGGACAGGCATGTCTAGTTTCCCATCTCTTCTTTTAGCGTTGTAGGTGTTTCATTCGCGTTGCTTGGGTATCCCGGTATTGGTTGACTTTTGAGGTGGCAAAGAAAATGTTTCATGAGAATGGATGACAGAGGAGCTCTTCATTTTATCCTTTTTGGATCTTTCTAATTTGATGTAGTTATTAACAACATCAATCATTTATGTCACCGTTCTGGGCTTGTGTAAGGTAAGTTCTTCTTAAACTTTGGAGTCGATATGTAGTGCTGAAGTTAATACTGGAACTACAATCTTGGGATCTGAATTCTCAATCTTCTGTGTTTTCTGTAAGAATCACTTGTAAAAACTTGCTAATGTTTCTTTCATGCCCTGCTCAAAGAAGAACAAAGAATCTACAATTATTTCTCTATCCTTAGCATGAGCATAATTCGACACGAAGAGGCGCTGTAACTGGCTGAATGTAGTGATAGAGCCTTTGGGGATAGTATGGAACCATCTGAGAAGTTCTTCCTTTAGGCTCATGCTGAATAATCTGCATAGCATGTGATCGATCGAGTTTAGAATATAATTCAATTGCAACTCTAAAGTGTCAAACATGGGTAAGAGGGTTAGTGAGGCCTGCATACTGATTAAATTTTGGCATGTGAAAATTTTCCGAAATGGGCATGATTTTGTGATGATGAGAGATAGGATTTGTTTCGATTCTAACAAGAGCAGACCTTCAGCCCGGGATGTCAGAGTTTATGGCTTAGATTCTGTTGTTTAGGTCATCCAAGGTGATGAATTATGGCGGAGGATTTGGTACGGCCGTAACCTATGGATCAAAGTCTCCCTGTCCTTTAAGTCCTAATCAGTCTCTTACAGGATGTCTTATCGGTGACAGTGGAGTTTGATTAAGTGTGCGTCGACTTCCCAGAGTTGTCGATGCTGAGGATGTAAGTCCAAAATGTCGAGAAACCCTATCTGGATTCCTCGATCTGGATCGAGAAGTTCGTACTCGTTTATCTTTTGGTTGATTTTCTCTTTGGGTCGCCCTGGAGTGATGATCACTTCGGGCCTGAGGAGGTGACGTTTGACGGTCAGTGAGCCAATCTTGAGTTCTTCATAAATTCTTTATTTCTTTTTGATGTGTCCAGCTTTGTTGGTCCAAGGCTTTTCTCCTTTCATCTATTTTAACTTGAAGAACTTGGGAGTGGATTTGCTGATCTTCAAGCTTTTAGACTCGGTTGGACTCCATTTGTTTCTGAAGCTATTTCTGGTACCGAGTTGATATCGTAGTTCCTCAGCGTACTAGAGGCACTTTGGAGATTCATGTTTGTCATCAGATTGTCTTAGATAGTAGGTGTTAAAGAAAAGTGTAGCTTTCCCATATACGGTGCCAATTGTAATGGCATGTTTTTCGAGAGGATAATCTTCGCCAATACTTCTAGTAAGGATTATGCAATAATAAGCTTAAACAAATAAGATTTTAAGTGGAAACTCAGTAAAGGCTAAGAAAAATTACGACCTCGAGGAGGGTTTTGATGAAAAATCTAATAAGTTGTTAATTATTATAATTTGTTGTATGATAAGAAAGTAAGGATGAATGAATAGTAAAATTATATATCTGAATAACTCGTTCTCTGTCTGTAGTTATAGTAGATACAGGCAGTTTACAAAAAGAAAAGTAGTTTCCGATTTTGGGGGTAGTGGGCGAACTTCGCAGATCTCCCAATAGCTCTATTTGACAAAGTACAAATGGCTATTTTTAGTAGGTCAAGAACTATGGTTGCTGACGTGACATCTTCTCAAATGATGGAGCGTCTTTGACTAAGGTCCGCCGGCTTCTCTTTGTGGAGTATGGGTCGAGAACTGTGGTCGCAGATATGACGTCTTCTCGAATAATGGAATGACTTTGACTAAGATTTGTTGGCTTCTCTTTGTCGAATCTGGGAAATATGCTACTACAACAAGGTCTTTTATTTAATGGAAAATCTAATTGTAAAATTCAAGTTTTACGGATTAGGTATACTAGATAGATCATGGTTTAAAAATTATCCAAGGGAGGTCACTTTGGGTCTTTTTGCGATAGATAGCGGGGTGAAAATGTGTGTAATGTTGGCTAACGTCAACTTACGTCATGATAAATTAGCCTTAGTACTATAACTTATCTCGTCTGAAAATAATGAATTTTATGTTAGTATATTAGTTTTTTGATTATACTCTAATGATTTAATGTTTTTATTTTATCGCCATGCCATGAATCAAATGACAACTTAAGTGAAAACCAATTATATTGCAATAGTATTAATTAAAAAGAAATCTTGCCAAATTATCTACATTGTTGTTTTATTATTTTCACTTAATTAAGTTATTATTTCATTCTTAACAACCTTATTAAATAAATTTGTACCATTTAATGATTTTCATTAATATTATTTGTATTCTATAACTTTATGTACTTATTTACAAGTTTAATATTCTCAGTCTCTTTCCATATGATAATATATTTAAAGTTTAATTTTGAGTTTGTATATATATATGGATGGAATGAAAAATTGGATGACGGAAAGAAATTTGCATAATGTACATGGAAATGTTGTTATCAATGTATATAGTAAACAGTAAAGATTAATCGATATGGAATAAAGGTAATTTAGAAAAAACTTATCTTTTTGAGGCTCGTCAAAAGGAGACGATGTGCATAAGAGATTTAGCACCACTAATTCGCTGAATAACGATCGTGCTATGGCTACAGTAATACTCTTCCAGGATACAACGGATAAAAAGCTTCGCGATGCACAGAGAGAAGCAATTTTCAGAATCTATAGCAAAAACTCCATGCTTGATAAACGAGAGGAATGTTGGAAAAAGAATACGAGTTGTTTGATTTATGGATAATGTAAAGCTTAACCCTCTCCACAATATATAGATATATTTTTGAACTTCGTAGAGTCCAAAACGGAGAGAATTCAGCCACAACGAAGGAGAAGAAGTTGCACCTTTATTAGTCCACGATCTGGTTGTATGCCTATAATGAAGCAGCAGTTATAGACTGAACCAGTCTCCTTATCCAAGCCCAAGCCCAGCTGACTAAAAACATAATCAAGCCCAACTTTTACAACCCACAACCCCTAACCATGTTTATGAGTTTCATAAATCACAACAATCCCCCACATTTCATGAAACTTAAAAGATCATCCTGGAGTTTCAGCTAGGAATAGTGTTTAGTAGTGGCATCCATAAACTTGAACCACCGCCTTATAAAAGTAATCGGGGGTACTAGATGATCAGTAAACTGAAGTCTTGAACTGGTCACCTTTATATATGTGCACCTCGTCAATATACTTTACCCACTATTCTTTTGTAAAGATTCAGCTATTGTGCTCGTTACGGCCATGAGCTGTCCCAGATTCATAAGTGCTCTAAAGAACTAGTCAAGCTCTCATGGGAAGCGGCCAAACCTTCACACTTATATAGTTGTTTCTATCAAGAGTGTTATTACCAAAACGTTCCTTGGATAAAATCCATACTTAGATAACATTAAGAGTTTAACTCAACCTTTATTTTATCTTTGGTACTATCACATCATAGGGATGAGTTTGGAGTGAAATCCAATCAAATTATAATACCCCCCAGAATCACTCTCACAACTTGTCTTTCACATTGAACCTAGTTTTTGGGATCTCCAGTCACTTAGGTTGGGTTACCATTGTCGGTGATTGTTCTTGATAAAGCTTTTAGCCCCATCCCTTCTGATGTACTTGCAATTAGCTCTCTGGCTAATCCTTTCGTGAGTGGATCTGCCAAGTTATTTTGAGATCTCACATAATCAATGGTGATCACTCCGTCCTTTAAAAAAATTCGTACAGTTTTATGTCTACGACGTATGTGCCAAACTTACCACTATAAGAATAGTTCAGCGCTCTCTGTATAGCTTCTTGGCTATCATAATGTACGTACACAGCAGGAACTGGTTTCGTCCATAACGGAACGTCCATTAAAAAATTTCTTAACCATTCTGCTTCATCACCAGCTGTGTCCAAAGCCATAAACTCGGATTCCATAGTAGAACGAGCAATGCAAGTCTGCTTGGTGGATTTCTAAGACACAGCACCACCTCCGAGGGTGAAAATATAACCGCTGGTGGATTTGGATTCGTTTGAGTCCAAGATCCAGTTTGTATCGCAATATCCTTCTAAAATAGCTGGATATCTAAAATAATGAATTCCATAGTTTAAAGTAAACTTCAGGTAACGTAAAACTCTAATGAGAGCAACCCAATGTTCTTGGTTTGGGTTTATCGTATATCGACTCAATCTCTCAATAGCTAGTGTTATATCAGGTCTTGTACAGTTCATGGCATACATCAAATTGCCTAAGACTCTAGAGTATTCAAGTTGAGATACACTGTTACCTAAGTTCTTCTTTAAGTTGTTATGAGGATCATAAGGAGTTCTAGCAGGAGTACAGTCAAATTGTTCAAATTTTCTCGACACTTTTTCAATGTAATGGGATTGTAATAAAATAATTTTCTCGGAGTCTCTTATAATCTTTATTCCGAGAATCACATCAGCAACTCCCAAATCTTTCATATCGAAGTTTCTTTTCAAAAAGTTTTTTAGTGTTGTCTATCATCTCCATACTAGTTCCAAATATCAACATATCATCTACATATAAACATATAATTACTCTATTTGATCCATCAAATTTGTAGTAAATACATTTATCGGCTTCATTAATAATATACCCATTGGATGTAAGAACAATATCAAATTTCTCATTCCATTGCTTTGGTGCTTGTTTAAGGCCATTAAGAGATTTCTTATGTCGACAGACTTTCTTTCCATTTACCTTAGACTCGAAGCCTTCAGGTTGGTCCATATAAATCTCTTCTTCCAAGTCACCATTCAAAAAAGTTATCTTAATATCCATTTGATGTATAATTAGGTTATGTATAGAAGCTAAAGCAATTAGCATTTTAATCGAGGTCATTCGAGTAACAGGGGAAAAGGTGTCAAAAAAGTCAACCCCTTTCTTTTGGCTATAACCTTTTGCCACTAGTCTTGCCTTGAATTTTTCTATTGTACCATCAGCTCTCAGTTTCTTTTTGAAAATCCATTTACACCCAACAGTTTTACAACTTGGGGGTAGATCAACTAGCTCCCAAGTGTTGTTGTGCATAATCGTGTCATATTCACTATTGATAGCTTCCTTCCAAGAGGAGGCATTAGTTGATGACATCACTTGACTGAGAGTTACAGGGTCATTTTCTGCACGAAATGTCAAGAAATCAGGACCAAAACTAGAAGTTGTTCTAGCCCTCTTACTACTTCTGGGTCCTATCTTGTCTAAATCGCATTCAGCAGATTTCTTAGAAGATTGTAGAGATAGTTCATTATGAACTTCAACTCTATCTTTCTTAGGAAAAATAGCTTCAAAAAATTTTGCTTCTCGAGATTCAAAAATGGTGTTAACATCCATTTGATTATTCCCAGATCTTATTATCGCAAATTTGTAAGCACTGCTGTTATCAGCGTAGCCAATAAATACACAGTCTACAGTTTTGGGGCTAAGCTTAGTCCTTTTTGGGGCAGGTATTCCAACTTAGCTAAGCACCCCCACACTTTAAGATATCCATAAGAAGGTCTTCTATTCTTCCACAATTCATAGGGGGTCTTACAAAAATCCTTAAAAGGATTCAAGTTAAGTATATGACAAGCAGATAACAAAACTTCCCCCCGTATTGTCATAGCTAGACCTGAACTTATCAACATTGCATTTATCATATCTTTAAGTGTACGGTTTTTTCTTTCGGCTTTCCCATTTGACTGAAGCGAATAAGGAGCCGTCGTTTGATGTATTATTCTGTTATCCTCGCAATATTTTCTAAAGGGTCCAGACTCATATTCTTCACCTCGATCGGATCTTAAAACCTTTATCTTTTTCCCTAATTGATTTTCAACTTCAGTTTTGAAAATTATAAATTTTTCTAAAGCTTCGTCTTTACCTTTTAAAAGATAAACTTTACAAAATCAGGAGAAATCATCTATAAAGGTTATAAATAATTTATTACCACCTCGAGTTGTGTAACCCTTTAGATCACATAAATCAGTATGTATAAGACCAAGTAATACAGATTCCCGATCTACATTTTTAAAAGATTTCTTAGCATATTTGGATTCTACACATATTTCGCATTTTATACCACTTGGTATATCAGATTTGGAAATGTAACGTAACTTCATAAGATTCTTAATAGATCCTTGGTTTACATGACCTAACCTCTTATGCCAAATAAATTTGAGTCTACCAAATAAGCAAAATAAGAAGCTTTATTAATGTCTTCAACGGTTACATTCAACATAAAAAGACTTTCATTTAAATATCCCTTCCCCACAAATGACCCACCCTCAGTGAGAATAAATCTTTCAGCCTCGAACACGAGTTTAAATCCTTTCTTGCTTAGTAGTGAGCCGGATATCAGATTCTTGTGAATATCAGGTACGTGCAAAATCTCGTTCAAAGTTAGGACATTCCCAAAGATAAATTTCAGCGTAACTGTACCTCTGCCCATAATCATGGATGCAGAAGAGTTACCCATAAAGAGTTGTTCACCATCCTTCACAGGATTATAGGTGCTAAAAACATTTTTGTTTGCACAGATGTGCTTAGCTGCACCGGTGTCTATCCACCACTCTTTCAAATCAGTTACAAGATTCACTTCTGTCACAACAGCGGAGAAGTTACCATCTTCAGTCAAAATAGCCTGATCAGGTTTGTTTTTCTTTCCCCTGGAATCGTTTTTGTGAAAACAATTTTTGGCCAAATGGCCATCTTTTCCACATAAAAAATAGTTCCCTGATTTCTTGAAAACAGGGTTATAACCCTTATTTTTCTCAACTGCAGGCTTCTTTGATTTCTAGTACTTCTTAGGCTTTCCCTCAACTAGGTTGGCCTTGGATCGATCGAAGTTTAGTTCCTTGGTCTCGTTTCTTCTATTATCCTCTTCAATACGAAGATGGATAATGAGATCTTCAAGGGTCATTTCCTTGCGTTTATGTTTCAGGCTGTTCTTATAATCCTTCCACGAGGGAGGTAGTTTCTCTATTATAGAGGCCACCTGGAATCCCTCGCAGAACTTGTACCCCTCAATAATAATCTCATGGATTATTAATTGGAGTTCTTCAACCTGAGATACTACTGGCTTGGAATCATCCATCTTAAATTCTAGGAACCTCCCTACAACAAACTTCTTTGAACCAGCATCTTCAGTTATATATTTCTTTTCAAGAGCGGCCCAAAGATCCTTTGCAATCGTAAAATGTATATAAACATCATACAATGCAGGGGTAAGACTATTTAAAATATAGTTCCTACACATGTAATCATGATGAATCCAATCAGCAACAGCACCAGTCCTAGCTGGTTCATATTCTTCTGGGTTTGAATTATGAACAATTTCATGAAGAAGAGTGGCCAATTGTAGAGTATAAAGATAAAACATCATCTTCTGCTACCATCTTTTGAAATTGGTTTCGTCAAACGATTCAGGTTTCTCAGAATGTTTAGAGATTCCCATATCGATAAATCAAGCACACTAATTTGAACAAAAGCTCTTAGGATTGTTATCAATGTGTTGGGAGGTGAAAAACGTGTAGAATACATCACCCCTCGCAATTTGGTTTTCTCCGTTATCCTCATGGCATACAAATAATCAATCAAGAAACTATAAACGATTAACATGCACACAAAGCATAATATTTATCGGAGGTTCGCCATAAGGCTACTCCCCCCCACCAAGCTTGAAATCCACTATGTATCCAAGTTCAATTACAAGTTCTTAAGGGATTCCAACAAACATGGAAATCCCTAATCTCGCAGTAATCCTCACATAGATTTACAAGAGATAAAATAAACATAAGAGATCCATCAAGAACATCGAAGATTACCTCAACAAAGACCATGTTGCATACCTTCTTCTTGAAACCCTTCAATCTTCTCTCTACCTTGATTTCTCTTCTTAGCAACCAAGAGGTACTTCCCCTCTCACCATCAAATCCCAAGAGAACAACACCCTCCACCTTCTTCCTTGTAAAGACCAACTCTTTACAAGGTCTACCACAGAGGCTACATCTCTATAATATATATTATCACTTAGGGTTACAAGAAGTTATAGAGATCACTCAAACCTCACCTCTACCCTTATAGATAATCCCAGCGAGAAACCCTAGAAAGAAAACCCAATAAACCTCTCCAGAGCTAAACCCTATATTTCTCTCTTTTCTCTCTCTAACTCTTTTCTCCTGTACAGAGGCCTTCAACATACACTCTCTATTTATAGACTTTTCATTAGGTCATCTCCGAAATACGCATCACGAGATAATCCATCTTTTTGGATCAAATCCCTTTCAAAATGAATTTAGAAACAATCAAATAGAGTCAAAGTCGTTCGAACGAGTCATGAGGTTGTTCGAACGACTTCAACAGTCCCCTGGAATTTTGGCCCAAACGCTATTTTCGTTCGAACAACTTTTCCAGTTTTGAGCCGTATTCCTAACACAATGTATGCAGTAAACAGTAAAGATTAATCGATAGGGAATAAAGGTAATTTAGAAAGAACTTATCGTTTGCGAGGCTCGTCAAAAGGAGACGATGTCCGTAAGAGATTTTACTCCACTAATTCGCTGAATAATGATCGTACTATGGCTACAGCAATACTCTTCCAGGATACAACGGATAAAAAGCTTCGCGATGCACAGAGAGAAACAATTTTCAGAATCTACAGCAAGAACTCCATGCTTGATAAACGAGAGGAATGTTGGAAAAAGAATACTAGTTGTTTGATTCGATGGATAATGTAAAGCTTAACCCTCTCCACAATATATAGATATATTTTTGAACTTCGTGGAGTCCAAAACGGAGAGAATTCTGCCACAACGAAGGATAAGAAGTTGCCCCTTTATCAGTCCACGATCTGGTTGTATGCCTATAATGAGGCAGCAGTTATAGACTGAACCAGTCTCCTTATCCAAGCCCAAGCCCAGCTGACTGAAAACAGAATCAAGCCCAACTTTTACAACCCACAACCCCTAACCCATGTTTATGAGTTTCATAAATCACAACAAATACATCTGCAGAAGTTGCTTAGGAGTTTCTCAATGGTTTTTTTTAGTACGAAAGTATAATGATAAATAGAAATTATCCAATAAAATCATCCATAATTACCGCTCAATTCTGACCTTCAAAAAATGAATTACTAACCCTTTTACTGAAAATAAAAAGAGTAATTTTTTTATTTTTCACACAAGCCCTATACAGACAAGGACCAACCTCGCTATTAGACCCTCAAGTGAATATATTGATAAATAAGTTTTTTTTTTTTTTTTGCTAAATAAGCAGATCATTAACCAAACAATACAATTTTACAAAACTTAATCAGCAGCCTAATCCAGCTTGGCATAGTACTAGAGCAATAGTAATATTATTGGTTCTTCCTAGAGCAGCAAGCTCATGAGAGGCCCCGTATTTCCAATTCCATCCCTTCTAATAAATATAAACGAAGTTCGATACTACAACAACTTAAAACATAATTTAAAATGGCAATTATTTCGCAAGCAATTTCCTTGCTTCTTCCCTTAAAAAAACAATGCAACTCTTATTATCTGCCAACACCACCTATTCTCCCACTCCTAGTCCTTTTAAGGCTGGGATTCCCCTGAGGATTGCCCTTCCCTTCCTTCTGCAGCTGCTGCACAACTGGCGACGATACAGTCTGTTCCTGCCAAAACACAATCAACATTTTTATTAATAATAATAAAGCTAAGCCGAAGCAGGATCCTGCGGTTTTTTAATTTCCAGCATCTGTCATAAGAACTAGTTATCCTTGATGGATAAATTAGTATGGTCCTCCTTTGGTATAACTTCTAAAAGGCAAAGGATATTGTTTTCCAAGTAATGGCACAAAAAGAATTAAAAATCTCTTCGGAATCTTGTTTTGTATTAAATTGAATCTTGAGTTGTCTAAAAATTTTCTAGACATTTAAATCCTTGTAAGTAGTGTCAGTGGTAAGGGAAGAGGCAAAACAACACTCTTTAGGCTCATTCACAATGAAACATGTAGTAGGTAATAGTATCCGATGAAGTAGAACAAATTATGCAACGTCTCCCCACAATATGATTTTTTTCAGTTTAACTTTTAACTTTGAGCAATTTTTTCTTGGAAGGCTCTACAAGCTGATATTTCACAGTAAACTTACCATTTTGTTCTGGAAGTCATCTTGGCTTATCATATTTTCTTTCATCGACCGGGATTTGAAGGATAGATCCAACGTCATACTAGATATACCATACACCTTAGCGATTCTATTTAGCACCAAATGATTTCTCATCACCTGTAAAAACTAACAAGTTAGCATGGTACATCAAAATACTTATTTAATCACATCATATAATTAGACAAAATAACCCGAGAGTCAGTTGCCTGAGAGTAAAAAAGCCCTAGAAAACATATAGAACTAATGAGTAAAACCCTAGAACGAGAGCTATGAGGAACATCATGTGCTTGCCCTTCATCCGTGCGCACTAATAAGTCTAAATAAACGACAACGATCGCCTTTTTGTCGTAACTGTAAAATCCTAGATAAGTAGCTGGATTCGATCTCGATTATCGAATCCAGCGTAATTTATACCGTTAAACCCGTAAAAATCAACATAATTCCATAAAATTAGAAACTGAAATTCATTTAATCAAACAAAAGCTAGTGTACCATAAAATGTTTTTAATATTATTTTTAATTAAGCACCATAGCTTCTCGGGGTTAGGTCGACCCCTACCCATTCATTGAAAGCAAGAAACCAGAATGTACCATAAAATGTATTCCTCTCTACAGATATAGCCAGCTTGTTTTATAAACTACCAAATGATGCATGATATTCTTCTTTTCCAAGACAACATTTTCTGATAGTTTCAAACAATTTGACATCCCAAATAACATCAGCTAATACTTATATGAAGCGAAGCGAAGCGAAGCTTTCTATGCTATGATTCCGACCACTAGAACAACTCACATTCAGATCATGGATTGAAAAACATCAAAAAAATATGTACCCCGGCTATTACTCTTGAAGCAAAAAATAAACATATATTTCTATAACAAAGATCATTGCATGCAGATCATTACATGAAGCTTTGAATCAGAAGATTCCGATCAGATCTACCATGGATTGTCAAAAAATAAATATATAAAATGTACCCCATGACTGATGAAGCTAAAAAATATTTCTATAAGAAAAGATTGCCAAGATCACCACGCCTAACAAAAAGATAACTAAAATCGTCACATCAACAACCCGAGTTTAACTTAATCAAAACACTAGAAATGTAGAAGTTTTTATACCTGATGCGGCTGCTGCGGGGGAGGTGTGTTAGAGAGTCTAATCAGCTGATCATAGTAGGGTGACCCTAGCCTGAGAGTACAATCGATCTCGTCATTGAACTCGGGATTGTTGACCATATTATCAAAACAATTAGTTTACCAGATCTTGAAGTACTATTCCAAATCTGGAATCAAGCATGAAAGAAAACAAAAGAAAATAAGAAATCAAAACAAACTTTGAGAGAGAGAGAGAGTAACGGAAGGTAATGGATTACCAAACAGCACTGAATCTGAGAGAGAGAGAGAGAGAGAGCCAACCCTATACGTTTAACACAAAGCACTTGAGAGAGGCTGAGTAAGTGAGAGTGGTTTCTCACTGTCACCGCTTTCTCATATGAGGCTAACACTTGGCCGGTTCGGACAGGTTGGTAGTGAACCTGTACCTTACACTAGCTTAAGATTCAACCCATCTTTTGTCTGAACCCCCTTTTTGGGTTCGAGCCTTTACCCGAGCCTTTCCCAATTAGGGTTTGATAGGTTGGACATGTTGCTTGAGTGCCCTTTTTGTTCCAGTGAATATGAAGATAAATTGTAAAGTGTAATGTGAAGATTTTGTGAAAATATATAGAAAAGCACTTAAATTAATTAACGACGAATAAGCAATTATTCGTAAGACTCATAAGAAGACTTGAGGATAATCTTTGCTTGCGAAGACTCATAAGAAGTCCCATTTCATAAGCAATTATTTCTCAGTACGTAAACTTTCACCCATGGATATGAAACTCAAACTATCAAAATTAATTAACGACGAATGACTTATATAGAAAAGCACTTAAATTAAGTCTTACATCATTGTCTTAATTAATTAAACAAAGGTCACAAATTGTGCCCATTCTAATAATTCCAAACTTTCCTTCAAGGCTTCAATAGCATCTTCATCCATGATCAAACCTCTATAACGTCATTCATCAGCATTGCCTCGTTTTTCTTGTACCGAATCCCACACGCATTGCATAGAGTCTGGAAGTAACAATGTAAATCAATGTAAAGCAATGTGAATTATATAGGTTAATCGTAAATATAATAAAAGGAGCTTACTTTTCGACCCCTTGGCCCATTACGCCACATCGGGGTTGAAGTTGTCTTACACCGCAAGCATTGACGAACAAACCCCAATGGAAGCTGGGGTGCCCTCTGATAGACACCGATAGCAACAACAGTATTCTGTGGATACCTTAAAACTGGATATTGCCCGTAACCATTAAAATTGGCGGAACTACTTGCATTGGGATGCATCGTTGGCATACCACGATAAAATCCATTGCCAGCAGTGAAGTTAAAGTTCATCATCCCTGCAGGATACCAAGCTAAGCTTCCAAAATCATGATTGACTTGTCCCTGTCTCATAAGATACGCATTAGTGCCTCTGTTCACCATCACCTGTAAAAGCAAACATATTAGCTAAGTTCTTAAATTGAATTATTGGAGAGTTACCGAACAAAGAGCCTTAGGACAATAAATAGGACTAATGGATATACAAACATTTATCTCTCTTCTAGAACGTTCTAAACCCTAGAATGAAAGTTAAGAGAAACATCAGATCGAACAAATGTGTCTGCCGGCCTTCATCCGAGCGCACAAACAAAATTAAATAATTAAGCGACAACGGTCACATTTTTGTCGTACTGTAAAATCCAAGATAAGTAGATTGATTTAGACCGATCGTCTCCGTAAAACCCACGAAAATTGATATAATTCCATAAATCAATCTGAAGCTAAAACTTACTGAATCAAACTAAAGATCAATTCCATAAAATGTGTTTCCTCTATAGATCTAGCTAACAGAACATGTTTTTGTGAATAATAATGGGTCAAATTAATTTGCGAAAACATGAATATAACTCTACAACGACTTAAATACTGAGGCATCACTGCTGGCATGTAACACTATGGAGATAAGTACAACCTAGCCAGCTTGTATTAGAAACTAACTAATGATGATATTCTTTTTTTCCAAGACAAAAAATTCTGGTAGTTTCAAACACTTTGACACCCCAAAGACCATCTGCTACTACCAAGCAAAGCTTTTAATCGCATGATTTTGACCATTAGATCGATACACACGATTTAGACCATTGATCCACATTACTCTTGAAACAAATATAAACATATTTTTATAACAAGATCATTGCAGATCTTTACATGAAGCTTTGGATCGGAAGATTCTGACCATCGGATCTACCATGGATAGTCAAAAAATCAAAAAAACATGTACCCATGAATGATGGAGCAAAAAAACCATCTCTCTCTAATAAGAAAAAATCACTAAGATCATCATGCCTAGCTAGCAAAAAGATTATTAACATCATCACATCAACAACCCCAAAGTTTAATTTAAGCAAAAACCTAGAAATGTAGAAGTTTATATACCTGCTGCTGTGGCTGTGGCTGTGGCTGTGGCTGCAGCTGTGGGGGAGGTGAAGCTGGAGGTGAAGGAGGAGGTGTGTTAGGGAGTACAATCACTTGATCATAGAAGGGTAACCCTAAAGTGAGACTACAATCAATCTCATTATCGACCTCACTTTCCGCATCGTCTTCAAACTCATGATAGTTGTCCATATTTCAGATCTCTAGCATGCATAAAATATAAAATAAAATAAATGAGAAACCAAAACAAAGTTTGATAGACTTCAAAAATAACCAATGAAAAGTAACGGAAAGTTACAATGTAGATGCTCATTACCTTCTTGGATTTTACAAAACACAATACCAAGAGAGAGTGAGAGGAAGAGAGTTAGTGAGAGTGGTTTCTCACTGTCAATGTATAGACATCAACAAGAGCATGCATGGGACACTATTACCAAAACAAGTATGCCATGTGTAAAATTTACAGAACAATCTCATAACGGCTCTCAACCAATACATCCTCCTCTTTGAAAAGGAAAAATGGGATTAGGTGCACCATTGGATGAGATGAGATGGTTTTTTAGGATTCAAGTTTGGTTCTCTCTCTCTTTTAAGTCTCTTCTTGTTTCCCTTGTGTTGTAGTGCGCTTCTTTCGAAATGGAGTTATGTTTTTGTTTTGTTTTTTTCTATTTACAAGTGTTTTTATTAATTGACAATTTAATTGTAAAATTCAAATTTTACGAATTAGGTATGCCAGCCTAGACCATGGTTTTATTGATTATACATGGGAGGTTGTTTTAAGGTAAGTCTTTTTGCAATAGATATTGGGGAGAAAATGTATTTGTGATGTCAGCTTACCTTTGTAGAACTTATAAGCCTTATCTGACGAAAATAACATTGCGATTTTATCTCCTCTTGAAGCAACAGTTTCGAGTTATGATATTGAATCACTGTTTAAATGTATTTATTTCATGAAGTGTATGTGTTTTGATTATATTGTATTATTTCTTGATTCAATGTTTTTATTTATTTACCATGAATCAAATTGACGTCTAGCTTAGTTAATTAAAACCAAGTATATGGTATTACTACTGCTAATTTATAAAGAAAATCTTGCACACTATATGCATCGATGAGTTTTTTTTTTTTCATTTTTCATAACCTTGAATAAATTTTGTCGTAGAAGTTTATATACGTATGTATAAGTTTAATATTCTCATTTTTAATCAGTCTCTTTCCATGTGAAAATTTATTTAAAAAATTCAAGTTTTAGTTATTATATATAGAGTGAAAATAGGATGATGATCTTCGGAAGGAAAATTGCATAATAAACATGGAAAGAAAATTTGTAGAAGTGGCCTTGGAGTTCCTCGATGATTTTTTTTTTATAGTAAGGATAGTATCATGATAAATGTAAGAGCTTAGGTTTTGAATAAGGTAACTGTTATTGGCACACCAGTTCTTAAGTGGAGCACATATTTGAAGTAAAAAAAGATTAGATTTTTTCTTATTTGGATCCGGAGAAGAGAAAATTATTTCTTACCCTTAAACACGCAATCCCACCTAACAATTGTCTTTTAAAGGTGGCACACTCTCTCTCTCTCTCTCTTATTCGTTTTTTTTTTTTTTTCTTCTTTCCACGACCTTTAACAAACCCTTCGACTTCTATTAGGAGAAAAACATTTAATCATTTTTTTATATTTTTTATTTATTTTCGTCATTAACGTTTAAAAATATTAGTGTAGCTTGAGATTATGCGAAATGGTTTGAACTTGACTCTTGAAAATTCCACAAATCTCTATCCTTCATTTAATAATTTAAAACCCTATAAATTATCACAAACATCCTTCGTTTTGTTTTTGCCCGCTGTATTGGGGGGAAAAAATTCAAACACATTGTTGTGCAGGAGAGAGAGAGAAAGAGATGCACGAGTTTGAGAAAGATAAAGAAACCAAGACTTGGAGAATTTCAAAGATTGAGGGTGTTTGAGAGTTTAAGAAGAGAGAGGGCGCGTTTGGGGAGAACGTATGAAACCTTAGTCTTGGAGAGAAAAAGAAAGTAATTAGGGTGTGTGCCTTAATTAATTTAAATCAAATTAGCCCTTACATATGTTGAGGATGGGAGTGTATGTGCCTCAAAGTTTAGCATGTGCTCTACATTGATGAGAGTGCAATATTAAGAACACTAGTGCCCAAAACAACTTTCTTTGAATAACCACTCATTCACACCAATGTATTATATAAGTGAGGTGAGTTGAGTGTAGACAATAAAAGAACAGTGCTCGAAAGTAACAAGGAGATTGGCGTGGAAAAGCCTTGAATGAGTTAAAAACCACGACCTCCTGCATGATTTATCATTATTGGGGATAGAGCTAGAGAATATTTAATAGGCGATGACACAATGTAGTTTTTGTGAGTCGTGTCATCGTCCAACTCCTTCTCTGTTTACAAGTATTTATAGGCTAACAATCTGCATGTTGGCAGTAAGCTGTTTGTACATTTCAGTTTGAATTTTGAGCGTTAATTGTTCCCTTTGATTGCCATCATTTCGTGATTGTTGCCATATATATGTTGCATTTGAGCAGCTATATATACATATTGCCTCTAATCTCGTACTCCTGACTTGGTCTTGCTATTAGGTGGATTAGTTGATGGAAGCAGGGCCGGCCATGACTTGGTCTTGCTATTAGGCGGAACTCAAAAGATTAAAACTTGTGGTAATGTAATTGGCACACATAACTAAGTGAGAACTTTGTTACTTGTAGCTAATTTAGTACAAATGTAGAGCCAAATACAATTATACATGTAAAATATAATATTAGAATTCGGGACTAAGAAACAATTGCACATTACACAGTGTGCAGGGAAATTCTTAATATCTATTGTTTAGACTGACCAATATTTTATGTGTAATTATGCAAGTGTTTATGAGTGGTGCAATTAGATAGGTTTCACTGTATTAGGTTGAGCTACAGACTTAGCCCTCCAGCTGCTTTTACTGTAGTTTGAGTATTTGCAAAATTGCTTTACAATAAATAAAAATTATCATATGTAATCGTCATACCGCTTTCGACGTTAAAAAAAATGAATTACTAATCCTTTTTAGGAAGAAAAAAATAAAATAAATAAGGTGCCATTTTTATTTTTTATTTTTTTGCACAGGCCCTATAAAGATGAGGGTCATCCTTGTCCCTCGCTATCAAACTCTCAAGTGAATAAGTTGATCATATGAAATGATTGTCTGTAAAAATAGATACTAGGTTTTTGCACAGGCCTATAAAGATGAGGGTCATCCTCGTCCCTCTCTATCAAACTCTCAAGTGAACAAGTTGATCATATTTTTCCAAATGAGGGTTTTACAATTAAGATAAGTGGTCGCGCAATGCTTCTTTGCTAGTCTACATGACACCCGCACCTAGTTTGCAACACTTTCCGAGTTCCAGTTTCAGACCTTTAATAATTTACAAGAATAATCTGTTTAACATCGATTACATAGGCCCTCTTCATAGTTCCTCAAGTATATTGTTTCTCACAAGAGCGTGTATCTGCCTGTCAAAAAGCTCCAAACCATGAAAGACCTGAATCACCACAAAATACTAAATCAATGAAATCATATGGAAGACCACAATCGAATAACAGAGGTATTTTCATTAAAAGATATTTTACATTCCCTGACTTCTTTCTTAATACATGAGAATTACAAATCTGGATTTATAACACTAACCCTGAAAACGTAAGGGCTGTTTTAAAATGATTATTAAGAAAAGTGAAAACATAATAATATGCTACACGTAGCGTCTATCCACGATTAAGATATTCCAATCAACAAAACAATGTGTTTGCAATCACAATAATGCAGAAGATTGGTCGCCCGGGGTGGAAATTTATTTCGGATTCATCACACATCTGTAGTGTCAAGACTTGAAGGAAGTGCTTCCATAAGCTACTCAACCCGTAATCCAGCTCCCATCATCTCTCCTCTTGAAAACACGTGATTTCCTCATAGGAAAGGTGTCTCTCCAATCCGGGTGTTGAACCAAATAGTTAAACAGCCTGTAGAAAGAGGAAAAGAAGAATTAAATTACCTTGTTAAGGTAAGTTTCTTCAGAAGAGTAACAGACAGAACAAGGAATGTTTAGTTTATTGTCAAAAAAAGCTACTCAAAAATGTACGCGCAGTCCAATAAAAAGAAATGATCAATGGGAAAGTAATGTCTCCAAATAAGTTCAATTTAAGGAGCAGGAGAGGTAGAAACCTCCATGGAGTCTGATGGAGATGAGTTATGATACGATTTTCAAGGATTTTCTGTATGGCACATTTTTATGAAGTAACTCACATCCTCACTACATTTCTCAACTCTCCCTTTATTTATAACCTTCATCATGGTGACACTGATGTAGGTTGTCAGCAAAGTTGCTCCTGCATGTATGTATGTACAGTAACTTCTTTAGACGACAACTAAACAATTTTGAAACTAGTGGTTCACCGGGTTCATAATTTGTCACCACTCACCGAACTACTTCCCTAGGGCCGTTACAAATCCCACACTCCACACGCGCCGTCAAGATATAACTCTTGGTAGGTGGCCCTCGTAGTTGTTGGTGGTGGTTCGATCCCATTCCCAGGACCTCTGCCCTAAACGTTAACAAACCCCCGTTGGTTACAGCCAGACATAGTTGACCATATTGCTACCAATGTATAAAACTTATCATCTCAAACACCACAAAAGTGGCATACAGTACTAGAGCTATGCCTTACAGTTTAATTACAGTTATTTTTTTGTATTTGTTACTTACCTTCTCTCATTATCGACGAACTCTGGGCCCTCGGCAAGAGGTGATGTAGAACATCCAAGGAGAATCTCCGAATCAGAAAGTTGCTGTAACGAAAGAGCATGGTGTTTCCAACCAGGATTCCTACATTACCAGGTTGAGAATCAGATGGAATAAATCAAGTGAAAAAGAAGAGTGGTATTTTTTTTACTTTGACAAAAAAAAAATCACTACAAACTCACATCCCCAATTTTATAACTTTTGTACTTTAACTTTTGACCTTCATTTTTAGTTTGGGGGAGGGGATAGATATTAGACTTGCTTCCCCAAAATTTTCAACAAGAAGCGCCAGAATGAAGGTTCGTGAAGAGAGATGGGCTAACCACTCAGGGTTCAATTAGGGGGTTGGGATTTGTTCCTTAGGAAGCAGATATCCTGAGATCAGTTCACCATTCATGCAAAGGGTCCCTTTCAAGAAAAATCCTGTCCAAATGGCACGTGAAGTTGACGGAGCAAATGAGGGAGGATAGGTATGGTGTCTAGCTGACTGCGGATCACCACGGTAACAAACAAAAAAGCGGGGATCTAAGGTTGAAACTCTGGGATGTTGTTTTTGAGTACATAGAAGACAATTTGCATAGTCAAAACTTTGTCCTGAATATGTTCTACCGCCACTCTAAGGTTCTTTTATTCGAGATGATTACAAGATAAAAGTGAAGGACTGAAGTAAGAGTTTTACCAAGAGCATGCAGCTATTTGAAATCTATCCCTGTGAGTATCATAGGTCTCTAGTAATTTGCCTTTCCACCTTGGATCTCCAGAAGAAACAGTAACTCGGATCCTTCTCACAATCTCATCTGGGCACCTACTGCCTCTATCAAAGCTAGCTGGCATGACCAATCCTGTGAGAGTTTCAACCTAAAAAAACACACATAGTTATTTGTCTTTAAGAAATCTGGTTAAAGTATACCTCTCTTTCAAATTAACTTAACAGAAACATCATCATAAGATGGGGAAAATAGAGAAACAAAACCTATTCATTTTTGTTTTCTTCCCAGTAAAGAGACTTGTAACTTACCAGGAGGCCGTTAAATGCGGGATACGCATTTCCATCAGAATCTCTTTCAGTATTATGTCCAAGGACGCAAAGGGTTTGAAGGTGAAAACTTTCTTGTCTTCTCTGCAGGGCTTCAATGATCTTTGAACATAAAGGAAAAGAATAACCTTTTATTTCTGCTTGACTTTGGGATCCCACCATGATATCGTTGTCCTGCAACTGAGACAATAAACTTCAGTGTTATTCTGCCTCCTAAATAAAATAACTGAAGCATCTCCAATGGTGCTCTTGCCCGAGTTACAAGCACATCAAAAAAAGAAAATTAAGTCTGCGGCGTTTTGTTCCAGTTTTTGTAGTAAAATGGTGTGGAAAAACAACAGAAATACAACTTTAGAATTACTTCTAAAAGTACAAGGGAAATGTCCGTAGATGGTTTCTTCTTAGACAGATAAAAGATGGCCCATGACTGTCATTACGTTAACCCAAATGTCCTCTGCCAGTAGACAACCATTTGGTGTCAATCTCTAAAGCTTAAGCTTTGCAACTTTGTCTAGCGGTGGAGCTGCTCTTATTTTTAGTTTTAGCAAAACCATTGGAGATGCTCTTACATCTCTTGACTATGAAAGACTAAGTATAAGTTCTTAGGCCAAACTTCTGATAAGGCATCTTCATAGGCACCAATTAGATGTACCTGCAGTATTAACCCGTAGAGAGTTCAAATGATGCAAAATCAATCAAAGGCAAAAATCATCGAAGTAAAGACACATCTCAAAAAGAATAAAAGAAGAAACATACATCCAATTGGGCATCCGGATTTTGATCAATGATTAAAGGTAAAATCTGAGTGAGGCCCAGATCTACAACACGTGGAGAATCTATATGAGCAACTGAGGTCCTGAGCTCAAGTTATAGAGAAGAAAAAGAAAGAGTTAGTCCTGATATACTGGTAGATACGCCCCACAGTGAATTTAAATCTTTCTTTCAGTGTAAAGTAAGCAATTCTTACATTCCATTCCTTGGATTACGAATAACAAGGCCCACGCATGTAGTCGCTTCATCTGTGCCAATCACCTGGTAAAGAAAGATAAGCATATAAAATGGTGAACTTGAGGAAATTAATTATATACGTAAAACTATACAAGTGATATGATAAGAGCATCCAAAGAAGTCTTCCGCGGAATTTTACAGTTTTAGAGATGGCTATAATTCTAAAAGGATGCCAGGAGCAAAAAATTTAGTACCTAGTCCAATCTAAAGTGAAAGACATCGAATTGACGCAGAATACAGGTCAAAACACATACTTTGCACCATCATCTTTATTTGGTGTTTTTGTTAAGACGAGCCCATTCAACTGGTGGGACACAAGGCTGTAAAGCCAATTAAAATGACATCCTTGGGGTTCAACTAAAATCAAAATCTTTGTTATATAGCATAAAGTCTGTGGTATTGACATCCATATGGGGCATGCAGAGGGCGGGGCTAGGGTTTGGGTGGCCTAAAGCGGCCCCATAAAATGAGGCCCTATTTACTTACTAAAAAACACTTATTTTTTGGAGGCCCCATAGGAGGTGAAGAGAGGGAAAACAAGAGTTCAAGTATAAGAAACACATACTTTGGGCAATCCCCCCCTGGGCATGCACTGAGTTTATTGGAGCTTTCGGTCTTAAACTTGAGGATAGTGTACCTACTCTCAGTGTTATTACACATGGCTGAACTTAAAAAACGGATCTGGACCTCAAACTATAATGATCGATCCTTTTACATTTTTCACATGAAGAATCTGCGGCAAAGCTTTCAAGAGAAAGATATAACTGAGTTTAAGTGGCTACTACTAGGCTTCCTTGTCAGATCAAAATCATATGAAAGCTAGTAGCTAACATACCTCCACAAATGCAGGATCGACTGTTGCATATTCTCTCTGAAAAACATAAATATGTTTCGTTTGTGAGTCTTTCTCCAAACCAAACTCTCCAGCGAGTGAGATCTTTTTCTCTGGAATGGTTTTGAAGGATTCTGAGGCAGACACTAAAATGGGATGTTCCAACAAAGCAGTCAGGATCTCCCGCCCCTGAATGAAAAGGAAAACATGTATGTGGTGAGAGTAAGTTACGAGCTATAACAACTGGGTTAAATATTAGCAAGTGCATGTAATATTATTTAGCCAATTTCGCATCTCATGGAGTTATTTACTTGGCATTAATCTCCTATCATGACTCATGAGAGTGTTCAAACCAAATATAATTGTAAGCTTAAAGTCTTTCAGCATGGCAAGTTTAATGAAAAATTCTACCTTAAAGAAGAAATAAGCTTAAGGTCTCCTATATGCGTTGGGAGGACGAAAATATCGAAAAAGAGTGGGTTTGTCTATAGGGGCGCTGAACCTAAGTTGGCAATAATACTAAGATGAAGAATATTGGTCCCTACTCCTTATAAAACTCACTACAAAGTTTGATCGTAACACAACAATAACTTCAACTAGCTTAGCAGGTAAAGTATGTATTTGAAATTTTTGGGTCTGTATTTCTCTCCTTCGCAAATCCATCTCCCCTAATCACACCCTTATGAATCTCTCTCCAATTCTCTTTCTTTTTGCAACCTCTTATGTTGAGATATACAGTCCCACGTCGGACACATAAAGCCTTGCACCTCAAAATATAAGATATTGGGGCTACTCCTCTCATTGCCAATTGGATTTGAGATGGAACCAGCATCCTAATTGTGAAAATAGATTTATGTGTGTATCATATCGTATCTGGATTAAAAGATATGCTAGACATTTGAATCAAATAGTAAAACCAGCATCCTAATTGTTTTATGATCAAAGAATTGAAATTTGGTTTATTTACCTCAGAGGAGGATGAAGAACTGTGAAAAGGGGTCCCATCAACAAAGATCATCTCAACTCAACCAGCCGAATATAAGAATAGAAGAACAAATTTAGTCACAATTTTATTAAAAGATGCCAATCCATTCGGCAGTTAATCATTTTTCCAAAAACCGTCGGCAAACCGCAAATACCAAGTCCAATTCAGAATATTTAATTACACATCATCCATCATAATAAACAAATACAAATCTCTAACTCCTTCAAGTACCAGTCCCATACCCTTGATTCACAGACCCACCCTCAGCGGGCGGATCAATCACAGCCCCATGCGGCTGCCCTGTACCAGTCATGTGGTGTCCAGCAGTAGCAGCAGTAGTGGTCGCGCCAACAACACCAGCCGCGGCAGCTTGTTTCGTCCCCGCGTTGTACATGTAGACCGCTTGCTTGTTTTGTTCAGCTTCAATAATCTTCTCTTCCTTTTTCTGGGTTGCCATTTCTTTCTCTAGAGGATCATTGCCCGTCATTTTATCCACCTGTGGGCACATGTACAAAATTAATGAAAAGTTTAATTAATGAAAACTTGGCGAATTTTTTGTACCTTTTCTTGGACGATTGCTTTGGTTTTGTCCAAGCCAGATTTGGCTGAAGCGGCTACGTTTAAAGCCGATTCCTTCACTGTTGCAGCTGCGTTCTTTCCCGTCTGCATTTTTCTTTCTTTCTTTCGCGCTTGAAATGATGAAACTTGGAAGAGTATTTGTAGACGAAGGTGAGCGAAGGAGGTTATGACACGTGTCGGTATTGGTGTCACCACGTGGCTTCACAGGTGTCTCGAGTTTGACATGTGTCATTGTTGTTGAAGACAGTTATCGGTGTACGTTGCAGTTACAGACGTATTGTTCTAACTTGAATGACACGTATGTGGGCCGACCTCTGAATGAAAACTAAAAATATTATAGGCCATGTTTGGGCCAATTATTTATGTGATGGACCTTATCAGGGCCTGGTCATACTCAGATGTTCTGCCTCTACATCGAAAGTCCAATATGATTTCACCTCGCTTGGCCCAAAAATGTTCTTTTTTTCCAGCCCAGCCCAGCCCAGCCCAGCCCAGCCCAGCTAGTTGTGTTACAGAAAGACACTCTTACCCCCGAATTTGGAATTGTATGCCATATAAGTTAAGGGCAATAAGAGTCTTTTCACCAACAAGAAGAAAGATTAAAAAAAAAATTAGAAAAAATCCAAGATAACAACCTACAAAAACGGAAACCCTTGGTGGAAGTCATTCATCAACCACACACTTTGCCAAATTTCTCTCTCTACAGTTGTAAACACTGTAATTTCCGCAAACAAACAAGGGCATTCTCGTCTCCACAAAAATACAAAACAAACGTACGTCACCTTCAATATCATCCACCGCTTATCAAATCTTGAGATAAACCAACGGTTAGGATGAGATTGAGTCTCACTGGACATAGATTCTCTCGCTATAGTGAAGTTCATTGGTACCAATAACGCCACGACACGTGTATGTGACGCAGCAGAGCTAAAACCAAGTCAGTGCGACATGTTGATGGGACCCACGGGAGGAGGGAAACAAAGCTTAAATACTGAGTTTCAGAATCGGCAGGCATTGTTGCTTGCGGCATTCGAGAGAGAGAAACAGAGGTGAGGAGACCGAAAGCGTATCCCGAGGTACAAAATCTCATCATTCTCTCGCAAGAATTCGATTTATTTATTGATTTTGTTCTTTTCATTTCGAATTTGAAGATTGTGTATGTTGGGTTCGTAAAGATAGAGAATAAAATTAGGAAATGTTTGATATCTTCAAAAATGAGTTTTACGAATCTAAGTGATTCGAGGTTTGCATATGCTGAATGAAGGAAGGATTTTGAGGTGAATTAACACATCTTAACATCCAAATTTGTATTATTTTCATAAAATAATACAATATTGATCCTGATTTGATGTGTTTTGTTATTACATGCATTTGTTCTGAGCTAATAATATTAGGAGATTTGTTGGTGAAAGTGACGAATTCTTTTTTTTTTTTTTTTTTTTTTTCTTTTTCTGGAAAAATAAAATAATATTAATGGTTTGATGCTGCCTTGGTTGGTGGTATCTATCTCACACTCAGAGTCACATGTTTTTTTGTTTTTCAAAAGTTGTTTAAAATTAAAGATCTGCATCAATGAATAATGAACCTCAACAACTGTTTTGGGCCTACCTTTAGTCGACTACTTGGTTGGTGGTGGCTTTGATTCCATTCAGTTAAGGGTCCACTGTGAGGCCCTTTTTTTTTCTTTTCAAATGTAGAGTCTTAGAGCATCCGCAGTAGTTTTATTCCGTGTTTTACCGTCTCTTAATTTATAATATCAGGATTATCTTGGGTAGATGCAAGAAAGGTATAATTTATCTGTGAATTCTTGAAAACTTGTGTGAGTAATTGAGTACTAAACCAAAGTATAGCACATTGATTGCGCATGTTACTTATAAGTAACACCACTTCATATTTTATTGACCAAAAAATATAATATTCATTGAATCTAACGTTCTGCGCAATTCTCGGAAGTAAAGTACAATGATTAATTATCTTAGTCCAGTTTAGAGGACATTCAAGAATATATTGGCACTGTAGCGGCTGAGTCATATCATCTGTATTATCTTCCCTCAATAAGTTACCTTTAATGTAAGGTGATCGTATCGTCATATAAATAATAATCTATATATTGGTTAAGGTCCCTACTGTGTTTCTGGTCTGACGCGTTTCTAGCAAAACAAATGATAATGCACCCCGCACGTAACCATCTAGTGCACGAGGCAAATGCATGTTGCACACTAAATTTAGTTAAAGTTGGGCCACCGGAACAACTAGCATTATCGAAATGTGAGAGCAATTTTATTTGTGTAGTATAAGGCAATGGAATTTTTCCTGAAATGGAATTTTTTTACTATTATCAACTGATATAATTTTATTCCTGATGTGTGGTTCAAGCATATTTTTTTCTAGCTTCTAATATCAATGTTACATGCATATAAACTGGTTGTTGTGATATAAACTGGTTACATGCATATAACCTGATTGTTGTGATCATTATACTGTTTTAACTATGTTTGAATCCATTATACTGTTAGATTCTAAATGCATCTCATTTAACTGGTTTGTTATTGGTATAGAATAGTTGTTTAGATGTAACTGAACATATAAAGAGGATTAAATTTTTTTAGCATTCCATTGTTCTAGTTTGTGTTTTAGGTTGTATCTAAACTGGAGAAGGGGAAAACTAATTTCAAGCTAGACTACATGTATAGAGTTAATTGTTTCTATCTCTACTAATATATAAAGCAAACAACCCCCTATTGCCGTTTGAGCCGAACAACTTGGCCTGTAATCCCACCAAATTACAATAATGCCCTAAGTAAAATTAAAAACCACTCTTTGACAGCAAAATTCTCTCTTCCAGCCCAATTTACTTCTCCTCTCTCTACATGCTATTGCAGGAACCCTAATTTTCACTCCATAAATCAGATTGGACTATCAATTGAGGTTAGATTCATCCCAATTTTTATATAATCATAGGTTGTCACTAGGTGGCATCTATAAATCTCCGACTTCAATATGATGTGGAGTTTCACCAATTTCATTATTGATGGGATTGGTTTAATTATTACTAATACAACTACTTGTCATTACTCTTTATCAACAAACTATTTATCAATATATATTTCTAACCCTATTGATGGCTTTAACTGTTACTAATATAACTGATGTTACGAATAGCCACAAGCCACTTAATTTGAATGACAGATCATTTAGCTTTTCTAAGAATTATTAGATATTGAAATAGAATTATCACCTTCGTATTTTCTTGACCACCGGTCCAAGGCTGATATAGAATGAGCATTGCATTCGTATTTGGACCACTACTATTGTTTTGTAGTTATAAGGTTTAGGTCACTATCATAGACCTTTGTGGGCCAAGATTTTATGTTCTCCAATGGCTGAGCTTTTATGATGGGCAAAGGTCAGGCTCAAATATAATCAAACAAATAACACTATGGCTGATTTCTATTTTTGTATCTGTGGTTCTATTCTTAGGGCCCGATTGACAACTATTCTCTTTGCAACCATTTCTAATTACATCCTCTGTCAAACGCCCCGGATAATTTATTAGTGACTCCATAATGGATATATATATATATAAAGTTGTGAAACAGGCCCTTATCACTTGCATACTTTAGTTTTCTATGTATTGTCCTGTGGATTGTTTTAGAAGTATTTTGTTGCCTAACTCAATTTCTGAAATTGTAGTTTACTAAGTAGTGGTTATTAATCAAAGATATTTGATGAAATTTACAATCCAATAATGTATGAGAAATTCTTTTCATCCAATAATGTATGAGAAATTTACTAAGTAGTGGTTATTAATCAAAGATATTTGATGAAATTTACAATCCAATAATGTATGAGAAATTCTTTTCATTTTTTCAGGTTCTGTAGCCATGGGTGCTGGCGGCCGAATGTCTGTTCCTCCTTCAAAGGAAGGAAACCAAGCTTATTCGAGAGTCCCTTTCGCGAAACCGCCCTTCGCTCTCAGTAATATCAAGAAAGCCGTTCCCCCTCACTGTTTCCAGCGCTCTGTGCTACATTCCTTCTCTTATGTCGTGTGCGACCTTACCATCGCCTCTATCCTATACTACATTGCCACCACATATATCCCCCTCTTACAAAGTCCGCTCCACCTCGTTGCTTGGCCCATCTATTGGGTCATGCAAGGTTGCATCCTCACAGGTGTCTGGGTTATAGCTCACGAGTGTGGACACCATGCTTTTAGCGACTATCAATGGCTGGATGACACAGTTGGACTCGTCCTCCACTCTGCCCTCCTTGTTCCATATTTTTCCTGGAAATACAGTCACCGTCGCCACCACTCAAACACTGGCTCCATGGAGCGAGATGAAGTCTTTGTTCCAAAACCTAGATCTCAAGTCCCGTGGTTTTCGAAATACTTCAACAACCCACCAGGCCGTGTTCTCACACTCGCAGTAACTCTCCTCTTTGGATGGCCTTTATACTTGGCTTTCAATGTCTCAGGCCGTCACTATGATCGTTTCGCCTGTCATTTCGACCCCCATGGCCCAATCTACTCTGACCGTGAACGAGCTCAAATATATCTATCTGACGTTGGTATCCTTGCAGTTTCCTATGGGCTTTTCCGACTCGCTGCAGCCAAAGGTATCGCGTATCTTATCTGCGTTTATGGAGTTCCATTGTTAATCGTTAACGGGTTCCTTGTCTTGATCACGTTCCTCCAACACACTCACCCTTCCCTTCCCCATTACGATTCCTCCGAATGGGACTGGCTAAGAGGAGCATTGGCAACCTGTGACAGAGATTACGGGGTACTCAACAAGGTCTTCCACAACATTACCGACACTCACGTTGCTCATCACTTGTTCTCAACAATGCCACATTACCATGCAATGGAGGCCACCAAAGCAATCAAGCCATTACTTGGAGACTACTATCACTTTGACGGAACACCATTTTACAAGGCAATGTGGAGAGAAGCGACCGAGTGTTTGTTCGTTGAGCCTGATGAGGATACTAAGAATAAAGGAGTCTTTTGGTACAAGAATAAACTCTGAGCAATAATAGAGGTAAATGTCGATGAAAAAAATGAGGTAAGTAGATAGAGAGAGTTGTTCTGTTTCTTCTCCCTTATTTAGTAGTAAGTATTACGTTGTCGGTCTGTATGTGTTTTGATAGTGAAGTGAAAAAGATCGTAGACTTTTTTGCTTCACTTCATTAGTTTGGTATTTAAGAACTGTCTGCTTCAACCATGGATATGTTTTGTTATTTATGCAGGACTACTTATATTTACTTCTAATTTAACTGTATGCTGGTTGCCTTTTGTTCAGTTATTTCCTATTCTGTTTGTCTAGGGAGTAAACTACAAACTTTCCTTGGGTTGAGTTTGAATTGTTCTGGTGAAAGTGAGTAATAGACATCCAATTTGTTGCTTAGTTACTTAGCAAAAACTGTTTCTAGTATATGGAAAAATTGAGTGTGACCTTCTCTTAATCAGACTGATGTCAGCAGATCCCATTTACATTAGATATTGATGGCAAGAGGATAACGACGTCAGCTTTCCGTATAATTTCTTTCTCCTTTCTCGACCGTCACGTCTATGATGATTTCTTCCTCTTTTCTCTCAATCTCCAACAATTCTCTTCTTTTTCTCATATCAAGCTCCTCACAACTAGCTCCGTATGGTTAAAAAAAATGATTTATCTTATGGATTTGAACATAATTTGATAATTTGGGTCTACATATCAAAATGACAATTGTTGGTTTTGAGTAAAAGGTTGGAGGGGATTGAAGTTTTAATGAAGATCAGATTGCTGCCATTAGAGTCCGAACTTGAGGTCTCCTGTGTTTGATTTTACAGAGAATCGGAGACATAGATTTTTATGGGAATAAGTAGAGGGACTATATTTATAGACTTTTTAACTCACATCGTATAGAGGTTTTGAACTCACACTCTATATTTATAGACTCTTTATTTGGTCATCAGCAAAGTACGCATCACGAGACAAACCATCGCCTTTGAATAAATCCCCTTCAAAATGCACTTAACAAACAAACACCGCGATTATCGTTCGAATGACCTAAGTCTCGTTCGAACGACTTTATGTTTTGTTCGAACGACTTTTTCTGTTTTGAGCCGTAACCTAACAATCTCCACCTCGGCGAAAATACCTCAATTGATATCATCATTGACCATCCATAGCGCGAACAAACCCATCAACAAAACCGCTGAACTTGTTTACTTCATATCCGCTACCATGATCAAAACATTTTTGTACCCAAAACTGGATACCTTCGCCAAAATCGATGAACATCCATTAGCCAATTAACTCTTCGTGATAAACCATGTTTCCGAGCTTACTCCACCTGCAGCCATGAAATTATGCCGCTCCAACTTCCACTTGGAACACAACTCCATAACCACCATCAAGTCCACCCCTGAACTCCATCACAGAAAAGAGCCTCTGAAACAGTAATTTCATCATACCAATGAAATCACACAATTTTACCTACACCGGCAAAATCAAAACCAGTGTATGTTTAATCTAGAAATGAAAAATTAAACACAACACACTAACTCGCCCATGTCGAACAAACCTGCGAAATTTGACTCTATGTCGCAAACCTAAAGTCTCCACACATCGACACACTTTATCACCACATGAGCCATAACTTGCGACTATGATTCATAAAATTGTGACCCGCCAATTTGGTAATTAACCATGGTGAATAACTTGAGGTGCCACCACGATTACCAAATTTAACGAACATCAGTCCTAGATAAAAGTCATTCCCCCTTACCTAACTTTTGAAGCTTTTGCCAGAATCGTTCCACCTTGAACAAAGTACTATGTTCAAGCCTTTCTCACAACATAAACCATGTTGTCATGCTTATGTATAATATCAGTCTCATCTAAATCTCTTCCTCCCAAACTCCACCGCTTGAGAAAATCATGTAGCCAAAATAGCCGAAACCAAATCCATCTTGAAAAAAATCAAATATCCGACTTAACCATCGAACCCAAGAATCTTCAAGAACTATAATCCCAAGGTCTTGACCTCGCTCTGACACCAATTGTTGGAGGGCGAAGGTGCGGAATACACCCCCCACGTACAATTTGGTTTTATCTATTATCCTCATGGCATACAAATAATCAACCAAGATATTATAAACACAATTAACATGCACACAAAACACAATATTTACTGGAGGTTTACCTTAAGGCTACTCCCTACCACCAAGTTAAAAATCCACTATGTATCAAAGTTCAATTACAAGCCCTCAAAAGATTCCAACGAACATGGAATTCTCTAATCTCATAATACCCTCATATAGATTTACAAGAAAAGAAGAAAACAAGAGATCTATCAAGATTTCAAAGATTACCTCAACAAAGACCATGTTGCATACCTTCTTCTTGAAACCCTTCAATATTTTATTTACATTGATTTCTCATCTTAGCAACCAAGAGGTACTTCCCCTCTCACCATTAAATCCTAAGAGAACACCCTTTACCTTCTTCATTGTAAAGACCAACTCTTTACAAGGTATATCATAGATGCTACATCCCTTATAGATTTTAAGATTCTCACACAAAGACTTTTTAACTCACACACCTTATAGAGGCTTTGAACTCACACTCTATACTTATAGACTCTCTATTAGGTCATCAGCAAAGTACACATCACGAGATAAACCATCGCCTTAGAATAAATCCCCTTCAAAATGTACTTAACAAAACAAATACCGCAATTTTCGTTGGAACGACTTTATGTTTCGTTCGAACGACTTCTTCTGTTTTGAGCCGTAACCTAACACAAGAATCCTCCAAATTTCCTTTGTCGAGGTTTCGTTTATTACAAAGTATTTTATATCTTGAGCAAGACATGAGCGGATTTGACCACAAGCCCTCTTGTTCATCTTCATCCAAACACCCTCCTCTCTATCCTTTGATTTGTCCTCCAATACCTCATCTAAGTCTTGTTGACTTAGCGCATCAATAACTTTACGTCGCTACATGCCGAAGTTATTGGTATCGTTGAATTTCTCAACTTCTATCTTTTTGTTGTTAAACATCACCGTTGTATTTTGTTTAGGCGTCGATGAACTAGATTCATCTCCTTCTACCCTGGTTCCCCCAATTTTCATACACTAACCAAATCGAAAACCCAAATGAAATCGAGATAAGTCGACGTTTCCTCAATTCCGAACACCACTGAGGAACCAACCTCGCTCTGATACCAATTGTTGAGCCGCGCCGCGGAAGCTGAACTTCGATTGATTCGATTAGCTACAAACAATCCAGAGGAATACACAACCCAAACCAATAACAAGGATTTAAGGTGGTTCGACAATTGCCTACATCCACACACAAAGAGAGAGAGAGAGAGAGAGAGTTTATTTAAAGATCCAAGGTTTTAATCTTACAAACAAATGGGGTTTTTCTCTCAAGAATTTCTTTACCAAAAGATCTCACCAAAGGGTGGCTTCTAAAATACTTAACTTTCCTTTATATACTTGGGAGAGCACATACAATCACTCAGATCTCGAGGCAAACACAAATGCACAAACAAAACTCAAAATTGACTTTTCTCGATGTCTGTAATGTCTGTTCGAACATACTATTTTCTATTCATTTAGAATAAATACCCAAAGTATAATCGAAGAAAATGGGTTCTGAGTAAATTGTTCGAACAGACTTTGACGCAGCCTCAGAAGTGTTGCAGGCATGCAAACAACTAAAGAGGTGTAGTGGAAAGGCACTCCTTTTTGTTTTACAAAACGTTGCATCGGTCTCCCCACCGTTTAGCGGTATACTAGTATAACCATGTAGTATTTGCATTCTTTTTTATCTATTGCATGAATACATTTCTGCTAATTTTTCAATTTTTTGACACAATATTTCCTTTGGTCGAAATAGAATGTTTCAACCTTGATCACTCTAGTCTCTAGGTATTTTGAAAATTTACTGCCACCTTTCGTCATCTTTTTATGGCATTGGACATCTGAGTTTCTGATACAATGATATTTTTACCCATGATTGAGACATTAAGCACCTATACAAGATTATCAGTATTAATCAGACGAGCCTAGCCGAATGTTTTTGCAATACACTCTAAATTTCGAATGAAACGTTTTATTTACGTCTGTATACATTGCCAAACAAAAACAAAAAAACATTTTGTCCCACAAATCTCAATTCCCTCCCTCCCTAGTTGCTTTTGAAGCTATGCACAATGCCAATGCCACCACTTGTTTACCCCCATTGTCACAAATCAGAATAGTTCACATTCCTGCACCAGAGATCATCAAAACAGACATCGCAAGACTCACAGGAAAACCCACTAATACAACCAACGTAGAAGAGTCGAGGGGTGTGTTATGTGAGCCTGCTAAGATGACCCAATTGGAGGAAACATTTAGGGGTGTCAAAGAAGAGGTGTTTGGGGGTGAGGATGCATGTAGTTTTCTTAGTGGGTTAGGTGAGTATGAGGGTTTAGTCAATGGGTTTAACGATTTTCCGATGATTTATTCGTCTCGTAGGGTTGTGTTCGAAGAAATGCCTCTTCCATTGTAAACACAATGTACATTGTCGTCGTGGTGAATTTGGGTGTGAGTTTCCTTAGTGGATTGGGTACATGTCAGGGTTAGGAATGTGTTTGAAGAAATGCCTCTGCCATATAACACAATATATGCTATCAGTTCTCATATGATTATGTTTGAAAAAATGTTTAGTTTAATGACTATATGTTATCAGTTCTTATTGATTCCTCTCCAATATATTGGAAGTTATCTATTCTAGTCTTTTTCGCAAAAACTCTCCAATGTCAAACCGGAAAAAATGTCTCGCAAACATGAACATAATTATCTACATTTCTCGTAAAATTTCAGCGAAGTTGATAATTTCCTCGTAAAAAAATCCAGAAAAAAGAAGGAAAAACTTGCACTATCTTCCCTTAAAGTGGTTTATTATACAATGTTGATATAGGAAATGTCATCGATGGCGTTAAGTATCATTCCTGCTCAGTTGTCACGGCCCTAACCGGGACCGCCTCTACAGTGCCCGGAGTGCAACGGAATAAGGGACCGTGCGGCGTACACGGACGCGCGGTTGGCGTGTACCAGCCATCTTCACGGGAGCGGCGCTTGGCATTCCCTCTTTCCCCCTTACCCTCTATTGCCCATATGATTCATTGCAACATCATCTCACTCTCTGTGCATCTCTCTGTGTGTGCATGTGTATGTGTATGTGTATGTGTATGTGTATGTGCATGTGTGAAGATACTTGATTTGGTCATGGTTCTCTAACCATGAAAACAACTGACCAAAACCAGGTCGTCTCCACCACCACGTGAAAACAAATCATGCGGTTATTTTTTTAGCAAGGACACACAAATCTGCTTTTACCATACTATCCCCACTACATTACTTGCTAAACCTTCTCATAAGCAACACAGTTCAATCATCACTACATAAAAAGGGTGTTTCAACTTCGACTTTCAAAATTTAATTTGAGTGACACAAATGTGTAACTCGTGTTTACGTTATGATTCCCAGATTTGCACCACAACTGTAACCTCCTGAATGTGTTAAATATGAGCTTACATATGATACATATATGGAGATTTATAGTATGTAGGGTTAGCTTTGCCATTTAATAAATATATATAAGAAAGAGGAGTCTCTATCTAAAACTGTCTGTACTTCTGTATGATGCTTAGGAGGTACTAGTCTCTCTGCCTTCTGCTGTCAGACTCAGATTTGTTCATGCAAACCTTGCCCCTTCATCTTCTGCCATATTTTTTTCCTCATTTTCTCTTGTATCAGAAATATTTCTCACTTTCTATTTAAGCCTCCCTTCCCCTCTTGTACATGTCTCAACATACATCTGTCTATGAAAATAGTGATATGGGAGAGGCAGTGATCAGGCTTCCAGATCTATCAGAGCTAAACAAAACTACAAGAAAACAAGCCATGCATCATAAGGGGTTACCGTTACCCCCAGTTTCCTCCAACTCCAGACCCCAAATTCGAATAATTCACATATTTGCACCAGAGATTATCAAAACTGATGTTGCAAACTTCAGGGAGCTTGTGCAGAGACTCACAGGAAAGCCTACCAACAGGAAAATTAATAAGAAAAGAAGGAAGAGTGCGATGAATGAAGGAGAAGAAAGGGATAATGTTTTAAGCAACCCGGTTAAGATAGTGCAGTTGGAAGAAAAGTTTCGGGGTTCTTTTGGGTATAATAGTGATGGTACTGTCAAGGAAGAGATATTTGGAAGTGAGAGTTCATGTGGTTTTCTTAGTGGGTTAGGAGAGTATGAAGGTTTGGTTAATGGGTTCAGTGAGTTTCCTTTATTTCCTTTTAGTTCATCTCATATGGATGTGTTTTCAGACATTCCTCTTTCCTTGTAAAGAGCTGCAGTACTTTGGCTTGATTTGTAGAAGTGGTTTCTATTGTTGAGAATACTCTCTTAGTTCTGTATGTTTTTTTCAGTTGTTTCTATGTATAACTGCTGCAAAGTGCAAACCTCTGAGAAGCATTGCAAATGGATGCAAAACAGAGATTATAGTGGCTTAGTGCAATGAGAATAATCCAATATTATGCTATTGGAGCAGTAATAAGAGGGGTAAGTTTAATTGTCGAGCTTTACAGAAGATTTTTCTTTATTGCTTTCATGCAGTGATAAGTGGCAAAAGCTACTCCCAATGCCATCCCACAAATTGAGTTAAATTTGGTTTGATTGATTGCATAGAAAATATTCTAAAGAAAATATTATTTTCTCCTATAAAATATAGTTGAGATTTTTTTTATAGGAAAATCACATCTATGTTGTTTGCTTTGTACATTGCAAATATTCAACTTAATAGAGTAACTCTATGTAAATGAAGAGACAAGTGAAGGGGGAGCAAAGACAGATGGGGCTCGAAAATAAATTCAGAAAATTTTATTAGGAGTTGAACTAGGAAAATAAATGTTTTTTTTTAAAGAAAATTTTATTGACTTAAAAACTTTTCCTAACCTTTATTAATAAAGGTTAGTGAAAACCCATATTTTCCTATATTTTTTTTTATTTTTCACTTGAAAATATTGAGAAAGAGGTAAGCAGGATTGATTCATATAAATATTTTTTAAAATAACCAAACTAACAAGTCATAACACATCAATACCCTTGGTCCTGACAAAGAGTGAAAGCTTTGTTGACATTTTTAACCCATTTCACCGGGACATTAGTTAACAACAAGAAATGATCAAGGTAGAAACATAGTTTTAATTCTCCAAACTCGCTCTTTCTTTTTACCCATTTCATGGTGGACATGGTCTAAGCATGCCAAGAAAAACAAATTCTACTAAATGAAAGGCATAACTCGATCATTTACAAGTCAATAACAACTTCATCACATTCACTTGACCTTTAAGTTTTACAGGAAATACATTACGACTCGTCAAATGAAGAATAGTAAAACAATTAAATATTTATATATATACTCGATGACGTCGTGATCCCAGTCTCTCTTTCTCTCTCCTATATAACGCTTAATTCTCCCTTTTGCACCCGATTTTCCATTTTCACAGCTCTCTCTCATTCTCATTCTCATTCTCTTTGATTTTAGATCGAAACCCTAGTTTCATCGATTCATCAGGTGTTCGTTTGAACAATGGTGTTCTTCAGAAGTGTTTCGGCTCTATCTAAGCTTCGATCACGACTCGTAAGTAGTTGATTGTGCTTGAATCATCTTCGTATCTGATGTTGTGAATGATGATTGTGTGATTTTTGTAGGGTCAGCAATCGAGCCTCGGCAATTCGGTTCGATGGTTGCAAATACAAAGCTCTTCTGATCTTGTAAGAGTTTATTTGTTTCGACATCTTTCGATTTTATATGTAAATATTTATGGGTTTTGATTATAGTGGTTTGGTTAATTTACTTTTAATTGTTCTGGAGTAGTTTGAGTGAGTTGTATTTTGCACAAATGACACCCATTAGTAGGTTGAGTTGATGAGGTTTTGATGTTTAGCGATATTTGCGTGATCTTTAAGATTGTATGAAAACCCATGTATCGATCGAGATATTACAAGTAACTAGTCCAAAAGCAACAACACTTGAATCACTACCTCGGAAAAAAAACTAAATAGTCATGTCGGGGTAAAGAAAATGACATGAAGAAACAAATGGTCCGTGGATGAGCAATCTTGCTAGCTAAATAAGGGCACCTCATGTCGACCAATTATAACATTTGTAGGGAACTGACTTATACGGGAGATATAAGGGACCAAACATCTGCATGTACACATCACTCATAACAATGCACGACATCGACGAGCTGAGATGGCCTCTTGAAAATTGGTTTCCCAGTAGTCAACCTAGCCCTTTAAACATGAAAAGAGTTTTAACCAAGTCGGACCCGGTGATAAATAAAATACAATCACCTCTTATCCCGACCCAACATCTTGACAAGAATGAGGGAGCTCATGACTCAACTGTATCACGATACAACTGACCCCAACTAACCATAAAGGAGAAGATCCATTTGAGGCTGCTGTTGGGGAAAAAATACAAGTCGTAGGCTATATGGGATCTGTTATTGAGAGATTTGTAAGGCAGCAGTGTATTGGTTTTTAGCGGGTGGAAGGCTAAGTATCTCTCTAAAGCAGGGAGGGTAACTCTTTTGAAAAGCGTTTTTTTTCCGAGTCTCCCATTTTACTATATACCTTCGTTTACTCTTCCTAATGCGTTAAGAAGACTGAAAACTATTATGAAAAACTTTTTTTGGAATTGCACAGTGGAGGATCGATGGAAGAAAGTCGGTAAGACCAGGGAGAAAAGGGTGTGCGATATAGTCGTGATACATTTGCCTGGTCATCTAGTAGTTTGACTTTGAGTATAGCTTAATACAAGCTAACTGGTGATTTGCGGATATATTACATATATAGTGTCCAGCAAAGTATAATAAAGTCGATTATCTAATGTATCGAACGATATCATTTTCGTAACCAGTATATTTCAGTAGTTTGATACATTTAAACATTAAAAAAAATGCCGCTGATATATCTACTTATATATCTCAACACCACTCGAGATTTTTCAATATTGAAAACTGTATGGATATCTTGAACCATCAGTGGAAGCAAAATAAACATGTATATATGTGCTTGAATAGAATGGGAGTAGGATTTAGGGGTGATTAGTTTAGCATAGCACATATAGCTCGCTTAATTGCAATCGTGGTAACTTACTAAAATATTCTAATGTTAGTTTCTTGTGCCTTCTACCTTGTTTCTATGGATGAGGTGAACAAAGTTGGGCTTTCCAATTATTTCTGTTTCAGATGTAAATGGGTAATAGTTTGTTAGATTAATTATTTCTCTCAGTCACTCACTGGTCTGCTCAATACATACGCAACTCATCGAGTTTTTTCTACATGATGTAGGATCTTCGTTCTCAATTGAAGGAAATGATTCCAGAGCAACAGGTATATTCATGTTTTCTATGTAGTATTTGATCCCCTGCTGAGAGTTATTATTTACCAAAGTTTCCAAAAGATTCTATTAGTCTGACATGAAATAGAAAATAAAGAAACCTAAATGGCAGTTGAAGTAATTTGTATATCTTTTGTTATGACATAAGAAATAATGAGAATTTATTCTAATCCGATATGCGCCAAAATAGGCTCTTAAGTCTTAACTTATTCTTAAAAGAGAAAAAGAAAAAGAAATAAAGAATAGGTTCTAGCTCGTTGAATTTTTTGGAAAGGTTAGATATCATTATGCTATACTAAACCAAAAACCAGTTAGTGAAAAGTTTCAGACAGTGCAACTTAGTAACTAACTAAATATTTGTGCAGGTGTCCGAGATTATGAGTTTTCGAGACTCCAACGTTGCACAGTTAGAATACTCTTTGTAATTTTGAATTTTGCCTATGGAAACCCAAAACTCCACTTCAAGTTTTCAACAGTACTATGCGATAGTAAAAAAAGGGCAAAAAATCCACTTCAAAAGTGATAAGAACAATATACCATCAGATAAGGTTGACTAGCAAACTAGAAGGATAGAGTCCTAGGGTTTAGATTGTGTAATCTGTTACAATAGGTATCTGTAAAATGTAACAGCTACGTCTATATATATTCAACCTCTTCTAGGGTTGTGTTATTGTGAAAGACACACCTAGTTCCAGATCTCTAAAATCTGTTTATGGTACCAGAGCCATAGATGTCTTCTTCATCAATCCCATCTTCCACAATGGATCAAGAAAACCTATCCGCTTCTTCTTCGAATCTTCTGAATCCACTAACCTTTAACACAATGGTCCACATGCTACCTTTGAAGTTGAATACAACCAAATTTCTTCTCTGGCGTAGCCAGTTTCTTCCTCTTTTAACAAGCCAATACCTTTATGGCTATGTTGACGGCTCCACCACTTGCCCTTCTCCGACAAAAGTGGACAACGAGGGCAAGATAATTGTGAATCCAGAGTACCAAATCTGGAAACGTATGGATCAACTTGTATTAAGTTTGATCTATTCCTGACTCACTGAGGAAGCCATGAGCGAGGTCTTGGGTTTAACCTCGTCATTTGATGTTTGGAGCACTCTCGAGGAAAGTTTCTCTCATAAGTCGAAGGCGAGAGAAATACAGTTGAAGGATGAACTTCAGCTAATGAAGAAAGAGTCGAAATCAGTTGCAGAATTCGCTCAAAAGTTCAAAAAGTATTGTGATCAACTCACTGCAATCGGTTGTCCAGTCCATGACACCAAGGGCACTGGTTCTTAAGGGGATTGGGACCAGATTATTCATCATTTTTTATCTCAATGATATCTCAGACTCCACTTCTCTCCTTCAAGGAAATTATTCCTAAAGCATTATATCATGACTTATTTATGAGGTCACTTGCGCCTCAATCGAGATACGATACAGCCTTTACGGCCCAATGTGGGGGCGTTCTTATAGCCGTAGTGGCCGGTATAACAACCGTGGTGGGCGCTTTGGACGTGGATCAGGGAGAGGTAATTTTCCGAATCATAATTCTTTTAATCATCGGCAACAATACAGTTGTGGTGGTCCCATGCACGCTTCATCTAATCGTTCGGTATCCTTCATAAATCCAACTAAGTCGTCGCTTGGATCTTTAGTTGCTAGAAATGTCTGTCACAATTATGGCAAGGGAGGACACGCTGCCCATGAATGCAGCCGTTGGAACCATGCCTCGCAAGCCGCAAATCTTGCTGAAGCGTTTTCATCATTTTGAGTTAGCGATCCCAATGATCCAGAGTGGTATCCAGATAGCGGCACAGCCACTCACATGACAAACGATGGAGGTAATCTATTTCATAAATCCCCGTATCTTGGATCTGATAAGGTAATCGTTGGGAATGGATCCTCTATCCCAATTACCCACACCGGTTCACTCTCAATTCCGACTTTGTCAAGTTCGATTTCATTGAAAGATACCTTGTTTGTTCCATCAATTAAGAAAATTTTAATTTCAGTTAACAAGGTTATATCTGATAATAATTGCTCAATAACCTTTAACCCAACTAGTTTTACTATACAGGAACGCAAGACAAGGAAGGTGTTGGGAACCGGTGGATGTCGGGGAGGCCTATATGTTCTTGATCGTGCAACACAAACCTTTCTATCCACTATCGAGAGTCACAATTTGAAAGCTTCTGGATATATTTGGCATAATCGTTTAGATCACTCTTCTCTTAGAGTTGTTGAGTTTTTGAATAAAAAGGGTCTCATTCACCTAGTTGGGTCGAAACATGAGTTCCGTGATCGAGTCTGTTATAGTTGTCAACTTGGAAAGAGCCACATGCTCCCCTTTTCTGTTAATGAAAAACGGAGTTCTTTGCCACTCAATTTGGTTCATTGTGATTTATGGGGGCCATCTCCAATGTCCTCTACATCTGGTTTTCGATACTATGTGATCTTTATTGATGATTACTCACGATTTACACGGTTTTATTCCTTAAAAAGTAAATCAGATTTTTTTGATACATTTATCCGCTTCCAAAAATTGGTCGAAAATTCCAATGTGATGGAGGAACTGAATTTTCTAACTCAAAATTCACCAATCATCTTGCCATTTGTGGAATCAAAAAACGGGTCTAATGTCCCTACACTCAAGCTCAAAACGGAAGAGCCGATCGTAAACATCGACATATTACTGAAATTGATTTAACACTTTTGTTTCATTCGAATGCACCAGCTTCTCTTTGGGTCGAGGCCTTCTCCACCGCGACATACATTATCAACCGTTTACCCACACCGGTTCTCCAGCATGCTTTTCCTTACATGATCTTGTTTGGTAAAGAACCTCTTACTCCATCCTACGAACTTTCGGTTGTTTATGTTATCCATATCTTCGAGATTATGCTATAAATAAACTTTCACCTAAAAATTTGCCTTGTATTTTCATCGGATATAGTTCGATTCATAAGGGTTTTCGTTGTTTAAATCGTGCTACTAATCGTGTCTTTATCTCACGTCATGTGATTTTCGACGAATCTAACTTCCCTTTTGTAGGCACTTTGCCCTCTTCTCCTTTACTTTCTGATTTGGTGACTTACTTTGATCCCTACAGTCAACCACCAATCTCATCACTTCCTCCATATAGCAATCCATCATCTCCATGTCCATCATCAAAGCCAAGTTCTAACTCGCAGTCATGTTCTTCTTGTGCATTGGACAAGGCTCTATACTTTCCAAAACTCGGTTCAGCTGCGGCTATTGCTCAGCCTATCCCCATATCACCTCAGTCCCAACCGATCCCCACATCACCTCAACCACATGATAATGGCTTCTCTCCGATCATAGTTCCAACGCAAGACCATGATACCTCTTTGTCTTCAATTCCAAATCCTGTTATCGATTCACTACCTAATACATCTTCGTCGCACATTCCACTTTCGACTAATAATCGACTGTCCGTCCCATCCCATTCAATGGCGACCCGAGGAATGGATGGAATTTTCAAGCCAAAGACATTTTAGGCTACAACGGCCTATTCGATCTCTGACCATTACCACAATCACCACTCTTCGCTTCTTTACTTGTTTTGAAAGAGCCCCGCGGTTTTAAATCAGCCTTGAAACACCTGGAGTGGATCCATGCCATGAATGACGAAATTTGCGCCTTACATCAAAACCATACTTGGACTTGGTCCCTCGACCTCGTAATGCTAATGTTATTGGGTGTCGTTGGGTATTTAAAACTAAGTTGTTACCCTATGGATCCGTTGAGCGCCACAAGGCGCGTCTCGTTGCGAAAGGTTATAATCAACTTCACGGTTTGGACTTCGATGAAACCTTTAGTCCGGTTGTGAAACCAGCTACTATCCGTCTCGTTCTCTCAATAGCTACTATTGCACATTGGGAAATTTGCCAGTTAGACGTAAAGAATGCATTCTTGCACGACCTCCTACGTGAACAAGTGTACATGGACCACCAGGTTATACCGACGCACAACATCTCAACTATGTTTGCTTCTTACACAAAGCCATTTATGGGCTTAAACAAGATCCTCGAGCATGGCGTGAACGGTTTAGCTCTTTCCTTCTCCGAGTTGGTTTCTCGTGCAGTCAAGCTGATTTATTTCTATTTATTTATCATCATCGGGCTGATACAATTTTCCTTCTCGTTTACGTTGATGATATTGTATTAACTGGTAGCAGTTCAAAGTTGCTCTCTCAATTTATTGCGCGTCTTAGCCGTGAATTTGCCATCAAGGACTTAGGCCCATTGCATTATTTTTTGGGTATTGAGGTTCATCGTACTTCAACTGGTCTATTTCTCACTCAGACCAAGTATGCTAATGATCTTCTTCAACGAGCTTCGATGAGCGACTCAAAACCTATTGCTACTCCTATGATCGTTAGACAACATTTATCCGTTGAGGGTAAGCAATTTTTCTGATGTTACTTTATACTGGTCTATCGTCGGTAAATTGCAATATCTTGTTATTACTCGTCCAGACCTAGCGTTTAGTGTGAATTCTGTGTGTCAATACATGCATGCCCCTCCGAGAACCATTTTTGTGTTGTCAAACACATTCTTCGGTATGTCAAGGGAACGTTGGATTATGGCCTCAACATTTATTCTCAAAGCCCTCCTCGTCTTTTGGCATACTCCGATGCCGATTGGGGTGGATGTGCAGACACTGGATGATCAACTTCTGGATATGCTGTTTTCCTTGGGGAGAATCTTATTTCATGAAGTGCGAAAAAGCAGCCAACCGTTTATCGATTGAGTGCGGAATCTGAATACCGCTCATTGGCCACTACTGCAGCAGAAATGACATGACTTTCTTATCTCCTTCAAGAACTTGGTATCAATTTTCGCACCCCGGCAACAATCCTTTGTGACAACAATAGTGCTATAGCAATGTCAGTTAATCCAGTTCATCATTCTCGCTCCAAACAAATTCGTTTGGACTATAACTTCGTTCGTGAAAAAGTTTGCGATGGCTTTCTAAGAGTATTCTTCATACCTTCTAATCTTCAGGTTGCTGACATATTCACCAAAAGCCTGCCTTAGTTATTGTTTGCCTTTCTTCGATCCAAGCTCACCGTGTCCGCACACTCCAAGTTTCTCTTGAGGGGGAATGATAAGAACAATATACCATCAGATAAGGTTGACTAGCAAACTAGAAGGATAGAGTCTTAGGGTTTAGATTGTGTAATCTGTTACAATAGCTATCTGTAAAATGTAACAGCTACGTCTATATATATTCAACCTCTTCTAGGGTTGTGTTACTGTGAAAGACACACCTAGTTCCAGATCTCTAAAATTTGTTTAAAAAGTTTCTCTCTTTTCTTTTCATCATTCCTCGTCTCTTCGTTGTTTTCTTGCTTTGTTAGGAAAATGGTGGTTTGATGCACATTTGGGAGAAATTAATCTATTAAACATAAGATGCAACGAAAGGTTAAGGAAAACAACATCACATTAAATTTACAGTGATTTCTGAATGATATTAGTGATGACACAAGCTGAGACATTGTTTCTTGTAATGGTCTTACAGAGCCAATAAATAGCAAAACTTCTAACTTTAAGGCATTCTTATTTGTCAAGCAACTTAGTTTGGACCTAACACATGCTCCAGAAATTTCTTATTTTGTAGAGTCTCAGTTTACTTTGATTTGTTACAGGAGCGCCTCAAGAAAATAAAAGCAGAGCATGGAAAGGTTCAACTTGGAAACATTACTGTTGATATGGTAAGCAATGCCTACTTCCTTATCTTGCTGTATAATCTCTGTAAAATTGTATTGAGCTGAAATGTTAAGTGAAGCAGTCTCTATTTATTTGTCGCCATTTCCTGAATTTTAGCTTTCTAACATTATCTGATTTGAATTTTAGTTACTGAATTTGAATCATTCACACTTGTCAATTTTGAAGGTAATTGGTGGCATGAGAGGAATGACAGGGTTGTTGTGGGAAACCTCTTTACTTGATCCTGATGAGGTTTGTTTATCATGAAACTTTGTATACTCCCTCTGGTTGACTTTTCTTTGACAGCACTCGTATCTTATTGATGTATAGTTGTTAAGGGAAACAAATTTTGTAAAGAAAAATTGACAACCGTTGTACTTAAATAATTATTTACACTACTTGGAAATGACCTACGATGTTTGGTTTGGTGAAAATGGTCGACCATTCTCATGAAATAGTTATTTTTTCTTCTTCTGTATTTTCCAAGTTCTAACAATATCAAACACGATTTCGAAAAAAATGGCTCTCGTTGTTCATGAAGTTGTAAAATCCCCTTTTATTGTTGTTAAGAGGATACAAAAAATTGCGTTAGTCTAGTATGATAATGACGATGATCTCTATGTTGATAAAATTGTCTTCACCACGAATCAAACCTAATCTCCTTTTTCAAGTTGGTAACAATATCAAACACGATTTCAAAAAAAATGGCTCTCGTTTGTTCATGAAGTTGTAAAATCCCCTTTTATTGTTGTTAAGAGGATACAAAAAATTGGGTTAGTCTAGTATGATAATGACGATGATCTCTATGTTGATAAAATTGTCTTCACCACGAATCAAACCTAATCTACTTTTTCAAGTAGGTGGTTGTACTCTCTTTTCCGATGTATCCCGATTTCAATTCTATATATATGTAGACTATATATATAAGCTTCTACCAACACACACACACACGAATTATATGTACCTATACATTTTAAGGGCTACATTATTACAACTCATGGGAAATGAAATTAAGAATGATATCACGCCAATAAGCCCATATGGGGGTTACGAAGGGACTATATCATGTCTGATATGACCTCCTCCTCGTGGAGTTGGATGTCAAATATAATTAAGGCATGGAAATTCAATGAATTTGGGCCTGTCCAAATTCTTCAAAGTTGAACTCAATTCTTGATATGGTTCGAAGTTTAGATTAATGTAATATTTTGTAAAAATGGTCTTCACTGTGATAAGATCGTATCCTGAAAGAAACAATCACTTATATCATCTCTATAGAAGCTGATTATAACAATGCGATTTTCCCATATCTTATAATGGCCCATATCATTTCTACTCTTTAATGTTGCTAAGGATCTGAAGGGTGTTCCTAATTTACCCCTACTCCACCGTCATTTTAAATTCCATATTTGCTTCAAACTTCTATATGTTGTGCAGTGATAGAGTGACTTGTTTACAATTTTTGAGAGAAAGAAAGAGGAAAGTAGGTTCTAGGACGAGTCTGTCAAATGAGATTGTAGAAGGGAGAGAGTAATACATGGTACTGGGTGATGAACGCTTTTTCAAGCGTTACTTAATACCCCACTCAAGTACGGATTTACCGTTGTATAAATTGTGGAGTGGGGGTCGTACCACGGAGAGTGACAAGATACGAAAAACTAATCCTAGGTCGATTTATCGATGATTTGGTATTTTCTTCAAAACTAAGGAAATAAGATCAATTAAAGAAGCTAGCCATGACTAAAGTTCAACCCAACGGAAATAGCAATAGATCAAATAGTTTTACTAGGCGGATTTATGTACCAAAAATCCCGAGTAGGGCATTTTTAGTGTAGATGTTAACCCTAGATCCATGTTTAGGCATCTATGGTTTAATCATTAAGTTTCACTAAATCCGATTTGGAGGAGAGATTCAGCCAACTATGGTTAAGCTTGGTTGGATTTCTTCTCACGTATCTTTTCCCTTTATTGCCCTAAAATCCGACTTGGTGGTTATAATACCGGATTTTCGCAAAAGAGACTAAATTCACTTTCAACTATGGTTAAGTTTAGAAGTGGATTATAGCTCTTAGAAGATATGCCGAAAAAGAGCTAATCCTAGAAAACTATATGTCACTATCGCTACTTAGGTAGGGGCTTCCCTCTAGTCATAGCTAGAAAGGGATTAGCCTCGCATTATCCCTAAGATCATCGCATTAAAATAAATAAAACAAATAAGAGAGAGAGAGATGCTTAAACAAAAAGTACTCTTGTATTTCTTCAATTCCTTCCAATATGAGATGCCTCAATTACAATGGGGGAGAGTTTCTTTTATAGGAGAAGGAACCCAAATCTAGAAACTATATATTAAATTCAAAATAATATTTTCACAATAATTTCTTTTAATATTACAACTAATCACCTAAGATTCTTGCATATAATTCCCTTAAGTGATGTAGAGATCTTTATTCTTGGAAACTCTTGCATATATCTTCAATATAAAATATCTTCAAGGATCTTGGATGCAATATCTTCTTTGATCTTATTCTCCAAGAATATTTGTGTATATATTTCTTCAATCTTGAGATCAAATATATTGTCTTTGACTCTTTGTGTAATGAACTGTTGGAGACATTTTTACTTGACTTTAAGAGCTTGGTTTCAAATATCCATCTCCAATAGCTACAATCAAACAAACGCACATAAGTACCCAAAATTAAATATAATGGACGACTAAAATACATGTTCGGGTATATTAAAAATGTCATAATTACGCGCTCATCACTGGTCTGCAAGGCATATCAATTTTGACGCACTATATCATATCTTTTACATGGCCAAATGTGATTATCGGTCAGGGAGATGTGTAAGTAGCACAGATTAATTAAAGAGGTGTTGTACGTGCAGCTACACTAGTTGTTAAACATTGCATTGAATTTGTTATTTCCGTTGGATGATTGCGAATTCTGGAAAACTTTCGAATTAGACAAGCTAATTGTGGTTAATATTATTTAGGGAATCCGGTTTAGGGGTCTTTCGATTCCTGAATGCCAGAAAGTGTTACCAACTGCGATCCCTGGAGGTGAGCCATTACCCGAGGGACTTCTGTGGCTTCTTCTTACCGGGAAGGTAATTTTATTGTCTGATGTTTCATTTCTATATATGTCATATGATGAATGCCCTCATGCACAATAGTTGTGCTTTCTTATTATTCTGAAATGTCACAAAATACTATAAAGTGCCAAAAAAGATACTAAATGAATGATGCAAACGTGTAGGCTCACCCAGTAATTGATGTTAATTTCGTGGTAGATATTGTTTTCGTGATTTTCTTAAAACTAACTTAAATATGATCCATCATACAAATCGTTATACTTCTCTTGTTACATTGAGTTGCTACACTGAAATTACCAATTGCGTCTTTAACTGTTAAAAAACAAGTTTTAAGGCACTAGTTGATTTTGCAAAATGCTCAAAATTCAGTAAGAGATTAAAAAGTGATATAAGCTGTCTTATGGCCTTTTCAAGCTACGTCAAACAGGGTCTGAACATGCGTATTTTTTTTTATCAAAGGTACCAAATAAGGAGCAAGTAGACGCTTTATCCAAGGAATTGCGAACCCGTGCTAAAGTTCCAGGTTTGCTTCACATCCTATATTGAATGAATCTACATCTATTCTTGTAGAAGCTACACTAGTACTTGAAAATCCGCAGTTACAGTTTGAAGGAATTGTTTTTGACATCTCTAACGACGCGAAAAATGTAAAGTTTCGTATTTCTCCCTTGCAAATTGTCCCAATCGCTTGCAATGAACCAAATATGAGATTTGACCTCTCTACTTCTGTACTTGACATATTTTAACTACAAATCCTCGGGTAGATGACATTTCAAAATATTATTTTTAACTTCAATAAATTTTCCATATAATCTTTAATGTTGCTGTTTAGTTTGTAGGTCATTGTTTCTTAATTGATTTTTGTACTTTTTGTTGTTTCAGATTATGTGTATAAGGCCATTAATTCCCTCCCTGTGACATCTCATCCAATGACTCAATTAACAACAGGTGTTATGGCACTTCAGGTTCGTAACAGAACTTTAAGCTTTTCTATTGTACTGTATCCTTCTTGTGAATCTTTCTAAGAGGAGAAAGTACATCCCTTGGATTTTGCAATGCTTGATTGAGTGAACACTGAACCTTTTTCTTGAAGAAATGCCAAAACAATACCAATATTAGTTCTCATCATGCTTAGAAAGCAACATTCTCTTATTCACGGTTACATGCTAATATGTCATAGTACTACATTTAACCTTGCCTGTGACGTGACTTATCTTCTTTAGAACATGTTTTCTCTTCTGATTTGGACATGTTTTCTCCTATAATTTGGGTCTGGTAGATCCTTTCACCACCGGAGTGTCTACTTTGGAATCAGCTTCAACTCTCTTGAATACCATATCAGCACATTTTAAAGACCTACATGCGCAGTTGAAGCTCTAACTTCAGAGGCAGTAGGTCTCCAGGCATACCTTTTATACTCCCTCGAAGGCTAGCTAACCTTTCTGGTCACGGTCCTTGAAGATGCCACCTATCTTCCCGTGGTTCTCTTTCAAGGCTCCATCATCTAATCATGACCCAACTCTGGTTTTTCTAATACAGTGTTGTGTAATTCGGCACTGTATCTATGGGTCTGGACGCAGTTTGATTAGGACTTAGTTATACTAATCATATATGAGTTTCCTTTATCGTTTGGTTACAGGTGTAATAGTTTTCTTTAAAATTTTTGAGTAAGGTCTCTACACAGACTATACTAAATGGAAAAATATATAAGCTAAACTTTCCTGCAATTACTCTGAATTAGGGAAATCTTTTGACCTCACTAGATTCAACAATCTCTTGCCCCTATAATAGTGTTCTTGAATAAAAAGATAAATGTATTGATGTGAAGCTCTTAAAAAACTAACACAAATAGAGACTCTGTAAAACTTAAGCTTTATTCAGTTTTGGCTAGTCATATATTCGTATTTATCATAAACAATTAAATCTACCAATAATTTTAATCCAACTAGGAAACTAGTTAAATTTGGATTTAGTGAAACCTCTAAAATGTCTAATAGGCTTTATTGTCAAAATCACCTTTAAACCTCAATCTTAAAATCTAACATTAGACTTCAATTTTGGGGGTTCTTAACCCTAATTTGTATCAACATAATACTTACCTGGGTGACAAAGGCAAGCCACAATATATTTGTGGTTTGTTCTCTCCATATAATTGTTTTTTGGTTTTTGCTAAGTTGGGTCCTTGTAATTACGCTTCAACTACTCACACCTTGCTTCATTAGCTTGACTATCACTTTCTTTTTATCTTCTTGGTATACACCACAAAATTTTCAACCCTTTTAAAATTTGATTTGATCCACATCATAATCACATTCACTGCAGTCCATTCATCCTATCCATGTTCATCGGAGTTACGAATTCGGTTTCTACTGAATCCCCCTCAAGAACAGGGCAAGTATCTTTCCCTGAGAATCCTTAGTTTTACCATTGGATAACATTCTATGAAATCTGCCTACGAAAAAAGACATCCTGCAAAATTTTGTGTTCTAGGAAAGTGAAACATAGGCTCCTGTTTCTTTATTTTTTGTATATAGGCAACTATAAAGTAAAAGTATTGTCCTCTCTGAGAATTGCTATGAATGCACATTCCAAAATCAGTACGTGATTCAATTTAACAATTTATAATCTTTAGATTTTTCCATAAATGAACTTAATATATCTACAAAACTTGTCAAAGTTTCTTCTCCAGCATACCAGTTCTTGTTAGGCAAGGTCTATAATCAAACTTTTTTTAATACTAATATACCCCTCTGGAGTAGAGAACAACCGCCAGTAGAGGGGGATGTGTATAAGTGTTTGTGTTTCGAAGAATAGGGAGAAAGCCGCCATACGTTCCGTAATCATTACTGCTAATACTGGGCCTTAATCAACTTTATAGTCCAGTTTATCAATATCATTCAAGTTTTTATTTGAATATTTGTTTTAACAATCTTTATTTGTTTCTTTCTAATTTCAGGTTCAAAGTGAATTTCAGAAGGCGTATGAAAAGGGGATCCACAAATCAAAGTAAGATGTTATAAACAAAAATGTTTCTAGTACAGTCCTTGTGATTCTCCAGCTATCTTAATAATATTTTGTATTCAGATTCTGGGAGCCTACATACGAGGACTCATTGAATTTGATTGCTCAAATTCCAGTAGTAGCTTCTTATGTTTACCGAAGGTAGGTCAAAGCGATATTTTATTCATTATTGTTCTACCAAGCTAAGTTTTATCTTTAAAATATCCTTGTTTATTTGAAGTATTAAATTGTGGATATATCGTGATTTATTGGTGGAAGTATGTTTTTATATGAATCATATGATGTATCAATATTTATCTAGATAGCCAAAATCATAATTTCACACAAATCAAAAAAATAAAATGTCGAGATATTGCTTTATATTGCAATTTATAGGCTGATATTTTCAATATTCCCATAATTTTAGTTTGTGTAGCCAGTGCCTATATAGGCCAACAATTGGGATGCAGAAGATATATTGGGATATTTTCCGACTGATATATCAGTATAATTCATTTTTTTTGTTGCAATATGGATATGATTTATCATTATAATGTGATACATAAATTGGAAGGATTTATATTTGGATTGTTTTCTGCCTTGATGTTACAGGGTCTATAAGGAAGGACAAGTCATACCATTGGATGATTCCTTGGATTACGGTGCAAATTTCTCTCACATGCTAGGTTTCGATGGCCCGCAAATGCAAGAGCTGATGAGACTATATGTCACTATCCATACGTGAGTTTTGTTACCCTCTCACTCTCTCTTGGTTGTTGTTCATATACCAACAAAACTAATAACTCCATTACGTTTCATTTTTACACTGATATTCTCATGCTGTGCTGCAGAGATCACGAAGGTGGAAATGTTAGCGCTCATACTGCTCATCTTGTGAGTGATTTCGATTCAGGGGTCTTTGCGATAAATTGATCTATTTTACCTTTCAGCAAATTTCCAAACTTCGTTATTTGCAAAAATTCAGTCTACATCTTTCATCTCCTTCAAATTTATTCAATGCTCAGATAAACTCGATGCTACTTTTAGATTTGTAACATTTATACACCTATTGTTAGGGCTGTAGATGGATCGCTTTTAGGCCTGATTGGTGCAAATTCTAATTTGAACCAAAACTATTTCTAGCAAATGCTGATCCAAATCTGGACCAAATTATAGGATTTGCAAAAATTCAGTCTACATCTTTCATCTCCTTCAAATTTATTCAATGCTCAGATAAACTTGATGCTACTTCTAGATTTGTAACATTTATTCACCTATTGTTAGGGCTGTAGATGGATCGCTTTTAGGCCTGATTGGTGCAAATTCTAATTTGAACCAAAACTATTTCTAGCAAATGCTGATCCAAATCTGGACCAAATTATAGGATTTTGTCCCAATCCTGATCAGTTTTGAATGTAAAGTGTGTATAAGTATTTATGTAGCTATATGCATACAAACTATATCTATAAATACATTTGGATAGGATTGGGATGGGGGAATTTCTCATATGCGACAATCTTTTTTTACCTGATTTCGTGTCTTGATTCAGCTTAAGACCCAATCCATAATCAGCCCCATTTGTTACATACACTGTTATTTGTTTTCTCCCTATGTATATATATAGTATATATGTGTGTATATACAATTTTAATGGTATAACATTCATTATGTAGGTTTCTAGTGCCCTTTCGGATCCCTACCTGTCATTTGCAGCTGCATTAAATGGTTTAGCTGGACCTCTCCACGGCTTGGCGAATCAGGTATTATAATTCTCTCAATAGTTCTTTTCTTCTTCGTAAGTTTAGGTTAGTTGTGTATAAATTAGTGATTTTCCGTAGTACTGGTATTATCATCCATTTCTATCTATGTTTTATCCTCTCATTGGTATTATATGAACCTTTCAAGATCGCTTATAACAAGATTTTAAATCAACTATATAGGAGTATAATCATTTTTGTAAAGCGTATAACTAAAATCTTTAAGGCAACATACCTTAAGTGAGAAACACTAACAGCATGTACATTTCTAGTGATTATGTCCACATGATAATTAGCGTTATTTGGTTGTACAGGAAGTTTTGCTATGGATCAAGTCTGTGGTAGAAGAGTGTGGAGAGAACATAACTACTGAGCAATTGAAGGATTATGTTTGGAAAACGTTGAATAGTGGCAAGGTATGAACTCTTCTCTTAAGTACTGTTTGCTGTCTTTTCCTATCATCATTGTATGAGACAAAGTATGTAATTCATAATTAAATAATGGTTTTTTAACTAATGGAGCAAATGTTTCAAAGAACTTGGGCATATTTTAGAATAAATCAAACATCTGGCTCCAGCCCTTTTGTTAAGTTGGCATAATTTCCCCCACCTTTTTCTGCTTTTGTCATATTCAATTGGAGTTCCGTGTTAGAATTTAGTTTCACTTGGTACAAAGTTAAGGAAGACTCTTCTTCATGAAAATTTCATTTTCTTTATGACGCGAGAATCACGCAAATACAAATTATAATGAAGTCGGAGTTCACCCCCGTGAACTGGATACATGACTAGGTTTTATGTCTTTTTTTTTTAACCCAGGCAATAGATGAGCTTTAGGCTCATGGTCTTTTTAAATTGGGCTTCCTTATTTTTTATGTGCAACACCTTCAGGGTGTCATATTGACATCTTGTCCTGCATATAGCTAAATTTGCTAAGCCAGAGTAAGAGTATTTGCAATGGTCCTTTCGAGGGAGAAGTGCTTTACAGGTTATAAAAAAGGCTGGACCAGGAATGGCATACTCTTATTTTCTACAGAAACCTGAATAATGACACTTCTTGGTCGTTAGGTGGTCTGGCCATTTTTTTCTTCTTTTGTTGCAAGGGCAGATGCTAATGCAATGTGCTTGCTTAGTCCTAAAAGGAATATATTTTGCAGTTTTTTGTATCTAGTTCTGCATTACACTCATGTGAAACATTTTCTTTTATTTACAATTAAGTTATCACTTATAAGAAAATTGATTAAAGGATAATGACATGCTTACTAGTTTTATCTTTAGTTTTGATGTTGTTACTGGTTATACCCCTCGTTAGTTATTCCTTCATCATTTACAGGTCGTTCCTGGATTTGGACATGGAGTTTTGAGGAAAACCGATCCAAGATACATGTGCCAGAGGGAGTTCGCTTTGAAGCATTTACCTGATGATCCACTATTCCAGCTGGTTATTACTTTAAACCCCAGGCTATAAACACTAATATTCATGTTTAACACTGACGCAATCTTATTTTCCAACTTCCATTTTTTTCGTTCTACAGGTTTCAAAGCTTTATGAAGTTGTTCCTCCAGTTCTCACTGAGCTAGGCAAGGTAATTTGTTTGTTTCACATTCTTGTCACTGTAGTTGTGCTTAAGTTTGATAAAGATTTTCCTTGTAATACTTTCTGTGCCCAAGTCTTATAATATGAATTATTTTACTGCCTCCAATGATTAGAAAATTGTCGAGAATGAAATTTTGTACCTATTAAGATTTTCATGCATCTTCTTGCTTCCTCCCTGTCTCATATTCTTTATTTTTCTACTGATCTGATGGCGTGTTAAGCGTTTATGCTTCATTGTGTTTGTGATGTTTTTAGGTTAAGAATCCCTGGCCAAACGTTGATGCTCATAGTGGGGTGTTACTAAACCATTTTGGTTTAACTGAAGCAAGGTACATTTATGATTCTCTCTTTCTCATTTAACCTCTGTAACCATTGTTTCTAAGAAGTAAATCTATGTTGAATTGCGTAAAAGAAGTAAAATAGTAGGGGATTTTAGGCACAAAGAGAAAAACAAACAAGCAAACAAATATAAATGAGGGGCATGGTTAACGCTTGTAAAAAACAATCCACGCTTGTTTGTTCACTAGATTTTTAATGATGTAACTTGAATGCAGAATCATAAAAATAGGAGTTTAAAACTTTTTGACACCTTATCAAGAAGAATTGACAGACCATATCAAAAGTGAAGGACTGAGCCCGGCAGTTCGACGATTTTTGTAATACGCCTATCAGATAGGGAGGAGATACACATGAAATGTCTGCTCCTTAAAGTATACAAATTGAGTTGCACAACCCAGGTATCGGTTGTCAAACATGACATCCATTTTTCCCTAATTTGATGATCAACATGTAATTTGGACTCTCTGCCTAACACATGTTTAAAGGGATTGGTATGCATTCGTGTGTATTCTTTGAATTTTGGTTTTTTCAGATATTGAGATCTTAGTCTCGATCTTGAGAAAAGGATTGACAGTATTCTTTGAATTTTGGTTTTTGTAGATATTTTACTGTTCTTTTTGGTGTTTCGAGAAGTATCGGAATATGCTCCCAGGTTTTTTTTTCTTCGCTATTTCTCTCTTTAATTAATTTTATAGTTTATATGTACAAATGGTCTGAATTGGAGTTGCGTGTTTCAGCTAATATGGGACCGTGCTCTTGGTTTGCCACTTGAGAGGCCGAAAAGTGTTACAATGGAATGGTTGGAGAACTACTGCAAGAAGGCAACTTGATTTTGAAAATGTTAGATGTGTAGTCAAATTTACTGTGCAATTCTTCTCAATTGGCGATGATTTTCAGGAGTTGCCTCCTGGTCGTTTTTCTTGAGTGTATTATTTCGTAGATTGTATCAAAATTTTGTGTATTGGTGACGAAATTATTCAATCTTTTGTGATGAAATTTTGCAATGTTTATTGACGCAAGGCCAGAATAAACAGCCAAAAAGATTAAAAGAAAGTTGAAGTAACAGTTTCGTTAATCTGTGAATGATTTCAAACTAAGTATTTTCCGTCAATACTGATACTCTAGTTAACACTGAATTCTGGTGAATTATAGATTAAATCAAGATGTTAGATGTAGCAGGGCTCAGTAATTTTTAGACGTAAGCTTCAGGTTCGAAATTTGCCCAGCATTTTACTAAAGCTATACATCATTGTGTAGTAAATGTTACGCACCTATCATAGTATGGTGGGCATAAACAGCAGTCATGATGCATCCATGACTTGTATGTTAATTGTGATTTAGTGACAATATTCTGACTAATTAAACCATATTTTATGTTCTTCCATTACAAGTATAATTCTATTGAATCAAATTTCTACAAATTTCTCCACTTGTGCATATCACCTGAAACATGAGTCGCCCTCTTATCAAAAAAGAAAGATAACATAGAGGAAAAGTTCGATGAATTGAGCCGTTGTTGTTTTGGCCACATTTCGAAGTCTTCTAAGGTAAGGTAATATTTGGCAGACATGTAAAGAAAGATCTTCAAGGCATTGATTATGAAGGATTATTTCAAAGCATATTTGCTTTTTTTTTTTTTTTTTTTTTTTTTTTCTCACTTACTCTCATCTCGTGTCCAATAGCTCTCTTCTACTTGTTCATCTAATCTTAGAGCTAGACAATCGACTTTTCGAGAGATTCGCTTTGTAACACGTAAGATATCCATTGACTTAGCCAAGCTAATTAATATGAGATTTATTTATATTTGTAAATTTGGAAAATTGCATTTAATTAATTTTGTAGAAATAAATATTCAAGAGTTTGAGTAAACTTATTGTGTAAGTTACGAGCTATCCGAATGTGTTTTGGATGGTCGACATGCCATAACACGTATCAACATGTACCTATAGTTGCGACATAACCGTCCCATAATGGTCAGCGACAGCATCCGTCCAATAACACTGTAAGGCTTAATTATGTCTCAGCAGAAACCGGCTTAGCCGGTGAAAAAACGACAAATTTTACTGGTACCAACTAACTCAACCGGTAAAATCTTGTAGGAGAAGTTACCACAAAAAATTCATAATGAAATAATTAGGGCATCAGCTTTGGGCTAATAATGAAGGCGATCAAGCTGAAAGGCAAGCAATCACGCGATAAAATTTAGTTATAAAAATGGTGTAAACAGTCTGTGGTAATATTTTGATGATTAGTGTTTCCATAGCAATGGAGTCATTAATCCTCCCTTTTATCCTAACAAAATGCTTGAAATGTTTATTTATTTAGTTAGAAACTTGAAATTTTATTTTTATTTTTCTTAATTGATTTTGTAAAATTTTATCACTTTAAATCCATTGCCACCTTCTAATCTCCATGCAGATGAGACCAAGAATATGTGTTTACAAAGTCCATCAACTAATCTGTCTCATCTATGGTTAGTGTAAGCATGCAGCTCTATCTAACTCTCACTACACCTTCAATGTCTAATCCTATCTATCTATTGCCAACTCTTAATCCTCATTAACTTTCTCTTTCTTTTACTAAATTTCAAAGATTTTTTGAGATCTTTCACTTAAGAGTTGCTATATAAGTAGAGCTAACCCCAACATCATCACATACCTTCTCATTTGTATTCGAAACCTAGCTCGCCTTTACCATGGAAAGCATGTCAAGCAACGTCCACCCATCTAAAAACAATGAAGATGCTGATGATCAAACAAGTCCTTACCAAAACACTACCAATGATCACCCATGCCCTTATTGTCCAAAAACTTTTACCTCCTCACAAGCTTTGGGAGGGCATCAGAATGCTCATCGCATCGAAAGAAACCTGATTCGCAAGGAATATCAAGCTAGTCAGCGTGCACAAAGAGGCCTTCATCCTTTGATTCAGATGAACCCATACCCGGTTTCAATGTTTCCTCCTAATAGGAGACAAGGTGGAGTTGGGATGCAACAAGAACATGTTGAACAACCTTTTCCCTATGGGTATCCTCCAAATCCAATACCAAGGCCCCAAATGCAGACTCCTCCAAACTATTACTACCCTCGAACCCCTATGCAGGCACAGCAATTCCCCATGCCAAGCACCCGGATCCCACCGCTTACACAAATCCCAATGCCAGCCACACAAGGCCCGATGCAGATCACTCAAGAACCCATTCGTCTTCCAGACGATTTTCTAGGACGTAGCGTCCGTTATGTAGGTCGTTCTGGGGAGAATGATTTGGGTACTGGGGCTGTGAATTTGAATGAGAATGCTGTTGAGCTAGAGTGGTTGGACTTGACCCTGAAACTTTAAGGGGATGTCTATATAGTTAATAAGTTTCCCTAGCTCTAACTCTTCAATCTTCTATTACTACAGTTTTTATAATAGTAGTTGAGGTTGTTATCACAGTTGTATCCTCGGTTCTTTCCGGGTCTATGAAGTTTTAAGATAATTAATATATACAATGTTTCTTTATCTAGTTACTCTAAATGTGTTCTTCTGATGTTGATTAATTCCATCTTTTATCATTGAATTTGGGAGAAAATAAGTGGTATGGGAAGTTAATTTAGAACATATTCATGCAAAAAAAAAAGAGGTTTCACAAGAAGTAAGAGGCATAAGTAAACAAAAACTCTAAACTCGTCCAATATTCTTTTACTGGGTGGGAATATGTAGAAAGCTCGGATGATGTATGTTTCGTTCTCTAAGATGAATCACTTTTTTCCAGGAAGCATTGTTTTTCTATAATAGAAGATGAGCTTAATTGAGAATAGTTGGCTAACATAAACATGCATATACATCGTAGACGAAGTATGCATCTAATTCTTTCTATTTAGAGGATCACACATATATAAGGGTACGATGAACACCAGAGTTATAGATTTCACCACATTTTTTATGTTCATGTCGCAGTCTAGAGAGAAGTGAACACGTACTACGTTTTAATCTACTTTGATGCTCAAGATATAGCAGCCGGATCCTACCTTAAGTTACATACTCGATGAATGATGGATCAGAAGTCGCGACAAAGTATGTTACACGTAACGATTGCTTATCATAGCACGTGTATAAGTCGTCATGATTACGGCGAATATATATTCTGTAAGAAAATATTATGCTCCTTTGGTAGAAATTATGAGAAATGTCACTCTTGGTTAATGAATCTTTTAGAAATCAAATTTATATTAATACTAGACACAGAACGATATTCAATATTGAGTTCTTCTCCCTATTAGCATACATGATATAACATCATTGGGATTGCTAAAAATTTGGTGGTTCTCTAAAGAGCATATATCGCATTTAATCTTCACTTACTCATACTAACTGCAGGATTTGATGCAAAGAAGTACAGAAAATTCGAAAATCTGAAACACTATTATCAATGCAAGCTTTAAGTCTTAAGGATATTAATCATTTTATGACTAATATATGGAGAAACAATTTGTATGATAATGTTGGGTGCGACACTACATAATTATAGGCCAGCTCAAACATACCAATCCATAATATTACATAAATTTTGTCTCAGAGGCAATATTTCGATTAATTAAATTCAGATTTAGGTTCTTCCATTTCAAATATTCCGCATTTGAAGATCTTTCATCGAGCCCAACAAAAATTATCATCTTCTGTAACTTTAAATTCATCCCAATGAATACACACCTATAAATTTCTCCACTTGTGGAAATCACCCGAAACACGAGTCACCCTGATCTTACCAAAGAAAGATAAGATAGAGGAAAAGTTCGACCATTTTAACTCCCTTGTTTTTGGCATACCAGATTTCGAAGTCTTAAGGGGTAAGGTGATATTTGGTAGACATGTAGAAAAAGATCTGCAAAGCATTGACTATAAAGGATTCTGCATGCATATATAGCTTAGTTTCAAAACGTATTTGCTTTTTATCTCACTTACTCCAAATGATCTCTACTGTCCAATAGCTCTTCTCTATTTGTTCTTCAAATCTCAAAGCCAGGCAATCGAGTTATTGGAAGATTATCTTCGCAACACGTAGACAATAAGTTGACTTATAGTGAAGCTAATTAATATTAGGATTAATTTTCATATTTAAATCTAGAAAAGAAAAGAAAAAATAATTTTATTTGAATGGTTATTCCAATCGATTTCTAAGATTTTAAAGATCTTTTGTAAAAAGTTTTAGTTATATGCCATTAAATCAAAATTTTAAAGTTTCTCCACTTGTGAAAATTAGGAAAATGATTATTTGAAAATTGGCTCACTCTCTTACCAAAGAAAAAGATAACGTAGAGGAAAAGTTCGATGTATTCAACCGTTATATGTCTTGCCAAATTTCTTAATTATCTTTAAGGGTAAGGTAATATTTGGCAGACATGCAAAAATAAATCTTTAAAGTATTAAATATAAAGGATTTTGCATGGCTTTATTTTTAAACACAATTGCTTTATTATCTCACTTGTTCCTATCCCTTCTACCCAATAGCTCTCCTCTATTTGTTCATCAAATCTCTAAGCTAGACCATCTACTTACCCAAAGATTCTATTGGCAACGAGTAGGAGATTAGTTCACTTATTAAAGCGTTTGAATTTATTTTTATTTGTAAAATTAGAAGAAAAATAAATAATGTTGTATTTTTACTTTTAAGAAAAGTTATAAGAATTTTAGTTAATTAACTTATTGTATAAGTCAAGAGCTATGGAAACTCTGTTAGATACTGGTGACATGACATAACATGTAATTAAGATGAAAATAAATTAAAGTAGAAATTTCCAAAGTGTAATAAGGAAAAAGCATAAAATGATTTCCTTTTTGATTTTGTAACAATAAATTCATTGGAAATCTCCTATTATTGCCACCTTTTGATTTGCGTTGTTGGTGTTTGCCTTGGAGCAACAAAAGTATCTGATAAAGCCATGCAAAATCAAGAGACTCTAATCCTACATTTAACTCAATCTCTGGATTAGAAAGCTAGAAAATTGGCTTCTTAAAGAATTTTTTCTTTTGGAAGGCAAGCCGGTTTTATATAGGGATCCATAACCCCGAGTTTCCAACTCCATGGGGAGTCGAACCCATGACTCCTCTCTTGGTGGAGGGTCACAACCACCACTGGGCCAAGAGTCCAATGGTATGCAATGCAATGCAATGTAATGCAATAAGTACGTGCAGCTAAGAAAAAAACATGTGTCTACAAAGTCTATCAACTTTTCCTTCTCCTTCAAGCAATAGGACCCTTAACATGGTTAGCATTGAATCTAAATTTCCCTTTAGAAATCTACGATTTCTTGAGATTTTTTTCTATTCATAGGAGCAACTATAGAGGTAGTCCTCTATATTTCCAAATCCCCATATCACAAACATCTTTCTCTCCGTCTCAGTCCTTGTTCATTATTTTCCAAGTGAATATTACCATAGAAAACATGTCAAGTAACACTCAACAATCTCAAATTAATGAAGCTTGTCTCGATGAGCAAATATTGTTTTCCAAACCCTAAAATAATTGTTTTTGTTCTGACCTTGCTACTCACGATCCAGGATCAAGTACGACATGGGCTAGCTAATTAGGGCTCATAGGATTCATTCCTTAAGGTTCACAATCATGCAGGAAAAGGTTTGTTGTGGAACTTTTCAAGTTGGATTTCTCCTTAGAACATTTGCAACAACTAGGTGAAGGATGAGGTGGCAAGGTAGATTCCATCCTTCACCCACCTCCACCCCAATCCACCACACAACAGCTAGGTGGATCAACTGAGCTGTCTACCCCAAACCCACCTCGGGGGTGGTCTCTCCACCCTCTGGGTGGATTTTTGGTAGATTGATGCCCTGCACTTCTGAACTGCGCGTAGAGTTTAACCCAATAGAATGATGACACTTGTCAAGCTTTAAGTGGCTCCCATGCCCCGCACTTCAGAACGCTCATGATGGAGACACGTGGATGGTTGGGATTCAAACTTGGATAATGCTAGTTCATACCGTGCAGTTCTGAACTGCGTGGCAAGAGCCTGCATAAAATTTGTATCCTTCCCCTCTCCATACTTGGTTTTATTTTTTGGTGATCAGAAGGCCTATAGTTTTGGGCATACTTGTTCAACAAGAACCTCAACGGCTATATTTCCTTAAACTTGTTTGGCAAGTAGCTCAACGGCTAGTTTGTTGGCCAAACTTGTTTAACAAGAAGCTCAACGGCTAGTTTTTTTAATCTATAAAAACCATTCATCTTGTACACTATATTCTCTTACTCTTCTACACTCAACTCTATTATTTTACTCTTCTACACTCAACTCTATTCTCTTAATCGTCTAAACTCTAGTATATTCTCTTGTTATCAATTTTGCCCAATCATGTCTAACCCATCACTTTTATCCTTGTCATCATCGTCTGGAAGCGAAGAACTCTTCCAACGTCAAATTATGATGATGTATGAGTATAGCAAGGTTCTCATGGAGATGGGTGAAGTGGAAAAAAAGTGTAAGAGGCGGCATCGTCAGGGAGGCGGGGGGGGGGGGTATTATTGTAAATAACCCTTTCAGCATCACATATGTTGTAGAATATGCTTTAACTAACTCTCATCACAGTGAGTTATTCAAGCAAAAAGAAATGATTGAGATAGATAATATCTTCTCTGAAATAGGAAAAATTTACCAGCCTTAGATAGAGAAATTAGATGAACTTCCGAAAAATTGGAGCCTAAATATAAGAGAAAAACCCCTTCTAGGTTATCAAAGACCAAAGAAGATACACGTACAAATGGACAAATGGAAGTAAGAAACTCTTCTAGGTTCCAAATTAGGAAATATATATTAGAAGAAGAACCTGCAAACCAATCCCTTACAGAAATTAGACGATTGTCGATAAAAATAGGTACTCTCCAAAGGACACTTTTGGACTAACGAAACCAATAGAAAATAGAGAAAATAAAATTAAATATTTTACATAGATGTTTTTCCCATCTCTTAGCTCAAATTATGGAACTCATGACAAGCGTCAAAGAGCTCCAAACATATATAAAAGAAATCATAGAGGAAGTCCAGCAGACTCCTCCGAGCAAGATTGTTAAAGAGATACAAGATTTATCTATCAAAGTAAAAAGCTTAAGTGCAATACAATTAAACAAAATTATTGAGGAAATAAACCAAAGTAATATATTAGAAACCAGATCAAACCTACCAATGGTTATAAAGACAACATGGAGATTCTTTCCAAAGAATTTGAAACCACCGCCAACAACTGCTAAATGTTAACAAGTATATTTAGGAAAAAGTTAAAAGACAGGTTTGAAAACCTTGAAGAAATAAATCTAGACACCATCATCGAACTCTTATCTATGAACGATAAGGAATTAGGAGAAAAAATCCATATGGCCAATAACAGATACGAAGATGATGAATTTGTAAGATCAGAAGATGACTCAGAAGCAGAAGAAGAAAATATCCAAAAAAGATAAAAATGAACTTACAACCTTCTAGAGAAGAAAGTCAAAGTTCTAACATACAAACACTATAGGACAAACCTATCCTAACATAAATGCTAAAAATGTGGAACAACAAAGAAGAAGAAGGTCTGAACTCAGATCAGAGGAAGATGCTGAGTTTGAAAGAACCAAAACTATCCCTATCAGATCTAATACCACTATAGATAGAATACCTAACTTCCACAATAGGAATATCCCTACAGAATATCAACTAAAACAAAGAGTTGGCATTCTTGGAGCCTCTATTTTGGATATAGATTGTATGTGAGAAAGAGAAAAATTAATAACAGAATGGTGTGCTGAAATCAGCCTTATCATCCAAACCACTTTAGAACTAGCAACAAACCTACAAGCAGTAAGAGCGTTAATTTACCACAAACTAAGTGGAAATCTAAGAACGCGGTTTGACAAACTTACAGAAGAAGAACAGAATGGATTGGGTCAAGGATGTAAAACTGGATTCGAATATTTAAATAAAGTCACGGATGCCATTTACCGAGAAATGGTTGGTGAGGACAAAAAATAATATAAAATCCAAATATCCCAATTAGAAGAAGTTCAAGCTACATGGCATTTGGATAACCTCACCATTTGCAATATGTGTTATTTTGACACCTACACATGTGAATATGAAAGATTTTACGAGAAACTTAATAAATCAATTCAAGAATATTATAGAACTTTATTCTATAATAAACTTCCAGGAAATATTATCCGAGTATTTAGAGAAAAATTTACCAAACTGGATTTTATCCCTGATACTCTTGGGGGACGAATAAAATTCATAAAATAGTATATTATACTAGCTTGTCAACAACGGACAGTCACCAAACAACTTAAAGGTAAATACAATATCTGTTGTGACAAAACAAATGCCGATATACCAGGAAAATATGGATGCACTATAACATCCCATAAAAAGAAAAAGAAAATCTTTAAAAGAGAGTTTTTACATAAAAAATACCGATTCAAAAAATATAAAGGAAAGATGTTTTTTAGAAACAAAGAAAAACCCCATTTTCAGAAGAAATTCTTTAAAAAGAAAAACTTCATAAAAGAGAATGACAACTTTTATCCTCAGAAAGAGAAAAATTGTAAATGTTGGATATGCAACGAAGAAGGGCATTATGCAAACGAATGCCATAATAAAGCAGGAAATGATTTTAAGCATAAAGTAAAAATCCTAGAGAAAGCCTATGCAATAAGATTAGAATCTATAGAGAAAGAAATTTTAGAAAATAAGAGTATTTATCTCCTTGAAACAGAGACTGAAGAAGACAGTTTTGGCAAGGAAACTGATAATGAAGAATAGACAAGTTAGGCATACTAACAGATTTTGAGGATAACCCAAACTCCAATACCTTAAACAGTATCACAAACCCTAACAATACCTATATAAAAATTGGTTACAAATTTAAGGGATATAAATAATACCATCTACATGCATACATAGATACAAGAGTAATATTGTAAATAAATGTCCTACCCCTATAATTATGGGAAAAGGCAAGGGTACCCTTAGAAATAAAAATTGCAAACAATACTTTGATATATCTATACTATTTAGCTAGAAATATCGACATACTAATAGGAGGAGAAACATTTCATATCCATTCTATCCATTAACAAGATTCAGGGGTAGATTTCCTTATAGGAAATAATTTTTTAAATCTCTATAATCTATTTATCTAAAATGTGGATACTATCAGTATCTCAACAATTATGGGTGACAAGATTGCAATGAGTAAAGTAAGAAATACGATGATTGTTGGAATCCAGGGATAACTTGATCAACATAAAAAACACAAACGCGGTGTAGAAATCAAACAAACAAAAACACAGGTTACTAATGTCAATATTCTTTATAATAAAGAAGAATATAACTATGAAAATTTAATTATAGAAATACCAGGAGAAAATCCTTACTTAAAATCCATAAGAGAGCTTGAAGAAATCTGAGGAAAATTAAAGGAAATTTGCTATGAAGATCATTTAGATCCAAAAATATAAAGATCAAAACTCACAGCTAAGATTAGAATAAAAGATAAAAACAAAGTAATCAGGGTTAAACCTATGATTTACTCACCAGGTGATAAAGTAGAATTTGCTAAACACATTCAAGAACTACTTGATTTACATGTGATTTGCAAAAGAAAATCCCCACACAGTTTACCTACTTTAATGGTAAATAAAGCAGCAAAACAAAGAGTATTTTATGAAAATAATATTAAGTTCTAAATTTTTTTATGGAAAGTTCTTCATTTACTTGCTCCAGTACTTAGTTCTTTATATTTATATATAACTTTGTTCGTATCCACCAAGTATTATAGGGATTGTTGTTGCCAAAAACAAGTCTGATTCAACAACTGTTGTTCAAAAGCTCTACCTAGGTATTCCTGTAGTTACGACGGTATCTATTATTCGATTAGACACTTGGGTAGCATTTCTGCTACATACTTGTTTCATAAACACTGATCGATTATAAACCAACGTTTTAAAAGACCCGCAAGTGCACGGTGTACCGTTAAGTACAAGGGTAAGCGAGGTCGTATCCCAAGAGACTTGTAGTGCAAATTATACTTCGAGCTACTAGTTTTATCCAATAACAACGAGTTTGTGTAGGTTTTAAAATAAAAAGAAGAACAAAACAAATTACAAGATAAATTGGAGTGGAAACCAAGACATCGATTCCACTCCATCCGTTATAACCTTGAGATAGTGTACCTAGTTAGAGTATTCACGAATTTCTATATCGCATATCCTTGGTCGGGTATATGCAATACATCATGAGATAAGATAATTATTGATTGGGAACTACCCATACACCAACTTATTCAACCATGATCCGGTTGATAAGCATGGATTATGTTATCTTCTCCATGTTCCTAACCTATCTTATTATGGTCAAACAAGATGGTTAATTAGATTCCTTATTCCTCATAGTCCTAGCTATGGCCAAGCATAGGACGAAGGAATATGAATATGTATTATACCGGGATAAAGAGAATGCAATTACTCTAACTAAACTATACAATCTACACTAATGCTACATTGGATGGAGCTTCCTCTAACATTGGCTAAGAGGTTTAGCTACTCAACCTTTTGATCATTACCATTATACTATTACTACAATAAGAGTAAAAGACAAGAAAAAGAGAAGAACAAGAACTTTATTGCTTATTGAACCTTGATATTTACACTCTTTAAGATGATCCTCACGGGTGGGATTCCTCTCCTATTTATAGAGTATAGGAAGGGTTAAAAAATATCATCATTAATATAAAATCCCCTAAACAATGCCTAAAATCATGCATAAATATTACAACTCATATGAATAATATCTATATTTAATTATCTTCAACGGGCTTCCATGCATGGGCCTTTGGTTGACAACTTCAAATGAAAATCATTGTTGGAGTGCATCACCCTTGTTCTTCATTAACAACCAGAAAAATGTACGACTTGTTTATCATGTGACCGATTTTTGTAAATACAAACAAAAACACTATTAGTGTCACATTTAATTAATAAATGACTAGGTAGATATAAATTTAGGAGTTGTATATGTAAATATTACGTGTCTATAAAATATAGACATACGTAAGTACTGTAATCTCAGTTGTAAGTTGTTAAAAATGGTTCAGATCTTTCAAAATGATGGGCTAAACACAAAGTTTTGTTTAAATCTTTGTCATGTAGGCTTATTGCATAATTTGGGTATACTGAAAATACTAATTTTTTGAAACTTAGGTTCCTTTGAACCATTCCTAATAATGCATCTCAACAGTTATTAATACGATTATCAAGTATTGCTACTTTGATAGGTATATTAATTCCTTCTCAAAAGTGAGACTTTATCATAATTTGGATTCTACCTAAATACATATAACCAATTTTATTCTTGTTATCTTTTGAGATGACATTTATTCTTAGTTTTAAGTCTTCTCTTGTGATGAGAGGCAAATTTATGCGTCCTGATGTATCTTTTATATCAAGACTAAATTCTTTATAGCTAACGCCAAAATAAACCAAATTTTTTATTTTAATAAACTTTCTTGCAATCTTAGAGATATTGTTGGAAACCTTAAATATATTATTTTTATCCAAAAAAAGTTTTATTTATTTATTTATAATTTCATTAAAATTTTCTTTTATAATAATTAAATCAGTGGTGAAATTTCCTTCTTGTTCATGAACTTCATATACTTCCATTTCTGGATTTATACTATTGTCATAAGAATTACTAGGTTCAGTTTCTGGTTCTATTTATGGATTCTATAGAATCCTATGTGCTTTCAAGCACTTGAGACTGAGTAGAAAACTCTCTGTCTCGTCATTATGTATCATTAAACATCCTCATGGGTATTTGTGCATGTCGTGAATACATGGGTTCTTGTTAATATGAGGTTTATTGACCTCCCTAAGTCTTGCATCAGTGGACTCCAGACGTAGGGTTCAACGTCTCTTATCTTGATGAGGTGTGCAATTAAGCATTGAGTCATGTAGACTCTGGATTCCTATATATTTTTATGGTAAAAACAATACTTTGATAATATATAAACAACAAATGATAACTTAACACAAAATTGATAATAATATGTGATGAGCGCGTAATTATAACATTTTAATATACCCGAACATATATTTAAGTTGTCTATTATATTTAATTTTTGGTACTTATGTACATTTGTTTGATTGCAGCTATTGGAGATGAATATTTGAAATCAAGCTCTTAAGTTAAGTAAAAGTGTCTCTAGAAGTTCATAACAAAAAAAGTCAAGACACAATATATTTGGTCTAAAGATAGAAGAAATATATACACAAATATTTTTGGATAATAAGATCAAAGAATATATTGTATCCAAGATCCTTGAAGATATTTTATATTGAAGATATATGCAAGAGTTTCCATGAAGAAATATCTCTACATCTGTTAAGGGAATTATATGCAAGAATCTTAGGTTATTGGTTGTAAACTATAATATATTATTTGTGAAAATATTCTTTACAATTTAATGTATAGTTTCTAAATTTGGATTCCTTTTCCTATAAAAGGAACCCTCCCCCCATTGTAATTGGGCATCTCATATTGGAGCAAGTTTAGAAGAAATAAAGTCTTAGTTTTATTTAATTGTCTTCTTTCTTTTTTATTTCCTTTTACAAATAGTTAGCTAGTTCATGCAATGATCTTGGAAATGATAGAAAATTAATCTCTTTTAGCTATGACTAGAAGGAAGCCCTTACCCGAGTAACAATAGTTATGTTGTAGTTATAGGATTAGTTCTCTTTTACAATCATCTAAAGTAGCTATAATCAACTTCTAGGCTTAACCATAGCTAGTAAGTAGATGTTAGTAAGTAGATGTTAGTAAGTAGATTTAGACTATTTAGCCAAAATTTGGTGTTATAATCATTAAACCGGATTTTAGGGCAAAAACGAAGAGAACTCGTAGGAGAAATTCAACCAAGCTTAACTATAATTGGAAGAATTCCTCCTACACATCAGATTAAGTAAAATTAATTTGACCAAATCTTAGATGCCTAACCCTGAAACTAGGATTGCCATTTAGATCGAAAATGCCCTACTCGAGATTTTTAGCATGAATAATCCGCCTAGTTTACATAATTACTATTATTGCTTTGGTTGGGCCAAATTCTAGTCGAAACTATTCTCTTGTTAATTTTTCTTGTTATTTCTTTCTTTTCAATATATCTCTTATAAAATCGTAATTCGGCCTAGAAAGTATTTATTTTCCCAAACCTCTTTGTGGATTCGATCCCACTCATCTGTACTACAATTCGACAACCGTACTTTGAGCGGGTATTTTACTAGAGGGCACAAAAATCATCTTATCAATATGATGGCAAAAGGTATTATATAGTAGCCTGGGAACTTAAGCTTTTGGTAAGAACTCATAAGTGTTCAGAGCTTTAAGCATATGTTTTGAAGGTAATGGTTTTTTGTTTAAATGGGGTTAATGAAAAAAGGGTTCATCAGTCTCCTTTTATAACCAATTCATAGTGCGTAAGACGTGTCATCTTTTAGACGTGCTTTCTTTTAGACGGTGGGTTGTCTCAATTATTTTTCTTTTAACAAAGTAGTTTTTTATATTAAAAGTAGATGTCGACACACAAAGTGGTCCTTATGAACAGTAAATATACTATTCACTTTTTTACTATTCACAAAATAAATAGTAATAAATTATTATGTTTTTGATATTTTGTGTCAGCAAGTCAAAGATAAGCATCTGCTAAATCATAATTGTAATACTTCCAAAAGAAGCTAAATAATTGAAACGAAAGAGTGTATATTTGAGTTATCTGTCTCAGACCCGTTGTTCGTGCTAAAACCAAGTCACCGATGGCCTTCTGTCTGTGGCCTTAAGGTTAAGCACCAGGTAATCCACACAGTGGCTCTGATACCATTTTAAACAACTTACAGTTGAGATTACAGTACTTATGTATGTATGTATGTATGTATGTGTCCGTGAAACAAGTATGTAGTAGAAATCCTCCCCAACTGTATAGATCGAACAATAAATACCGTCGTTCCCACAAGAAGAATACCTAGGTAAAGCTTTTGAATAACAATTTTTGAATCAGACTCGTTCTTAGCAAGAACAAGCTCTATAATACTTGGTGGAAGGATTGATGAGCGCGTAATTATGACATTTTTAATATATCCAAACATATATTTTAGTCATCCATTATATTTAATTTTGGGTACTTATGCACGTTTGTTTGATTGTAGCGATTGGAGATGGATATTTGAAACTAAGCTCTTAAAGTCAAGTAAAAGTGTCTCCAACATTTCATAGCACAAAAGGTCAAATACACAATATATTTGGTCTCAAGATTAAATAAATATATACACAAATATTCTTGGAGAATAAGATCAAAAAATATATTGCATCCATGATCATTGAAGATATTTTATATTGAAGATAAATGTAAGAGTTTCCATGAATAAAAATCTCTACATCACTTAAAGGGAATTATATGCAAGAATCTTAGGTGATTGGTTGTAATATTAAAAGAAATTATTATAAAAATATTCTTTAAAATTTAATGTATAGTTTCTAAATTTGGGTTCCTTCTCCTATAAAAGGAACTGATGAACTCGTAATTATGATATTTTTAATATACCTGAACATGTATTTTAGTCGTCCATTATATTTATTTTTGGGTACTTATGTACGTTTGTTTGATTGGAGCTATTGGAGGCGGATTTTTGAAACCAAGTTCTTAAAGTCAAGTAAAAGTGTCACTAGCAGTTCATAACACAAAAAGTCAAAAATACAATATATTTGGTATCAAGATTGAAGAAATATATACACAAATATTATTGGAGAATAAGATCAAAGAATATATTGCATCCAAGATCCTTGAAGATATTTTATATTGAAGATATATGCAAGAGTTTCCATGAAGAAAGATCTCTAAATAACTTAAAGAAATTATATGCAAGAATCTTAGGTGATTGGTTGTAAAATTAAAAAATATTACTGTAAAAATATTATTTACAATTTAATGTATAGTTTTAAATTTGGGTTCCTTCTCCTATAAAAGGAACCCCCCATTGTAATTGGGCATCTCATATTGGAACAAGTTTAGAAAAATTAAAGTCTTAGTTTTATTTAATTATCTTCTGTATTTTTTATTTTTTATTGTAAATAATTAGTTGTTAATGCGATGAAGTCTGAGATGAATGCTAATCTTCTAGCTAAGGCTAGGATGAGGTCTCTTCTTGGATGAGAAATAGTTGGTATTAATTAGGTTCTAATTAGTTTTCTCTTAATACTTTATGATTGATAAGTTATAATGCATCATATCGAAGGCTTGACCATAGCTTCGGTTTGGTGTACGATAATTTTGGGTAAAAACAAGTGCTACTAACTGTAGACTTAATTTGGAGATCTAAACAAGAGAAAACACTAGATAACTCACTCAAGCTTAGCCATGGTTGAGTTGATAATTCTCTAAGACACTCTTCACAATCACTTAAAAGCATAACCACAAAATGCTTGACCATAGATTTAGTGGTTTATTTTATAACACCGTATGTGTCTTAACACGAACACATGATGGGTGAAGATATTAGAATCTAGTTATATATCGATTAGTGTTTTGAAAGGTAGAGGCCAAGTCTGAACCTTAGCTCTCTCCCTCATTAAGTTTTATAATTAGTTTTTATTTATTCTTCTTAGATTTATCTCTTATAAAACCGTAATTCGGCCTAGAAAATATTTATTTTCCCAAACCTCCCTGTGGATTCGATCCCACTTATTCGTACTACAATTCGACAACCGTACTTTGAGCGGGTATTTTGCTAGAGGCCATAAAAATCTCTTATCAGGAACCCCCTTTCCATTGTAATTGAGCATCTCATATTAGAGCAAGTTTATAAGAAATAAAGTCTTAGTTTTATTTAATTTTCTCCACTTTTTTTTTTTTTTTTTTTGTAAATAGTTAGCTAGTTCATGCAATGATCTTGGGAATGATAGAAGGTTAATCCCTTCTAGTTATGACTAGAAGGAAGCTCTTACCTAAGTAATAATGGTTATATTGTAGTTCTAGGATTAATTCTTTTTTATAATCTTCTAAAATAGCTATAATTGACTTCTAGGCTTAACCATAGCTAGTAAGTAGATTTACACTATTTAGCCAAATTTCGGTATTATAACCATTAAATTAAATTTTAGGGCAAAAACGTAAATGACTCGTTAGAAGAGATTTGGCCAAGCTTAACCATAGTTAAAAGAATTTCTCCTACATATCAGATTTAGGCAAACATATTATGACCAAATTCTAGATATCTAACCATGGATCTAGGGTTGTCGTTTACATCAAAAATGCCTTACCAAGGATTTTTGATATGAATAATCCGCCTAGTAAAACTACATGATAACTATATTACTTTGGTTGGGCCAAATTCTAGTTGTAGTTATTCTTTTGTTAATTGTTTGTTTGTTTGTTTGTTTTTCAATCGATCTCTTATATATACAAAACCTTATTCGGCCTAGAAAGTATTTGTTTTCCCAAACCACCATGTGGATTCGATCCCACTCATCCGTGCTACAATTTAACAGCCGTACTTTGAGCTGGTTATTAGAGGGCCCCTAAAAACTTCTTATCAAATAACGCCGTTGTCAAAGTGCCATTATTTTAAAGTACCATTATTCGTAAAAATATATATCATAAATTGTCAAAATGCCACTATTTCACTTTTCTTCAAAAAGTATTTTAAAAAATAATTTCCTACCCCCAAACTTAAATGAAACATTGCCCTCAATGTTTAAGAGCATAAAAAAAATGGAGGATAAAAATTGAAATTTCTCACTTGAATGTGTCATGGGTTGTCTCCCAAGAAATGCTAAATTTATCGTCTTCAGCCAGACGAATGTACTGCCAAGCTTAAAAGTTTCAATATGACTGAAAGGGTACGAAGTTAAAAAGGTGATGTACTATCTGGTTGCAAATTCTCTTTCAAAAACCAGAGAACACATGTATGGTGATCCTTAATATTAGCCTATAATTGAGCAGATATATTATGTAAAAACCAGAGATAGTTCAAAACTAATTCTCTATGAAAAATATTTTTTCTATAAACTTTGCCTATCATTTGATGATTCTAAGTTGAAAATTTTAGACAAATCAAGAAAAACTATTTTCTTCAAGATAAAACAAACATATTCCCAGGGAATATATTTTCCTTTAGAATTTTCAATACAATCATATGATTACTACGTGTTGTAGCAAATAATAAGATTAGTATAGAAGTATTTGTCTCTGGAAATGTACTAGATTCAAAACTCAATTTTTCTGGAAAGATATTTTCTTTAAAATTTTTCAAAACCTCCATGTTATCGTTGATATTTCAAAAATTGTGATAGGTAGTTCTGACAAAGCAAGTCCGTGAGACATCCACAAAATTATAATTTTTCAAAAAAATATTTTTTTGGTAGAAGAAACACTATATGACATATTTGTAGATATGAGGATCGGGGAACAATTGACTCTAACAAACATTTAATATGCGTGTGCCTAAAATCACAACTTATCTCAATGGACTCATGCTGGCCATTAACGTAGATATTCATTGGCGTAGGGGTATGGCCAAGTTGAAACTTATCTTCAGATGAAAATGATTGCACCATTTCACGGATATCAGGATCATTCGAGTCCTTGAAATAATTTAAGTATTCATTAATAGAAATATAATAAGAGTTATTTCCATACAAGTCTGCAAAATTGCTTATGGTCAGGTACCCCCATTAGGCTCAGGCGATGGAGGTATGGATTCAAGGAAGAGAGATGAAGAAGGTGCACTAGTCGGGATAAAGATGGAGCTCGTATTTTTTTAAGGATCGATGTTGAATTCACAATTCCAGGAAATTTGTCATCATTCTCATCATTTGAGAAATTATCTAAGAATTTGGAAAAATACTCACTTTCTGTCAAGATATCATTTTCGAATTGGTGGGGCTCTATCGGTGAAGGGATGAACAATGACATCAGTGGTTAAATGTTGAGGGCTAAATTAGGAGGTGATTGAGAAAAAAAATTATTGAACATGTTAGCCGCTTCTTTTAGAGCTTCTTGTGACATAGGATCATCGACCTCAACATGGTTATCTTCTAAATTTGTCTCGTAATATGGCATTTATTTACCCCACGGGAAAAAAATTCTATGACTTTGCTCAAGTTCAATATTTTCTGGACTAGAAGTGAAATTTACTCTGAATTGCCTTTCTAGACTGTTCGTCGGATATTCTTGCTCATTCATCATGGCTGTTAATTTACTTATCTGAGTGTATAACCTAGAGATAGATTGAGTCGTAGAAGTTTGATTCAGCGATGTCTATTGTTGGAACTGCATCATTTGTTGCTGAAATTGCAATGCCTGTTTTTGACTTTCCATTGATTGTTGCATGAATAAAAAAAGGGTATCTTCCAAAGATGGCTTGGGTGGAGTGAGTGAGAACTGTTTGATTGACTGGAAGGATTGATGGGTATGCATATAGGAATGAGGTTGGAAAGGTTGCACATCTTGTGAGTTTTAGTGGTGCCCTGATTGAAAATGATTTTAAGGATATTGTGGGATGTCAAAATATGAGCTGTATGAATTCCAATGTTCTTGCATGTACGGCATTTTACAATTAAATTAACACCCAATGCAATAAAAATTAATCAAGCCTAAAACTCTAGCACTTCAACATTTTTTTAGAAGAAATAATTAGTTCTCCCATATATTCTTCTATGTTCACAAAAGGTAGGATGGTCAAAAGCTTTGGTTCCTACACTCCCCTGCGTCACTGTGCTAGTACTAACTTATAGTAGATGTTCGGTCCTCACGCCCGAGCGAGTCGCCTTATCGTATGTCAGCACTCGAAACGGTGAAGTCGCAAACCTACAACCAGTATTTCACGGTGCTAGGCTGGGGTCGTATCCTATGAACCCGTGTCTGTACCCCGGTCCAGTACACCTATCCGTTGGGTGGTGAAATCTTGCAGAAATCTTGCTACTTTTTTTTATTATAAGTTATTTTTAGGTCTGGGACGTTCAATTTCCGTGTGATACAAATTTCTTCGTATCCCTAATGGGTAGTCCCACTTGTTAGAGAGCTTTTTGGGTGATGACATCCCACAAGTGTCTAATAGTTTTTATCTTTACTAATGTTGGAATGAAAGGAATTTAAACACGTCAGTAGGTCAATCCAACCATAACAAATATTTTATTAGAGCAACGTGTATTTGCATAGTTCACACGACTTTATGTTCCTAGTGTCGGGGTGGAGGGGATATGAACCCCTTATAGATGTCAAGTTTAGGGAAATACCAACCTATAAGAAGTGTTTTTCGGTGAAGCTGTGGCCGCCCCTTCACTTAGGGGGTGAAAGAAGGCAGTGCCCCTTCACTCAGGGAGCACAAGAAAGATGGAGGTGATGATGTTTTGCGCTTTGCATATTTTTTGTCCCTCACTTTTTCCAGTTCTAATCGTCCTCCCCCCAAAAGTATAGTGCTTTGTGTCCAAGAAACAGTTCACCAAAAGAATGAGCTCTGTGATAATGAAGTGGTCAATGAATAGTATCTCCTTACTGCTCTAATTTTTTTAACTATTTTACTAGTGTAACACCGTAACACGAGGGCCACAAACATTGTTTACAAGTTTAGGAATATTAGAGCTCATAAGAAGCTAACCGAGAACCCCAAACTTAAGTTTTTTTCAAGAAAATCCAAAAAAATTAGAAACCCATATCGCTACTATAATCTAATTTGTCTATGATGATGCATTTCAATGCTCCAACAAGGAATTACCAACTTAGATGATGTAAAGAAGCTACAAAAATATTCTCATTTCTTAAAAATAGCTGTAAAATATTCTCAAACAAAGCAATAGAGCAATAACCCAAACCAATCACTTGAATTTCTTTAAGCACCAACCAGATAATGTGCACAAAAATCACTTGACTGTGCCGAGATAAATATGTGCAACAGTATAGCTTGCAGCCAAATGATATGCAATTTTTTTTATGCAAATACAAAATTCTAGGAGGTGCAAACGGATGAAATTGGTTTACCAGCACCTTCCTTAAGCACCAACTTACTGATGTAGTCTTGAAGTTATTTATTCTTGCACACCAATCACCAAAATTATGAAGCACGCACCTTCATGTGTAGATTAAGCATAACCAAACATGCACACAGATTCATAGAAGCATGTAGATCCAATACTTACTGTTTCAGCCAATCTAGACAGAAGAAATTTAATATATACCCAACACTTCAAAGAAGAAAGATGTGATGTATCCATTCCTACATTCATACAAATATTGGTACTGTTGTACCCGATCTTCAGAAGCACGATCCTAAAGTTTAGGACTAACGGAACACCCACGAAGCAACTGGCACCTAGAAAACAAAAACCATGATTTTTATATATAGTTGAACGACAAAAGGAAAAAATTAAAAATAAAATAAACTCAGTATTAAAAAGATACCATTTTCACCGTTATCTCCCCGACAATGGCGCCATTTGATAAGAGGATTTTAGGGGTCCTCTAGCAAAATACCCACTCAAAGTATGGTTGTCGAATTGTAGTACGAATAAGTGGGATCGAATCCACAGGGAGGTTTGGGAAAATAAATATTTTCTAGGCCGAATTACGGTTTTATAAGAGATAAATCTAAACGGAAGAAATAAAAGCTAATTATAAAACTTAATGAGAGAGAAAAAGCTAAGGTTCGGACTTGGTACCTTTCAAAACACTAATTGATATATAAATAGATTATAATATCTCTACCCATCATATGTTCATGTTAAGACACATAAGATGTTGTAAAACAAACCACTAAATCTATGGTTAAGCATTTAGTGGTTATACTTTTAATTGATGGTGAAGAGTATCTTAGAGAATTATTAACTCAGCCATGGCTAGGCTTGAGTGAGTTCTCTAGTATTTTCTCTTTTTAAATCTTCAAATTAAGTCTACAGTTAGTACCACTTGTTTGTATCCAAAGTTATCGTACACCAAACTGAAGCTATGGATAAGCCATCGATATGATACACTAACTTATTAATCATAAAATACTAAGAGCAAAACTAATTAAAACCTAATTAACACCAACTATTGCTCATCCAAGAAAATGCCTCATCCTAGCCTTAGTTATGAGATTAGCTGCTCATCTCGGACTTCATCGCATTAACAACTAATGAAGACACTAATATGAGATGCCTCAATTACAATGGGAGAGAGTTCCTTTTATAGGAGAAGGAACCCAAATCTAGAAACTATACATTAAATTCAAAAGAATATTTTCACAATAATTTCTTTTAATATTACAACTAATCACCTAAGATTCTTGCATATAATTCCCTTAAGTGATGTAGAGATCTTTATTCATGGAAACTCTTGCATATATCTTCAATATAAAATATCTTCAAGGATCTTGGATGCAATATCTTCTTTGATTTTATTCTCCAAGAATATTTGTGTATATATTTCTTCAATCTTGAGATTAAATATATTGTCTTTGACTCTTTGTGTAATGAACTGCTAGAGATATTTTTACTTGACTTTAAGAACTTCGTTTCAAATATTCATATCCAATAGCTACAAACAAACAAACTCGCATAAGTACCCAAAATTTAATATAATGAACGACTAAAATATATGTTCAAGTATATAAATAATGTCATAATTGCGCGCTCATCAATTATTAAGCCTAACTTTATCTTTGGTAAAATATGCTTTGATAGAGCTAAGTTTATCATATCAAACTTGGCTGATAACCATAGAAAGGGAGGTCTGTTGTAGATGGGGAATTAACCCCACTTATACTATACCTGTTATTAAGATGTGTAGGTGGGATCCTCTAAAAGCTGGCATTATCTAGTTGAATATAGATGGCTCCGTCATGGGAGAGAGAGGTAGTTATGGTGGCATTGCCAGGAACAGTGATGAAGAGAGCCTTTTCAGCCTAAGTGGGCAGTGTAGAGCCAAGACTATAACTTATCAGGAAATGATAGCTATTAAAAGATGTCTGCAGCAGTGCCTCGTTTGAGGGCTGGAAGATATTGAGCTTGGTATATCTTCCAAGAATGTGATTGCCTACATCGAGAAGAAGGAGAAGCCACCTTGGGAGTGCATTGACTTGCTTATATCCATTTTTTGGAATTATTAACCAACTGAATAGCTTTTCTATTTATCATTCTTATAAGCAAGCTAACAAATGTGCAGTCAGTAAATTTGGAACATATATAGCTTTTCTCATCGAGAGATTCACTTTGTAACACGTAAGCGATTCATTGACTTAGCGAAGCTAATTAATTTGAAATTTATTTATATTTGTAAATTTGGAAAATAGTATTTAATTAATTTTTTAGAAATAAATATTCAAGATTTTGAGTAAACTTATTGTATAAGTTACGAGCTATCCGAACGTATTTTGGATCGCCGATATTCGATAACACGTATCAACATATACCAATAGTTGCGGCATAACTGTCCCATATTGGTCAGCGACAGCATCCGTCCAATAACATTGTAAGGCTCAATTATGTCTTAGTAGAAACCGGCTTAGCCGGTGGAAAAGCGACAAATTTTACTGGTACCAACTAGCTCAACCGGTAAAATCTTGTAGGAGAAGTTACCACAAAAAAATCATAATGAAATAATTAGGGCAACCGGTTTGGGCTAATAATGAAGGCGACAAAATTTAGCTACCAAAAATGGTGTAAGCAGTCTGTGGCAATATTTTGATGATTAGTGTTTCCAAAGCAATGGAGTCATTAATCCTCCCTTATATCCTAACAAAATGCTTGAAATGTTTATTTATTTAGTCAATTTTTATTTTTCTTAATTGATTTTCTAAAATTATATCACTTTAAATCCATTGCCACCTTCTAATCTGCATGCAGATGAGACCAAGAATATGTGTCTACAAAGTCCATCAACTAATCTGTCTCATCTATGGTTAGTGTAAGCATGAAGCTCTATCTAACTCTCACTACACCTTCAATGTCTAATCCTATCTATCTATGGTCAACTCCTAACCCTCATTAACTTTCACTTTCTTTTACAAAATTTCAAAGATTTTTTGAGATCTTTCATCTAAGAGTTGCTATATAAGTAGAGCCAACCCCAACATCATCACATACCTTCTCATTTGTATTCGAAACCTAGCTCGCCTTCACCATGGAAAGCATGTCAAGCAATGTCCACCCATCTAAAAACAATGAAGATGCTGATGATCAAACAAGTCCCTACCAAAACACTACCAATGATCACCCATGCCCTTATTGTCCAAAAACTTTTACCTCCTCACAAGCTTTGGGAGGGCATCAGAATGCTCATCGCATCGAAATAAACCTGGTTCACAAGGAATATCAAGCTAGTCAGCATGCACAAAGAGGCTTTCATCCTTTGATTCAGATGAACCCGTACTCGGTTTCAATGTTCCCTCCTAATGGGAGACAAGGTGGAGTTGGGATGCAACAAGAACATGTTGCACCTTTTTCGTATGGGTATCCTCCAAATCCAATTCCAAGACCCCAAATGCAAACTCTTCCAAACTATTACTACCCTCGAACCCCTATGAAGGCGCAGCAATTCCCCATGCCAAGCACCCGTATCCCCCCACCGCTTACACAAATCCCAATGCCAGCCATACAAGGCCCGATGCAGATCACCCAAGAACCAATTCGTCTTCCAGACGATCTTCTAGGACGTGGAGTTCGTTATGTAGGTCGTTCTGGGGAGAATGATTTGGGTACTGGGGCTGTGAATTTGAATGAGAATGCTGTTGAGCTAGAGTGGTTGGATCTGACCCTGAAACTTTAATGAGAATGCTCTAACTCTTCAATCTTCTATTACTACCGTTTTTTATAATGGTAGTTGAGGTTGTTATCACAGTTGTATCCTCGGTTCTTTCGGGGTCTATGAAGTTTTAAGATAATTAATATATACAATGTTTCTTTATCTAGTTACGCTAAATGTGTTCTTCTGATGTTGATTAATTCCATCATTTTTCATTGAATTTGGTTGAAAATAAGTGGTATGAGAAGTTAATTTAGAACATATTCATGCCCAAAAAAAAAAGTTTCACAAGAAGAGACATAAGTAAACGAAACTCTAAACTTTATACTTGCCCACTATTCTTTCACCCGGTGGGAAGATGTAGAAAGCTCTGATGATGTATGGTTCGTCCTCTAAGATGGATCAATTTTTTCCAGGTAGCATTGTTTTTCTTGACCAGTTTCTCTAATAGAAAGATGAGCTTAATTGAGAATAATTGGCTAACATAAACATGCATATGCATCGTAGACGAAGTACGCATCTAATTCTTTCCATTTAGAGGATCACACATATATAAGGGTATGATGAACACCAGAGTTGTAGATTTCACCACATTTTTTATGTTCATGTCGCAGTCTAGAGAGAAGTGAACACGTACTACGTTTTAATCTACTTGATGCTCAAGATATAGCAGCCGGATCCTACCTTAAGTTGCATACTCGATGAATGACGGATCAGAAGTCGCGATAAAGTACGTTACACGTAACAATTGCTTATCATAGCACGTGTATAAGTCATCATGATTAACGGCGAATATATATTCGGTAAGAAAATATTATGCTTCTTTGGTAGAAATTATGAGAAATGTCTTAATGCATCTTTTAGAAATCAAATTTATATTAATACTAGACACACAACGATATTCAATATTGAGTTCTTCTCCCTATTAGCATACATGATATAACATCATCGGGATTGCTAACACAGCCATATCCATCAATTTGGTGGCTCTCTAAAGAGCACATATCGCATTTAATCTTTACTTACTCATACCAACTGCAGGATTTGATGCAAAGAAGTACAGAAAATTCGAAAATCTGAAACACTATTATCAATGCAAGCTTTAAGTCTTAAGGATATTAATCATTTTATGACTAATATATGGAGAAACAATTTGTATGATAATGTTGGGTGCGACACTACATAATTATAGGCCAGCTCAAACATACCAATCCATAATATTACATAAATTTTGTCTCAGAGGCAATATTTCGATTAATTAAATTCAGATTTAGGTTCTTCCATTTCAAATATTCCGCATTTGAAGATCTTTCATCGAGCCCAACAAAAATTATCATCTTCTGTAACTTTAAATTCATCCCAATGAATACACACCTATAAATTTCTCCACTTGTGGAAATCACCCGAAACACGAGTCACCCTGATCTTACCAAAGAAAGATAAGATAGAGGAAAAGTTCGACCATTTTAACTCCCTTGTTTTTGGCATACCAGATTTCGAAGTCTTAAGGGGTAAGGTGATATTTGGTAGACATGTAGAAAAAGATCTGCAAAGCATTGACTATAAAGGATTCTGCATGCATATATAGCTTAGTTTCAAAACGTATTTGCCTTTTATCTCACTTACCCCAAATGATCTTTACTGTCCAATAGCTCTTCTCTATTTGTTCTTCAAATCTCAAAGCCAGGCAATCGAGTTATTGGAAGATTATCTTCGCAACACGTAGACAATAAGTTGACTTATAGTGAAGCTAATTAATATTAGGATTAATTTTCATATTTAAATCAAGAAAAGAAAAGAAAAAATAATTTTATTTGAATGGTTATTCCGATCCATTTCTAAAATTTTGAAGATCTTTTGTAAGAAGTTTTAGTTATATGCCATTAAATCAAAATTTTAAAAGTTTCTCCACTTGTGAAAATTAGGAAAATGATTATTTGAAACATGGCTCACTCTCTTACCAAAGAAAAAGATAACGTAGAGGAAAAGTTCGATGTATTCAACCGTTATATGTCTTGCCAAATTTCTTAATTATCTTTAAGGGTAAGGTAATATTTGGCAGACATGCAAAAATAAATCTTTAAAGTATTAGATATAAAGGATTTTGCATGGCTTTATTTTTAAACACAATTGCTTTATAATCTCACTTACACAATTGCTTTATTATCTCACAATTGCTCCTATCCCTTCTACCCAATAGCTCTCCTCTATTTGTTTTTCAAATCTTTAAGCTAGATCATCTCCTCTATTAGTTCAGTTATTAAAGTGTTAGAATTTATTTTCATTTGTAAAATTAAAGGAAAAATAAATAATGCATGTTGTTATTTTATTTTTAAGAAAAGTTATAAGAATTTTAGTTAACTTATTGTACAAGTTAAGAGCTATGGAAACTCTATTAGATACTGGTCGACATGACATAACACGTAATTACATATATAACCGGTTCAATAGCTTACATGTCCCATAATGGTTATAGACAACATCTTGTTGGGCGACAATATGTAGCTATAAAAAAAAAATGATTTAAGCAGTTTGATTTTAAAATGGTTTAGCCTACACGCTGAGGCAATATTCTGATGATCGGTGTCTTTGTCACCCACCATAGGGTAAATAAGATGAAAATAAATTAAAGTAGAAATTTCCAAGTGTAATAAGGAAAAAGCATAAAAAGATTTCCTTTTTGATTTTGTAACAATAAATTCATTGGAAATCTCCTATTATTGCCACCTTTTGATTTGCATTGTTGGTGTTTGCCTTGGAACAACAAAAGTATCTGATAAAGCCATGCAAAATCTAGAGACTCTAATCTTGCATTTAACTCAATCTTTGGATTAGAAAGCTAGAAAATTGGCTGATTACACGCGTCTTAAAGATTTTTTTTTTTTTTGGCATTAGGCGGGTTTATATCAGGTGGTTTTATATTAGGGATCCGTAACCCTGAGTTTCCAACCCCATGGGGTTTCGAACCCACAACTCCTCTCTTGGTGGAGGGTCACGGCCACCAATGGGCCAATAGCCCAATGGTATGCAATGCAATGTAATGCAATAAGTACGTGCAACTAAGAAGAAAAACGTGTCTACAAAGTCTATCAATTTTCCCTTCTCCTTCTAGCTATATAGGACCCTTAACATGGTTAGCATTGAATCTAAATTTTCTTTTAGAAAATTTCTACGATTTTTTGAGATTTTTTTCTTTTCATAGGAGCAACTATATAAGTAGTCCTCTATGTTTTCAAATCCCCACATCACAAACATCTTTCTCTCCGTCTTAGTCCCTGTTCATTGATTTCCAGGCTAATATTACCATAGAAAACATTTCAAGTAACACTCAGCAATCTCAAATTAACGAAGCTTCTCTCGATGAGCAAATAAGTCCCCACCCAAACACTCCCAATGACGCCTCCCAAACTTTTCCATTGTCACAAGCTATGGGAGGCCATCTAAACGCTAGTCTCAACAGACACCTGGTTCGACGAGAATATCTAGCCAATCAGCGTAGATGAATAGTCGACCGATCTTTGCTTCCGGCGACCCCATGCTTGGATTCAATGTTTGCTCATAATATGAGACACGGTGGAGTTGTCATGCGCATGTTGTGCCTTTTGTTTAGCGATATCCTCCAAGTCAAATATTAAGGTCTCAAATGCCAAATTCAACATACTATTACGACCCTTGGAACACACTGCTGGATGCTTTAGGATTTTCGTGTCCTCTAGCAAAATACCCACTCAAAGTACAATTGTCGAATTGTAGCACAGATGTGTGGGATCGAATCCACAGGGAGGTTTGGGAAAACAAATACTTTCTAGGCCGAATAAGGTTTGATAAGAGATCGATTGAAATAAAATAAACAAAACAAACAATTAACAAGAGAACAACGCTAGGACTAGAATTCGGCCCAACCAAAGCAATAATAGTAATTATGTAGCTTTACTAGGCGGATTATTCATGTCAAAAATCCCGGGTAGAGCATTTTCGATGTAAATGCCAATCTTAGATCTATAGTTAGGCATTTAAAGTTTAGTCATATTAGGTTTTACTTAAGCTGATATGTAAGAGGAATTCTTCCAACTATGGTTAAGCTTGGTCAAATTTCTCTTACGAGTTCCCTTCGTGTAGCCCTAAAGAGAAGAAGAAGAAGATTAATTTTATTCACTATTACCTTATAATATGAGATGTCTCAATTACAATGGGGGAGTGTTCCTTTTATAGGAGAAGAAACTCAAATCTAAAAAATATATATTAAATTCTAAAGAATATGTTCACAATAATTTCTTTTAATATTACAACCAATCACCTAAGATTCTTGCATATAATTCCCTTAAGTGATGTAGAAAATTTTCTTCATGGAAACTCTTGCATATATCTTCAATATAAAATATCTTCAAGGATCTTGGATGCAATATCTTCTTTGATCTTATTCTCCAAGAATATTTGTGTATATATTTCTTCAATCTTGAGATTAAATATATTGCCTTTGACTTTTTGTGCTATGAACTGTTGGAGACACTTTTACTTGACTTTAAGAACTTGGTTTCAAATATCCATTTCCAATAGCTACAATCAAACAAACGCGTATAAGTACTCAAAATTAAATATAATGGACGACTAAAATGCATGTTCAGGTATATTAAAATGTCATAATTACGCGCTCATCATATTCATAGCTAGAAAGGATTAGCCTATTATTCTTTAGATCATTGCATGAACTAGCTAACTATTTACAAAGTAGTAATTGTTTTCTTCTAAACTTACTTCAATTTGAGATCATCATTACACTGAGAGAGGGGTCCTTTTATAGGAGAATGAACCCAAATCTTTAAGAATATTACATATATCTAGAATATTACAATATATATTATTACAATCAATCACTAAGATATATAAGAATATCTTCACATCCTTTCCTTGTTGAGTAGAGAAATCTTATAACCATGAAAATTCTTAAATATATATTTATTATAGAATATCTCCTCAATATAATTCTTGGATCTTGAATGTAATCTCCCTTTATATTATACTCCAAATATATTTGTGTAAATATTTCTTGTCTCTTGGATATCCCTTGCTAAAGAACTGTTGGAATACTTTTATTTGACTTTAAGTGTTTGGTTTCAAATATCCATCTCCAATAACTACAATCAAACAAACGGACATAAGTACCTAAAATTAAATATAATGGACAGCTAAAATATATGTTCAGATATATTAAAAATGTCATAATTACTCTCTCATCACTGCATACAATTTTTAGAGAGATAAGCGGTGTCAGCAATATCTCTCATAATGGCATGTTTGATATTCTGAAGCACTGGCTTTCTTTCTTAAAATCTTAGCTTGTTCCTTGCATTATAACTACCGCTGCAAATTGAGAAAACCATACAAATCCATATATAGGTCATTAATGTAAGAACTCTTGCTCTTACTTCTATCCAGGATACTACTCCAGCTATCAGCACCTGCTATAGGAGAAAAACAGAAAATAGTAGAAGCCCATTGCCATAAAGCCTGAGCAATTGAGCACTCAATAAGCAAGTGCTGCTCATTTTCCACAACATCAAAATAGTGAGAGCAAACTGAAGACAAGTTAATGCCCTTACTTTGCACAATATTATCCAGAGGAAGAACATGATTCATAAGCCTCCAAGAGAAAGCACTAAGCCTTGGATGAAGACTTTTATTCCAAGTAATTAACTTCCACCACCAGGCTGGAGGTTCTCTCTTTCTAGTAGTCTCAAAAACATTTTTGACTGACAAATCGCCATGAAGGTCAGGTTTCCAGATTTGGATGTCAACTGTATAAGATTATGCTTATATGCCATTAAACAAAGTTTCAAATCGTTTCTCCACTTGTGGAAATCACCAAGAACAAAGAAAGATAAAATTGAGGAAACGATCGATGTATTGCACTATTTTTCGTCCTGCCAAATTTTGAAGTACCTTTAAGGGCAAGGTAATATTTGGCGGACATGTAGAAATAGATCTTTAAAGAATTGAATACGAAATATTTTGCATGACTAGTTTTAATTGCACATTTCCTTTTTCATCTCACTTAATCCTATCTCTTCTGTCCAATAGCTCTTCTCTATTTGTTCATCAAATCTCAAAGTAAATTATTTTTAGAAAAACTAATTATTTTATATCTTGAGTAAACTTATTGTATAAGTTAAGAGCTATCTGAATTTTTGTTGAATGACAGATATGCCATAACCACGACTGTTGTTTTTACAGTGGAAGGCACTGATCATATATCATCAGAAACCGGTTTGTTCGTTGGAAAAATGACAATTTTTAAACGTACCAACTAGGCAAAATCTTGTTGGTCAACCTCCAAAGCAAGCAGCCTTTGATTTAGCTACCAAAAACGATATAAACAGTTTAATTTTACGGTTAGTCCGTTGAATTAATATTTTAATGCTTTGTGTCTACCAAAAGCGATATGAACTTCTTGTGCAATTAAATCCTTCTCAGTTCTAACACTAGATTTGGAACTTCCATGATTAAACTCTTCAAGTAATCAGATATCTCAACACAATGAGTTAATCAAATTAACCTCACCCATCAATATATATATTGTGAAAAAGCATCTTTGCTTCTTTATTTACTAAATCTGGAGGGTGAGAAACAAAATTATTTTTGCTGAATCAGAAACAACTGAAGTATCTGATAAAGTATTAGTGGATTTAGGAGACTCTACTTTTACATTAATCACCCTTTGACTGGTTACAAGTGTCCCAAAGAAAATCATAAGTTGCTATGAGATGAGACTAAAAATGTGTATGCATGCAGTCCTATAACGTTTACATAATTTTATAAAAGATCTTCTGAGATTTTCCTCCCTATAGGAGCTGCTATATATAAGTAGTCTTCTACTTAGATTTTCCCCAAAACACAAACATCCCTCCCTCTGTCTCTAATCTTCTTCATTGTCTTCCAAACCTCCATTACTATGGCCAATATGTCAAGCACTACCAAGAAATACACATGCCTTAAGTGCACACAAACTTTTTCATCCCCTCATGCTTTCAGCGGCCATCATAATGTTCATCGTCACGAAGGAGTCATGAGCCAACGGGATTATCGAGCTAGTCAACGTGCACAAAAAGTCCCCCCGTCTGAAAATTTTACGACCCTACCCCCAGTTTCAATATCTGCTCATAATGTGAGACAAGGGGGAGTTGTCATGCAACAAGATGGGTATCCTCAAAATCCAGTACTTAGGCCTCAGACGCCAAATTCGTTGTACTGCTGCAACCGGCCACAGAACCCATCGAGACAGGCGTACCAGGCACAAATGCCAATGTCAAACACGCGAATCCCCAAATTGCCAACCATTCGAGCCCCAATTCAGATCACCCGAGACCTAATTCGCTTGGCAGAAGCGAATGTTTTAGGAGCGGAGCCCAATTTGGGTGTTGGGTTGGACTTGACTTTGAAACTCTAGGAAAAATAGGGTTAACGAGTTTCTTTTTCTAAGTATAACTCTAATTATTATCTTCTATGTTAGTTGAGGTTATTATCGTAGTCGTATCCTCCGCTCATTCGGGCCAGGTCTATCAAGCTGAAAATAATTGTGTATGTTCCATTTTCAATAATGTTTTCTTAACTAAATATATGCAAAATATATATGTTCTTCTTATGTTGGTAACTCCTCATTTCCATTTAATTGTATATGTTTTCTTTCACAAGTTGTCTTGCAAGAGGAACAACACACTAGTCCATGTAAGATCAATTACACTAAAGAGAATTTTGTTTGTTAATTTGCTTTCTTTCTTTCTCTTATGAAATGAACTTAATTGCCATATCAATGGACATAAACATGCATATTTATTGTACGTGTACAGAATAATTTATATTTTTGCGTTTACAATATTTATATGTTTATAACATTAATTATATAAGTAAGGGTACCATAAACTCCAGAGTTAAAGATGTTTTTGAGTTCAGATTGTGTGCAATGTGGATTGAGCACGTGTTATGTTTTATTGCAGATGATGCTCACATAACATTAGTTACTTCCCTCGCGAAGGCAGATACTCGTCGATTAACGGATTAAAAGTCAAGACAAAGTATGTTGTACTTGACAGCAATGAACCGTGGCACGTGTATAAAGTATGTAATAATTAGTGAAAATTCAAATAAATGGGGAACTCCGATACTGAGTTGTGGATCACTCAACATTTTCAAGGGAAATATACAATTGGAGGCATGAAAAAATAGCTCTGAAATCTTATTTCAGCAACACTTGTTGAATGGAAAGAAATTCTATAACCTTTAAAATTAATTAACATAGTTAATGAGTAGAATAAAATTGTGATATGAAGCTATGTGACAGCCCTATAACTAGAGAGTTAATGGAAAATTAGAACTTGAATGCTACATTCACTATAAATGAAACTCTGAAAGTTAAATGGGAACCTGAAAAAGGAGATATTATTACCCTTAACACTTATGGGTCATGATATGAAGATTCTATAGGTGGATTTGGAGCCATTGTTTGAGATAGAATAGAAACTACGTTTTGCGTTGTTGCAGGTTATATAGTAAATAAAAAAAAACCCTAAGCCTAATTCTTTTGCTCGATTCAAGGGGTCGCCTACCCTTGCCCATGTTTTCTTTTCTCAAGTTGCATGGCAAGAGGAACATAGCGCTAGTCCATGTAAGATCAAATACATTAAAGATAATTTAGGTTTTTTTTTCCTGATCTAAGATGGTTCAGTTTTCCGGTTTAGAAAAAAATTGTTTTGCATTATTCCCTTATGAAAAGATGAGCTTAATTGGTATAATCGATGGACGTAAACATACATATTGTACGTGTACGAAGTAATTTATAATTATATGTATATAACATTCATATAAGTAAGGATATCATAAACTCCAGAGTTCAAGATGTTTTTGATGTTCAGATTGTGTATAATGCGGAGTGAGCACATGTTATGCTTTAATGCAGTTGATGATCACATAATGGCAGTTGCCTCCCTGGCTAAGGCAGATACTCGTCGATTAATGGGTTAAAAGTCACAGCAAAGTAAATCGTACCTAGCAACAATTAATCGCGGCGCGTGTATAAAGTATGTAATAATTATGAAAATTCAAATAAATGGGGAACTGGGATACTGTATGGATCACATTTTCAAAGGAAATCTACAATTGGAGGTGTGAAAAATGGCTCTGAGCTCTTATGTATGCAATATTTGGATGAAAAGGAGCTCCATAATTGTCACGCTCTCAAAATTGGCTTCTTAATAAACTATTAAGAATGCGAATTCTGAGGTGTAACGTCGGGCATCCTAAAGATGAACTCCCAAAAGACGTACTACAATTTAAAACAAATCGCAAATACATCTACAACACTAAGAAACTACGCAGCAGAAGAAAATCTAAAAAAGATAGAAATGATAAATAATACCACAAGGATAGCAAGAACTTCAAAAGATGCAAGTCCAGCTTGCTCCAACTACTAATATCGTTACCGCAACAATTCATCTAAAAAAGTATATATATGCAAGGCGTCAGCAAGCAACGCCCAACAAGTACAAATATCCAAGGTCATAAGACATGATAGACCAAGATAAACACAAAAAAGAGACATGAAGAATCTAACGGAATTATAGGAGAATATCAACCAAGCTACGAGTTCTAAGGAAGATGGTCTAAGTAAAACTAGAAATCCCAATACGATAACAACGATAGCCTAAACTTAGATCTAACTACTACTACCTAAGAGGTACGATTTATGAGGAAAGAGAATTTGGAAGTCACGTACACAGGGTCACTTTTAATTCAGTGAAACTACACTCTCGCACTTTTCTGTAATTAACATAAGCGTATCCCTTATTGTCGAGCCAGAGATTGGCGGATTCCTTTTTATTGAGCCAGGAATTAGCGGGTAATGCACCTAATCAGGGTGTTCAAGGAGTTTCAACCTACAGGTCTAAAGCCTAATTTATTTTCAACTTTTAGGGATCTACCCACGGGATGCTCGCGAAGCATGCAGCCGAGAAGTAACTGAGATATAATTTAGGGACTTGCAACCCGAGACACTGATAAACAGTCACCGCATATGTTGTTTAGGCACTCGAACCCAAGGACCGTAATAGCATAGCCATACTGTGTACATTAACTCGAAGTTATCCTAACAGAATGGAAAGGAAGAAGTTTGAATCCTATAAGAATCAAATGATCTGTCTGCCCCTGCCTAATCAACATCTAGGACTATATCCAAAGACCTACCGCTCTTACGACCAGATAATTTATCTACCCTCACTTTAATAACAAATGGGGACTCTATCAAATGAAGTACAGCTCCAACATCCAATGCTATCTGTCGTAACATTCCCAATAAGTGCGACTATATCAAAAGGAAACCTTAACGTCAAAGCGAATCTAATTCGCGTACTACTGAATCATGGAAAATCCATTCTCTTAAATGTTTGTCACAAAATACAAACCAAGGGATTACCTAAGTTGCTCTAAACTAAAAGATTCACCCAAATGTTAGAAAGGATCTACGGTATCACTTAAACAACTCAAACTTAGAATACTAATCTAATAAAGAATGATGTCATCACTACGCTACAGTGTCCAGCGTAGACTCGTTGATACTTATGTTAACATAATGTCTAACAACTATTATTAGACCTCGTATAACCATTTACTATAGTAAGAAGATTAATGGTGCCCAACCACTAAACCAACCAAATGAAATAACCCGCAAACAACTCTGCCCACAAAGACTATGCACCATCAATATCCTCAAGAAACTAACATGAAACTTAATAGTCCAACCATACTAAGATGTCCAACAATTACCATAATTACCCACCTTAACTACCAAGGTTTCTTAATGATATTCTACCTGTATAATCTCAAAACTCAAATCTAGGCATAACTAAACATGTTATACATTCTGACCAAAAGTTCACTACTGACAGTTCAGGAGTCTATAAATTACTACATGTATACTTATTAATGAATCAAGGTCAAGAGGAAGATATTAAAGTCCTGGGTAAAAATTATCATCGCCTATAAACTAAATAAAACATCTGGAAAATACATCATTGTGCAAACGCCAAAATGCGAACTATACTATATCCATAGAAGTATAAGGATTGCTATAAAAAACCATGTCAACATCATCAACCCCTCGATTCAAGGCAACTTCCCACATAACAAAAGATATATAACCTATGTCTGTCTTAACTAACTAGTACTTAATGTGCAGCTAAAGGTAAACATGCTAGAAGGCTACAACATAGAATCTAGCCCAGTATACAAACTAAATCCAACCACATACTAAATTTATAAGAGTGTACATGATATTCACAAAGGACGGGAAGCTCTAGATTATATATGCAATGATACGAAACTAGAAAGCATGCTCAAGATCTATCATTTACTTAGTTTAATCATAAAATAACCATGGATAAAACACTTGCCTTAACAAACTGCAGAAGGAAGGAAGAGGACCAGTAGAACACCATAATGAATCCACAAAACTGACTGTGTGGCTGCCATATGAAAAGGACAATCAAACACCCAAGATTCCAAGTATGTATCACTCTTGGCATAGCCTAACAAGTACCAATTCCTCATGAGATATTTGAGTAATCATTTTCTGTATTTACACGAACAAGGCGCCTTCCCAGATTTCTCTATAGGTCTTCCGAACATAAAAATTGGGGTAAACAAATGTAATGGAGGAACAATTCATACCTTGCTTACAAGGAGGGTTGCGTTACTAGAACAATTGGAGAGATTGGGGTTTAAAACGCCAATGGAATTTTAGGGATGGTGTAGCCATAGTTTAGGAGTAAAGAGATGGAGAATTATTTTTCCTATGAGGAGTTTCCAAAGCCAAGAGATTGAGGAAGAAAAGGGGTTGAAGAAGAGAATAAGGAGGAGGTGGGTACCAATAGTTAGGAGCAAATCGGGAGATAAAATAGTTTATACTGATCAGATTTTGAAGAGAAGTAAGGGTTTGGAGAAGGAGTCACAGGAGAATAAGGAGAGGAGATATAGAACAGTTATGACTCTCTACGTTTGGGATTTGAAATTGAAACAAGGAGGTGAGATAAAGTATAATAGGATGTAACTTAGTAAAGAAGCATCGCCCTAAAGCAAAGACATAACGGTGAAAGTTCGGGTCGCTACAATAATCTTTTAGAATAGGTATTATCCCACAATTATTTTTTTTATTTTTATTTTTTATAATTAACTTGGTTAGTGTAATCCACACTCTGATAGAAGACAATAATCAGTGAGAAACGAATAACGCAATAAGAATTTGAGGAAAATTTTCTTTAGGATTTTCTCTTTATTGTTTAATAACGATTGCAATATAAAGATGCTTGATTACCCCTTTTAGGTTTACAATACTTATTGATATAATGGAGTTAGATACCTACTCATATTACTCATAGAAACTAGGTTTTTGGTATGCAAAATACCTAAATTATAGGCCTATAGTAAATACAAGGAACCAGACCCAAAAGTATGTTGGGCGTAGTGTAAAATATCACACCGAATTGATCATAATGAGGAATATAGATCTTCCTGTATTATAATTGTTGAGAATCGAGGTAGATAATCACTCTTCTACGACAAAAATGATACGCGAAATATGCCAATCAACCAGGCTAAGAAACACAGAACAATAAAGAATATAAGGTTTCCCAGAGGAGGGAAGTGGAAAACCCTTACGGATAAAAAAACCACTCCCCGAACGATCTACTATGTTGATCAAATGGGTTACAACAATCTCTCCAAGATTTTCAAGCTTTAATGGAGTCTCTCAAATTCTAGGTCTAGAATTAAATTCACAGAGAAAAGATAGGCTTACAAAATAACCTAAGTCCTATTTATATACTAAAGGACTAAATACAAGTAGAACGGATCTCGAGGTAGAACTCAACATCTAAGAAGAACTCACAAGGGTAACCAGACAAATCTCGTTCGAACGAAGCACAAAGTCGTTCGAATGACTTAAGCGATTAGAGGTTCTAGCCTGAGAAAACATACAGGTATTTCAAATGAAATCCCATCTCGTTCGAACGACTTCACTGGTCTTTGAAAGTAAAACATAACATTTGACAATCTCGTTCGAACGAGTTCCATTCTTGTTCGAACGACTTCGACCTCCTTTCAACTTTTCTTTAGGAACTCGAACAGAACCAGCTCGAGTCTTCACGAAACATAACCAATTCAAACTCCAGGTAACTTAACCAGTTCGAATCTTTAGGATACATAACCAGTTCAAAATTCTGTCAATCTTAACCAATTCGAATCTAAACATTAAAAATTGCATTTTCAATCCGTTTCAATCCAACTTCAATCCTTGAACTAAAACGACCTTGAACATAATTCGAGTTCATACCTTAACAATCTCCCAGTTAAAGTCAAATCTATCATAACCCATCTTCAGATCTCCAAATGAATTGCTCGAACTACCCAGACCTTCAATCTTAAAGACCCATAGAAGTTGTACATGTTGTCAACTTTTGAAAAGTCACCACCTTCATAAACATATCAGCCGGATTCACATCAGTATGAATCTTTACGAGCTTTAACACACCGTCCTCGAGGAGCGAGCGAATATAATGATATCAAATATCAATGTGCTTGGTCCTAAAGTGAAAAGCCGAATTCTTCGATAAATGTATAACACTTTGACTATCACTATACAACTTAGGAGATTGTTGTTCTCTACCAAACTCTTTCATCAACCCTTTAAGACAAACCATATCTTTGCAAGCTTCTGTAGCTGTAACATATTCCTCCTCCATCGTAGACAAAGCTACAATCTTCTGTAGCCTAGAAACCCATGTAACTGCACCGCTTCCCAATGTAAAAATGAAACCACTAGTACTCATCCACATATCCATGTCACCTGCCATATCAGAATTAATAAAATCTTGTAAGCATATTTGAGAACCCCCATAACATAATGCCATATCTTGAGTCCCCTTTAGATACCTCTGATGAGCGCATAATTATGACATTTTTAATATACCCAAATATGTATTTTAGTCGTCCATTATATTTAATTTTGGGTACTTATGCGTGTTTGTTTGATTGCAGCTATTGGAGATGGATATTTGAAACCAAACTCTTAAAGTCAAGTAAGAGTATCTCCAGCAGTTCATAGCACAAAAGGTCAAAGACCCAATATATTTGGTCTTAAGATTGAGAAAATATATACACAAATATTCTTAGAGAATGAGATTAAAGAATATATTGCATCCAAGATCCTTGACGATATTTTATATTAAATATATATGCAAAAGTTTTCAGAAAGAAAGATCTCTACATCACTTAAGGGAATTATATGCAATAATCTTAGGTGATTGGTTACAAAATTAGAAGATATTATTGTGAAAATATTCTTTAAAATTTAATGTATAGTTTATAAATTTGGGTTCCTTCTCCTATAAAAGGAACCCTCCCCCCATTATAATTGGGTATCTCATATTAGAGCAAGTTTAGAAGAAATAAAGTCATAAGTTTTATTTAATTGTCTCTTCTTCTCTTTTAGTTTAATTTTTATTAATGTCTTCTTTAGTTGTTAATGCGATGAAATCCGAGATGACCGGCTAATCTCTTAGCTAAGGCTAGGATGAGGCCTCTTCTTGGATGCACAATAATTGATATTAATTAGGTTCTAATTACTTTTCTTTTAGTACTTTATGATTGATAAGTTAGTGTATTATATCGAAGGCTTGACCATAGCTTCGGTTTGGTGTACGATAACTTTAGATACAAACAAGTGCTACTAACCGTAGACTTGATTTAGAGATCTAGAAAGAGAAAACACTAGAGAATTTACTTAAGCCTAGCCATGGTTGAGTTAATAATTCTCTGAGACACTCTTCACCATCACTTAAAAGCATAACCACTAAATGCTTGACCATAGATTTAGTAGTTTATATTACAACATCGTATGTTTCTTAACACTAACATATGGTGGGTGGAGATATTAGAATCTAGTATCGATTAGTACTTTGAAAGGTAGAGGCCAAGTCCAAACCTTAGCTCTCTCTCTCATCAAGTTTTATATTTAGTTTTTATTTCTTTCTTTTAGATTTATCTCTTATAAAACCTAATTCGGCCTAGAAAGTATTTGTTTTCCCAAACCTCTATGTGGATTTGATCCCAGTCATCCGTGCTACAATTCGACAACCGTACTTTAAGCGGGTATTTTTCTAGAGGCCATGAAAACATCCTATCAACCTCAATATCTATTTCATAGCTCTCCAATGCTCATTGCCTGGATTATTCATATACCTACTAACAACTCCCACTGCTTGGGCAATGTCCGGTCTCGTACATATCATAGCGTACATTAGGCTACCAACCGCGGATTGATAAGGAACTTTCCGCATCTCATCGCGATCCTTCTACGTTTTCGGATAACAATCCATTAATAATTTGAAGTGACCTCCCAATGGTGTACTAACAACTTTAGAACCATCCATATTAAAACGCTTAAGTACTTTGCCGATGTACTCAACTTTAGATAGCTGTAATTCTTGCCGCTTTCTGTCCCTTGTAACACACATGCCAAGAACTTGTTTCGCCGTACCCAAGTCTTTCATAGAAAACTCCCAGAATAACTATTCCTTCAACTTAACAATTTCTCCCATGTCAGCACTTGCTACCAACATATTATCTACATACATAAGTAGAATAATATATTAGTTCCCCGTATTCTTGATAAAATAACAGTGATTTGCATTGATCTTTGAATAACCATTTCTGGACATGAATTGTTCGAACTTCAAATACCACTGTCTCGGCGCTTGTTTCTTTCCCTTCCACACAGTACCCTTCTGGCTGCTTAATATAAATTTCTTCATCGAGGGTACCGTGAAGAAATGTTGTCTTGACATCTAGTTGCTCAAGATGCAAATCTTCACTGTAACTATATTCATCACAACCTGAATTGTAGACATCTTTATAACAGGAGCAAAGATCTTATCGAAATCAACGCTTTCTTTCTGTTGAAATCCCTTCACCACAAGTCTAGCCTTGAATCTCCTTGAACCGTCAGATTCTTGTTTTAGTTTGTATACCCACTTGTTGTGCAATGCTCTATTTCCTTTCGATAATCGAACTAAATCCCAACTTTGATTTACTAATAATGACTGCATCTCATCATCCATAGCAAGCTCCCCCTTGCCCTTAGCTTCCACATCTAAAGCCTCCTTGTAAGTTTCAGGTTTACCACCATCTGTAAGTAACAAGTGATTTAAAGAATTTACGTACCCTGTCAGAATTCTTGCAACTCTCGGCTCCTTTCAAAGTACTATTGGAATGTCTAGATCATTAGGTTCCTCATTTTGATCTGGTGCATCGGACTCAATAATGACTTTTTCATCATCTTCTCGAGAGGGATCGTCATCTTCAATGTCGATACTTTCTGCTACTTTATCTCGAATCCTTTCCACAGGTACTTTGAAGTCTTCATATAAGACTTCCTCATTGAATGTAACATTACCGCTCCAAATAATTTTCTAATTTTTCACATCCCAAAATCGATACCCAAACTCATCACCACCGTATCCAATGAATATGTACTTAGTCAACTTTGCATCTAACTTGGTTCTTGCATCTGAATTATGAAGCACATATGAGGTACAACCGAAAATATGCAAGTGATTAAGGTTTACCTCTTTACTGGTCTATGCTTTTTCAGGAAATCCAAAGCCGTTGAAGGCCCTCTGTTAATCAAGTACGCCACCGCACTAACCGCATCCACCCAAAAACACTTTGGTAATCCAGCGTTGAGTCTCATACTCATCGCTCTTTTGTTTATTATTCGGTTCATATGTTCTGCAACACCATTTTGCTACGGTGTTCCGGGAATAGTCTTCTATCTCCTAATCCCGTTTGATGCGCAAAAGTCTTCAAACTTGTCACTACAGTATTCGCCCCAATTATCTGATCTGAGATACTTCAGTTTTAAACCGGTTTCATTTTCAACTAGAGCCATCCACCTCTGGAATTTATCGACACATCTGGCTTGTTCTTCACGAAGTAGACCCACATTTTACGAGTAACATCATCGATAAAAGTAATGTAATAATGAGAACTATCAAGAGAAGATACCTTGGTTGGCCCCCGAACATCCGTGTGTACAAGATCTAGCTTTCCAGGTTTCTTTGATCTTCCAGATAATTTGAAACTGACATTCTTCTATTTCGCAAAAACACACTCTTCACAAAACTTGAGATCAACCTCTGCAAGACCCTCTACCTTTCCCTTTGTTACCATTATCTTCATCCCCTTTTTACTCATGTGACCGAGCGATTTATGCCATGTACTTGTATCAATCCCCAGAGTGGCTGCACAAATAGTAGAAATTATGCTCTGTGTTGTATACAACGTTCTTTGTTGTAAGCCCCGAGCTACTAACATAGCTCCCTTTGTAACCTTCTAGAAGATAACACCAAAGGTACTTACATATCCGCTATCATCTGCCAATTTGCTAACTGATATAAGGTTACGCCCCAATTTAGGTACAAGTCACACATTCTGTAAAACCAATGTTCCCCCTAAAGACAACAACAACCTAGCGTTTCCCTTTCTAATAATATTGCGTGCATTCTTATCTGCAAGAAAGACCGTACCGAAGTTGCCTTTAACAATATTAGTTAGAAAACCTACGTTCGCAGTAGCATGAAAAGAAGTACCCGAATCAACAATCCAAGATTTATTCACATCATCACATGATAGTAGTAGAGCCTCGTCAGAACTAACCTCCTCAGTAAGGTTCATTGCATCTTTCTCTTCATCATCAATCTTCTTAGAAGAAGAAAAGTTACAATCTCGTCTGAAGTGACCCTTCTTTTTACAAGTCCAACACGTACTGGGCGGCTTAGACTTTTTTCTTGACTGTGGTCAACCTCTTCTAAATTTTGGCCCTTTTCTGTGAGACCTCCCTTTTTCCTCGACGTTCAACATACTGCCGTTTGAACTCGAAGAAGGTTCAGATGTTTTACGCCTATTATCTTCACTCATAATCATCGAGACTATAATATCAAATTTGATATCTTCCTTCCCCAATGAGTTGCTCACAACTATAATAAACCATTCCCAGCTCTCTGGCATCTGCCCTAAAAGAGCCCACGCTCTCACCTCCTCGATAAAAGTGATTTTAACAGATTCCAGTTGAGCATGTATTCTATTAAACTCACTGATGCGAGCTTGCACACTACCATTATCCTTCATCTTCAAAGTAAACAAGCGCCGTAAAAGATATACCTTATTTGCCCCAGACAGTTCCGAGTGCATAGCAGACAACGTCTTCATAGAACCCTTCGTTGTCGTAACTTTAGAAATCATGTGTAGAATCTGAGATAACAGCGCTAACCTGACGGTTTCAAGCGCCTTGCGATCCAATCGCACCCACTTAGCATCATCGTATTCTGTTGGCATCATCTCAACTTCACCCAACGGTAAATGAAAATCCTTTTGATAGAGGTAATCTTCTATCTGCATCTTCCACACTCTAAAATATGATCTATTAAACTTCGTGATCTTCAACTTCTCCTGATTGGCCATCACTCTTCACTACTTTTTTTAGCTAGTTTTTTATAGGGATTCGTAACCCTGAGTTTCCAACCCCATGAGGTTTTGAACCCACGACCTCTCACTAGGTGGAGATGTACTACCACCACTGAGCCAAGAACCCAATGGTCGTTCTTCACCACACAAGCCCTAACACTCGCTTTGATACCAGTTGTTGAGAATCGAGGTAGCTAATCTTTCTTCTACGATAAGAACGATACGCAAAATATGTTAATCAACCAGACTAAGAAATATAGAATAATAAAGAACACAAGGTTTCTCATAAGAGGGAAGTGGGAAACCCTTACGGATAAAAAAACCAATCCCCAAACAATCTACTATGTTGATCAAATGGGTTACAACGATCTCTCCAAGCTTCTCAAGCTTTAATAGAGTCTATCAAATTCTAGGTCTAGAATTAAACTCACAGAGAAAAGGTAAACTCACAAAATAACCTAAGTCATCTTTATATACAAGTAGAACGGATCTTGAGGCAGAACTCAACGTCTCAGAAGAACTCACAAGGGTAACTAGGCAAATCTCGTTCGAATAAAGTACAAAGCCGTTCGAATGACTTAAGCGATTAGAGGTTCTAGCCCGAGAAAACATACAGGTCGTTCGAACGAAATCCCATCTCATTCGAACGACTTCTTCGGTCTTTAAAAGTAAAACGTAATATTTGACAATCTTGTTCGAACGAGCTCCATTCTTGTGTGAACGACTTCAACCTCCTTTCAGCTCTTCTTCAGTAACTCGAACAGAACCAGTTCAAGTCTTCAAGCAACATAACCAGTTTGAACTCTAGGTAACTGGTACGAATTATAATTTGAGCTACTAGTTTTATCCAATAACATTGAGTTTGAGTAGGTTTTGAACTAAAAAGAAGAAATAAACAAATGCTAGAAAATATGAGTTGTATGAGTTGGAGTGAGAACCAAGGCTTAGATTCCACTCCACCCTTTATACCCGTGAGATAACATAAATAATTGGAGTAAATTACGAGTTCCAGTATCGCATATCCTTGGCCGGACATATGCAATACATCAAAAGATAAAAGATATTTATGATTAGGAATTACCCATAAACCACCTTATTCAACCATGCTCCGGTTGATAAGAGTGGGTTATGTCCTTTTCTCCATGTTCCAAACCATCTTGTAATGGTCAAACAAGATGGTTTCCTTATATTCTTTACTCTCTCGAATTAAAGTTATGGTCAAGCTAGGATCGTAGGAAGAAGAATATTCATTAAAATAAAAGAAGAGAAAGTAACTACTCTAGTTATACAATGCTATTCTATACTAAGGCTGTATTGGGTAGAGCTTCCTCTAGCCTTGGCTAGGAAGATTAGCTACTCATCCATTTGATCATTTTCATATTACTTTCTTAAAAGAAAATCATAAAGGAAAGAGATAAAAAAAGAACATTTATTGCTATAAACTTTGATATTACACTCTCTACGATGAGATGCCCAATTACAATTGGGGGAAGGTTCCTTTAATAGGAGAAGGAACCCAAATTTAGAAATTATACATTAAATTGTAAAGAATATTTTTACAATAATATCTTCTAATTTTACAACAAATCTCCAAAGATTCTTGCATATAATTCCCTTAAGTGATATAAAGATTTTTCTTCATGGAAACTTTTGCATATATCTTCAATATAAAACATCTTCAAAGATCTTGGATGCAATATATTCTTTGATCTTGAGACCAAATAGATTGTGTCTTTGACTTTGTGTGCTATGAACTGCTGGAGACACTTTTACTTGACTTTAAGAGCTTGGTTTCAAATATCCATCTCTAATAGCTACAATCAAACAAGCGCATATAAGTACCTTAAATTAAATATAATGGACGACTAAAATACATGTTCGGGTATATTAAAAATGTCATAATTACGGGCTCATCAAATACCCCCAAACTTGTCTTTTTACTCGTCCCAAGTAAAATAAAATAATAGCCACTTTCACAGGGAGCGCGATTGCATTTAGCATATGCAACAAGCCGTTAAACCTCTAGGTTTTGCCTGGTGGATGAGTGTTGTCTCATGAGGGTTTGTAGTGACTATACCTACAAAAGTCAATAATAATATTTTAAATAATTCAAGAATATACATGACTCATTTTCTGTGTACTTATCCTTACTTAGTTGTGACAAAAATATACCAATGAAAAAATCATTAAACTTTCTATTCTCCAAAGTATTCCAAAGAATATTTTAAGCTTATCCGAAACTAGAGGTACTACCTCAAGATTAGAAAGAGATTCAAGTATTTTGCTTTAGCTATATTTGATTGTACATTGAAAATAGTTTTATCGCCTAATATGTTGTCTAGAATAATTTACTCAGTTTTTGGTAGTCTAGTTCTTACTAGAATAAATTCAACGGTCAGTTCAACAAGTGCCTTAGTCAATTCGTGTTCCTAGAATTTTACTTTTTCTTCTTCTTCTTTTGCAAGCCTTTTATTTTTTGAGTACTTTGTTTCTTAGTGAAACCTCCGTAACAAGGAATTTTCGGTCGACAATCCCTGTCAGTTGGCTAAGGTTGTCGGGGTGTGGTACCCCATCATGACCTAGACTTAGGATTCTCATAAGTAACATTTTCTTATGCTTCTCTCATATAGTTCATGGTCAAACTTGAGATTGGTGATAATTTTCTTCTTTCAGTTCTTAATCATGCGAGTAGCCTTGTAGCGTGAAAGTTTTTAGAGTACTTTTGGCTTATTATTATTTTTCTCTTAGGAATGAACTTATTCTTAGGCAGTTGTCTCCCTTGTAGCAAACTATTCCTAACATAAATGCTAAATTTCCCTTACACTGAGCAAAAATCTATTGAAGGTATTAATTGCAAAACTACAGTGAAGTGCACGTTTTCAAAATATGTCAAGTTAACTTGAATTAGTCGCTAATAAAAAGATAGTACATCTAGCTTAAGATATTCTAAAATATTCTAGTATATACTTAGTACAATTTCAAAATTTAAGTTTTTCCATAATATTTATGTCAAGGTAAAATCAGTTTAAGTGTTTGAAAATTCGTCAAAAATATATCATAAATTGTCAAAGTGCTTTTATTTTACTTTTCTTCAAAAAGCATATAAAGAAATGGTTTCTTAACCCCAAACTTAAATCACTTTTCTTCAGCTCTGATATACCATATCATTTAGAAATGTTATTTCTTCATCAAAAGTGTAGGACTCTAAGTACAGTTTTAATCATTGGTCATTAACCTTAAAAATATTTCCATTTTTAGGATCCTCCACATCCACGGCTCCATGAGGATAAACAGTTTTAACTAGAAAAGGGCCATACCAGCGAGAATGTAATGTCCCAGGCAATAAACGTAGTGGTGAATTGTAGAGTAATACTTTCTGATTAGGCTCAAAATTTTTGCGAACAATCGACTTATCATGAAAGCTTTAGTTCGTTTCTTGTAAATTTTTGCATTTTTATAGGCCTCACGACAAAGTTTGTCATGTTCAGAAAGTTTAAGTTTTCTATGTGATCCGGCTTTATCCATTTCAAAGTTGAAGGCATTTGTAGCCCAAAGAGCCTTGTGTTCCAATTTCACAAGTGACAAGCCTTCTCAAAGACAAGTTTATAGGGTGGCATACCAATCGGGGTTTTATAAGTTGTTCGATATGCCCAAAGGGCATCATCAAGACGATCAGGCCAATCTTTATGATCAGTTCAAACAGTTTTTTCTAAAATTATTTTGATCTCCCAATTGGATACTTCGACTTGACCATTTGTTTATGGATGATAAGGTGTGACAACTTTATAAGTGATGAAGTAATTTTTTAAAAGATTTTGAAAGACACGGTTGCAAAAATGTTTACCACCATCACTAATAATTGCCCGAGGTGTGCCAAGATGATTAAAAATGGTTTTCAAAAATTTTACCACGGGCTTATGGTCATTCGTTTGACATGGCACTGCCTCAAGCCATTTAGAAACATAATTGACTGCGACTAGAATGTAAAGGTAACCGCGAGAAGAAGGAAATGGGCCCATAAATTTAATGCCCCAAAAATCAAATAGTTCAACAATAAGGATGTTGTTCAAGGGCATCATGTTTCGATGAGAAATATTCCCGGTCCTCTGGTACCTATCACATTCATAACAAAAGGTATGTGCATCACAAAAAAGGGTAGACCAATAAAGACCAGATTAAAGGACTTTTACAGCAGTTTTCTTGGTCCCAAAATGTCCTCCGCAAGCTAAGGTATGGCAAAATGTGAGTACACTATAGAACTTATTATTTGGGATACATCTCCTAATCACTTGGTCGGAACACAACTTATAAAGATAAGGACCGTCCCAACTAAAACGTTTAACCTCGTGCAAGAATTTCGTTCTATCTTACTTTGACCAATGGGCAAGTAATCATTGGGTAGCAAAATAATTAACAATATTGGCATACCAAGGCAGTTGTGAGACAACCATGAGTTGTTCATCAAGAAATATCTCTAAGATAGGGATAAAATCTTTAGCACCCTTAGTGAGAATTCGAGATGGATGATATGCAACCACATTCTCAACACCTTTCTTATCTCAAATTTTGATATCAAATTCTTGTAATAAAAGAATCCATCTGATTAACCGAGGCTTAGCGTCTTTTTTAGATAGTAAATACTTTAAAACCGCATGGTCGGTGTAAACAATGATTTTTGATCCAACAAGGTATGATCGAAATTTTTCCAAGGCAAGCACAATGGTTAATAACTCCTTCTCTGTGGTAGAGTAATTTAGCTGTGCCTCATTGAGTGTACGACTAGCATAATAAATAACATGAGGTTTATTATCTACTATTTGCCCTAAAACCGTTCTAACAGCGTAATCTAAAGTGTCACACATGAGCTCGAAGGGAAGTTCCCAATTAGGAAGTTGGATGATAGGGGTTGAAGTTAATAAAATTTTGAGCTTCTCAAAAGCTCCTGAACATGCATCATCAAAGTTGAAATTAGTGTCCTTAGCAAGTAAATTGCACAAGGGCTGGGAAATTTTACTAAAATTTTTGATGAACCGGCGATAAAACGCAGCATTCCCCAAAAATGATCGAATGACCTTAACCGTCCAAGGTGGAGGTAAAGAAGAAATAATGTCGATCTTGGCCTTATCAACTTCAATCCATTTGTTGGAGATAATATGTCCAAGAACTATCCCTTGTGTCACCATGAAGTGACACTTTTCCCAGTTTAACAACAAATTAGTTTGTGTACATCGTTCTAACACAAGCTCTAAATGGCATAAACATTCGTCAAAAGACGATCCAAACACTGAAAAGTCATCTATAAAGATTTCAAGAAACTTATCAACCATATCAGAAAATATGCTCATCATACAACACTGGAATGTAGCGGGTGCATTGCACAAACCAAATGGCATACGTTGATAAGCATATGTCCCGTAGGTACATGCGAAAGTTGTCTTCTCTTGATCTTTTGGGGCAATGAAGGTCTGATTATATCTAAAATAACCGTCAAGAAGACAGTAATTACTTTTTCCGGCTAAGCGTTCAAGAATTTAATCAATGAATGGAAGAGGAAAATGATCTTTCCTTGTGACCGTGTTCAATTTCCTGTAGTCGATACATATACGCCATCCGGTGGTCATGCGGGTGAAGATTAGGTCATTATTCTCATTCTCAGCTACAATAATCCCTAATTTCTTAGGTATAACCTGAACGTGGCTGAGCCACTTACTATCTGAAATGGGATATATGATACCTGAGTCCAAAAGTTTGAGAACTTCCTTCTTCACCACCTCCATCATGGTGGGATTCAACTGCCATTGCATCTCGCGAGAATTTTTAGCACCTTCCTCGAGATTGATGCGATGCATGCAAACGGTCGGGCTAATCCCTTTCAAGTTTGTTATAGACCATCCTAGGGCTGATTTGTGTCTTCCAAGGACACCCAATAATCTACTTTCCTAGTCAATATTTAGATTAGAAGCTATGATCACAGGCAGAGTTTTAGAATTACCTAAGAAAGCATACTTCAAAGTCTTAGGTAATGGCTTGAGGTCTAACTTGGGTGCTTTAACAATGGATGGAATAGGCAAAGTAGTGGACGATTCCAAAGGTTCAACATGAGGTCTCCATTTGGACTTGCTAAAATTGGATGTTGAGTCGAGTAGAGCATTAAGCTCTTCAACAATCGAATTTTCATCAAAGTCTTCACCAAAGTTCACAAGAGATGATTTTAAGAGGTCCTCAGAAAATGATTTAGGGAACAAATTGAAAACTAGGGAGTCAATCATATTTAGCTTAGCCATGTCATCAGAATGAGGGACTTGAGTATTATTGTTAAAAACATTGAGCTTGATGTTCAAGTCTCTCATTGATAGTTGTAAGACCCCATTAAAGCAATTAATAATGGCATGAACAATCACAAGGAAATGGCGACCCAATATGACAGGAATCTCACAGCTAGGATTCTTTGCATCTTCAGTGTCCAAAATAACAAAGTCCATAGGAAAAATAAGAGTATCAACCTTGATAAGAATATCCTCAAGGATACCACGTGGGTATCGTATTGACCTGTCAGCCAATTAAAGTGTCATTCTAGTAGGTTCGAGTTCTCCAAGTCCTAATTCTTAATAGACCGAGTAAGGTAGGACATTCACACTAGCACCTAAGTCAAGAAGCACCATATCCACTTTGTGATCTCTAATTTTATAAGGGATGGTTGGGATTCCAGGATCTCGAAGCTTAGGGGGGTTAATGTCTCAGTCAAGATGACTTTCTTGTGCACATTGATTTTCATTTTCCTAGTGCACGCATCCTTAAGGAATTTGGCATATGCAGGGATAAGCATGATAGCATCCAGTACTGGAATATTTATATGAACTTGCTTAAATGTATCTAATATCTCATCAAATTGAATCTCTTTATTAGCCGGAAGAAGGCATTGTGGATAAGGCACCTTTGGCTCAATATGTGCCTTTTGTATGGAAATAGATGAGGTAGGCAACTCCTTAGATTTCTTAGAAGGCTCATGGTTGCTTACTACAACTGGTTCACTCGTACCTACCTCATCCTCAATAGCAACGGGTGTCGGCTCAACCCTAGGCAATTCAACTCGGTTATCATTTTGTCTACTACTTCGAAAAGTGGTAATGGCATTAAGCTATTTTGGGATTGAGCTAACATCAAACCCCACTGCTCCTTTTGGATTAGATACAGGTTGGCTAGGTAGCTTACCTGGGGGTCTCTCATGCAATGCATTTGCCAATTGTCTTATCCAAGTCTCTAGATTAGAGATAGATTGGGATATATAATTCTGATTCACCAAAGTTTGTTATTAGAATTGCATCATTTGTTGCTGAAATTGTATTGATTGTTGCATAAAGAGGGTAAGGGTATCGTCCAAAGATGGTTTGGGTGGAGCGGGTGGGAACTGTTTGGATTACTGAAAGAATTACTGAGATGCCTGAGGATAAGATTGAGAAATAGAATTTCTAGGCAAATTATGGTCTGAGGTTTGTGGTTCTCCAAAACCTGAACTGGGTTGGTTGTTCTTTCACAAAAAATTTGGGTGGTTCTACCAAGTTGGCTTGTACGGGTCAAAAGGCTTCTTATAGGTATTATTCACAGCATTCACTTTCTCTTTATTGACATTCATTTCATTGAGCATGGGGCACATTTGAGTCACATGGGTTACATCATAACAAACGGTGTAACCCTGTCGTTGAACCTGGTTCACAGTACCCTTTGATTGATTCGTAGCCATAACCTCGATTTTTTAGGTAGTATCCAATTGAGCTTTGATGGCCATTTCCTCACTTAAATTACTCTAACTAAGCTACACAATCAACACTAAGGCTACATTGGGTGGAGCTTTCTCTAGCCTTGGCTAAGAAGATTAGCTACTCATCCCTTTGATCATTGCCATACTACTATTACTACGATAAAATTAAAAGACAAGAACAAGAGAAAGAATAAGTTGTATTACTATGAAATTTGATTTACACTCTCCAAGATGATCCCTCATGGGTAGGATTCCCCTCCTATTTATAAAGTATAGGAAGGGTTACTAAAAATCACCATTAATATAAAATCTCCTAAACAATGCCTAAAATCATGCATTGCAACTCATGAGAATAATATATATATCTAATTCTCTTCAATGGGCTTCTATACATAGGCCTTGGGTTGACAACTTCAAATGAGAATCATTGTTGGAGTGCATCACCCTTGTTCTTCGTTAAAAACCGAAAAATTGTACGACTTGTTTATTATGTGACCGATTTCTGTAAATACAAGCAAAAACACTATTAGTGTCACATTTATTTAATAAATGACTAGGTAGATATAAATTTAGGAGTTATACACGTAAATATTACGTGTCTATCAAATACCCCCAAACTTATATTTTGCTAGTCCTCGAGCAAAAGTAAACAAAAACCATTTTCGTCTGTCACGGGGTTGCATTTAACGTATGCAACAAGCCGTTAAACCCCCAGGCTTAGCCTGGTGGACGAGTGCTGTCTCGTAAGGGTTTGCAGTAACTATACCCGCAAAAGTCAATAATGATATTTTAAACAATTCTGGAATACACATGACTCATTTCCTATGAACTTAACCTTACTTAGTTGTGACAAAAATATACTAATGAAAAAATCCTTAAACTTGTTATTCTCCCAAGTATATCAAAAAATATTTTAAGCTTATCCGAAACTAGAGGTACTACCTCAAAATTAGAAAGAGATTCAAGTATTTTGTTTTAGCTATATTTGAGTGTACAATGAAAATAGTTTTATGGCCTAATACGTTGTCAAGAATAATTTACTCAGTTTTTGGTAGTCTAGTTCTCACTGGAATAAATTTAACGGTCAGTTCGACAAGTGCCTTAGTCAATTCGTCTTCTTAGAATTTTACTTTTTTTTTTTTCTTTTCTAAGCCTTTTCTTTTGAGTACTTTGTTTCTTAGTGAAGCCTCCGTAATAAGGAGTTTTTGGTCGACAATCCCCACCAGTTGGTTAAGGTTGCCAGGGTGTGGTGCCCCATTATGACCTAGACTCAGGATTCTCATAAGTAACATTTTCTTGTGCTCCTTTCACACAGTTCATGGTCAAACTCAAGATTGGTGATAATTTTTTCGCTTTCAGTTCTTAATCATGCGAGTAGCCTTGCAGCGTGAAAGTTTTTAGAGCATATTTGGCTTATTTATTATTTTTTCTTAGGAATAAACTTATTCTTAGACAGTTGTCTCCCTTGTAGCAAACTATTCCTAACATAAATGCTAAATTTCTCTTATACTGAGCAAAAATCAATTGAATGTATTAATTGCAAAACTACAATGAAGTGCACGTTTTCAAAATATGCCAAGTTTAACTTGAATTAGTCGCTAATAAAAAGATAGTACATTAAGCTTAAGATATTCCAAAATATTTTATTGTATACTTGGTACAATTTCAAAATTTAGGTTTTTCGATAATATTTATGTCAAGGTAAAATTAGTTTAAGTGTTTGGAAATTCGTCAAAAATATATCATGCATTGCCAAAGTGCCATTATTTCACTTTTCTTCAAAAAACATTTAAAGAAATGGTTTCCTACCCCCAAACTTAAATGAAACATTGCCCTCAATGTTTGAGAGCATATAAAAAAAATAGAGGATAAAAACTAGAATTTCTCACCTGAATGTGTCATGGGTTGCCTCCCAAGAAGCGCTAAGTTTACCGTCTTCAGCCAGACGAATGTTCCCCCAAACTTCAAATTTTCAATATGACTGGAAGGGTACGAAATATCAGTTCTGATATACTGGATCATTTAGAAATGTTATCTCTTCATCAAAAGTATAGGACTCTAAGCACGGTTTTAATCGTTAGCCATTGACCTTAAAAATATTTCCATTCTTAGGATCCTCCACCTCTACGACTCCATGAGGATAAACAGTTTTAATTATAAAAGGGTCGTACCAACGAAAACGTAATTTCCCAGGAAATAAACGTAGCGGTGAATTGTAGAGTAACATTTTCTGATTAGGCTCAAAAGTTTTACGAATAATTGACTTATCATGAAAAGCTTTAGTTCGTTCCTTGTAAATTTTTGCATTTTTATAAGCCTCGCGACGAAATTCGTCAAGTTCAGAAAGTTGAAGTTTCCTATGTGATCCGGCTTTATCCATTTCAAAGTTGAAGGCCTTTGCAGCCCAGAGGGCCTTGTGTTCCAATTCTGCAGGTAAGTGGTGAGCCTTCCCAAAGACAAGTCTATAGGGTGACATACCAATCGAGGTTTTATAAGCTGTTCAATATGCCCAAAGGGCATCATCAAGACGATCAGACCAATCTTTACAATCAGTTCGAACAGTTTTTTCTAAAATTCTTTTGAGCTCCCGATTGGATACTTCAACTTGACCACTTGTTTACGGAAGATAAGGTGTGGAAACTTTATGAGTGATGGAGAAAGTTTTCAAAAGATTTTGAAAGACACGGTTACAAAAATGCTTACCACCATCAGTAATAATTGCCCGAGGCGTGCCAAAACGATTAAAAATGGTTTTCAAAAATTTTACCACAGGCTTATGGTCATTCGTTTGACATGGCACCGCCCCAACCCATTTAGAAACATAATCAACTGCAACTAGAATGTAAAGGTAACCGCGAGAAGAAGGAAATGGGCTCATAAAGTCAATGCCCCAAACATCAAATAGTTCAACAATAAGGATATTGTTCAAGGGCATCATGTTTCGATGAGAAATATTCCCGGTCCTTTGACACCTATCACATTTAGAACATTAAGTATGTGCATCACGAAAAAGAGTAGGCCAATAAAGACCATATTGAAAAACTTTTGCAACAGTTTTCTTGGTCCCAAAATGTCCTCCGCAAGCTAAGGTATGGCAAAATATGAGTACACTATGGAATTCATCATTTGGGATGCATCTCCTAATCACTTGGCCATAACAAAACTTATAAAGATAAGGATTGTCCCAACTAAAACGTCTAATCTGGTACAAGAATTTAGTTTTATCTTGTTTGAACCAATGGGGAGGTAATCGTTGCGTCGCAAGATAATTGACAATATCAGCGTACCAAGGCAGTTGGGAGACAGCCATGAGCTGCTCATCAGGAAATATCTCTAAGATAGGGAGAAAATCTTTAGCACCCTCAGTGAGAATTCGAGATAGATGATCCGTAACCACATTCTCAACACCTTTCTTATCTCGAATTTTGATATCAAATTCTTGTAACAAAAGAATCCATCTGATTAATCGAGGCTTATCATCTTTTTTAGATAGTAAATAATTTAAGGCCGCATGGTCGGTGTAAATAATAATTTTGGATCCAACAAGGTATGATAGAAATTTCTCCAAGGCAAACACAATGGCTAATAACTTCTTCTCCGTGGTGGAGTAATTTAACTGTGCGTCATTAAGCGTGCGACTAGCATAGTAAATAACATGAGGCTTATTATCTACTCTTTGCCCTAAAACTGCTCCAACAGCGTAATCTGAAGCGTCACACATGAGCTTGAAGGGAAGTTCCCAATTGGGAGGTTGGATGATAGGGGCTGAAGTTAATAAAATTTTGAGCTTCCCAAAAGCTCCTAAACATGCATCATCAAAGTTGAAAACAGTGTCCTTAGCAAGTAAATTGCACAAGGGCTGAGAAATTTTACTAAAATCTTTGATGAACCGGTGATAAAACCCAGCATGCCCCAAAAATGATCGAATGGCCTTAACTGTCAGAGGTGGAGGTAAAGAAGAAATAATGTCAATCTTGGCATTATCGACTTCAATCCCTTTGTTGGAGATAATATGTCCAAGAACTATCCCTTGTGTCACCATGAAGTGACATTTTTCCCAGTTTAACACCAAATTGGTTTGTGTACATCGTTCTAGCATGAGCTCTAAATGGTGTAAACATTCATCAAAAGATGATCCAAACCTCAGAAAAGTCATCCATAAAGATTTCAAGAAATTTATCAACCATATCATAAAATATGTTCATCATACAACGCTGGAATGTAGCGGGTGCATTGCATAACCTAAATGGCATACGTTGATAAGCATATATCCCGTAGGGACATGTGAAAGTTGTCTTCTCCTGATCTTCTGGGGTAATGGAGATCTGATTATATCCAGAATAACCGTTAAGAAAACAATAATGACTTTTTCCGGCTAAGCGATCAAGCATTTGATCAATAGAAGGAAGATGAAAATGATCTTTCCGTGTGACCGTGTTTAATTTCCTATAGTCGATACATACACGCCACCCGGTGGTCATGCGGGTAGGGATTAGGTCATTATTTTCATTCTCAACTACAGCAATCCCTGATTTCTTAGGTACAACCTGAACGGGACTGACCCACTTACTATCCGAAATGGGGTATATGATACCCGAGTCAAAAAGTTTGAGAACTTCTCTCTTTACCACCTCCATCATGGTGGGATTTAACTGTCGCTGTATCCCGCGAGAATTTTAAGTACCTTCCTCGAGATTGATACGATGCATGCAAACGGCTGGGCTAATCCCCTTCAAGTCTGCTATAGACCAACCACCCTAGGGCTGATTTGTGTCTTCCAAGAGCACCCATCAATCTACTTTCTAGGTTAATATTGAGGTTGGAAGCTATTGATCACAGGCAGAGTGTTAGAATCACCTAAGAAAGCATACTTCAAAGTCTTAGATAATGGCTTGAGGTCTAACTTGGGTGCATTAATAATCGATGGAATAGGCAAAGTAGTGGACAGTTCCAGAGGTTCAACATGAGGTCTCCATTTGGACTTGTTAAAAATAGGTGTTGAGTCGAGTAGAGCATTAAGCTCTTCAACAATCGGATTTTTATCAAAGTCTTTACCAAAGTTCACAAGACATGATTCTAAGGGGTCCTCAGAAAATGATTTAGGGAACGAGTTGTAAACTAGGGAGTCAATCATATTCAGCTCTGCCATGTCATTAGAATAAGGGACTTGAGTATTATTGTTAAAAACATTGTGCTTGATCTTCATGTCTCCCATTGATAGTTGTAAGACCCTATTAAAGCAATTAATAATGACATGAGCAGTCGCAAGGAAAGGGCGACCCAATATGAGAAGAATCTCACAGCTAGGATTCTTTACATCTTTAGTGTCCAAAACAACAAAGTCTACAAGAAAAATGAGAGTATCAACCTTGATAAAAATATCCTCAAGGATACCACGTGGGTATCGTATTGACCTGTCATCCAATTGAAGTATCATTCGGGTAGGTTCGAGTTCTCCAAGTCCTAATTCCTGATAGACCCAGTAAGGTAAGACATTCACACTAGCCCCTAAGTCAAGTAACGCCCTATCCACTTTGTGATCTCCAATTTTACAAGGCATGGTTGGGCTTCCAGGATCTCGAAGCTTAGGAGGGGTTAATGTCTCAGTCAAGAAGACTTTCTTGTGCACATTGATTTTCCTTTTCCTAGTACACGGATCCTTAAGGAATTTGGCATATACAGGGATAAGCATGATGGCATCGAGTACTGGAATATTTATATGAAATTCCTTAAATAAATCCAATATCTTGTCAAATTGAATCCCTTTATTAGTCGAAAGAATGCGTTGGGGATAAGGCACCTTTGGCTCAAAATGTGCCTTTGGTAGGGAAATAGACGAGGTAGACAACTCCATAGATTTGTTAGAAAGTTCACTCGTACCGACCTCATCGTCAATAGAAACGGGTGTTGGCTCAACCCTAGGCATTTCAACTTGGTTATTAATTTGTCTACCACTTCGAAGTGTTGTAATGGCATGAACCTGTTTTGGGATTGAGCTAGAATCAAACCCCGGTGGTCCTTTCGGATTAGATATAGGTTGGTTAGGTAGCGTACCTGGTGGTCTCTCATACAATGCATTTGCTAATTGTCCTATCTGAGTCTCGAGATTAGAGATAGATTGGGACGTAGAATTCTGATTTACCAAAGTCTGTTGTTAAAATTGTATCATTTGTTGCTGAAATTGCAACGCTTGTTTTTGGCTATCCATTGATTGTTGCATGAAGAGAGCAAGGGTATCTTCCAAAGATGGTTTGGGTGGAGCGGGTAGGAACTGTTTGGATAACTGAAAGAATTGCTGAGATGCATGAGGATAAGATTGAGAAAGGGGATTCCTAGGCAAATTATGACCTGAGGTTTGTGGCTCTCCAAAACCTGAACTGGGCTGGTTGTTCTTCCATGAAAAATTTGGGTGGCTCTGCCAAGTTGGCTTGTACGGGTCAAATGGCCTCTTGTAGGTATTATTTAAAGCATTCACTTGCTCTTGATTGTCATTCATTTCATTGAGCATGGGGCACATTTGAGTCACATGGGTTACATCATAACAAACGGTGTAACCCTGTTGCTGAACCTGGTTCACACTGCCCTTAGATTGATTTGTAGCCATAGCCTCGATTTTTTGGGTAAGAGTATCTAATTGGGATTTGATGGTTGTTCCCTTACTCACTTCGTATAAGCCACCTTTCTTGGTTGTATGAATATTTCTATGTGGATCAAAATCCCACTGCTAAGAGTTCTCAGCCAATGTCTCAAACTCTTCATAAGCTCTATCAGGCTCAAGGTCCTAGAATTTGCCACTATGCATGGATTTTATCCTATAACGATTCTCAAAAGTTATTCCATGATAGAAGATCTGGGCTAGATGTTACTTCTCAAAACCATAATGGGGACATTATGAAAGAAGATCTTTATATCTCTCTCATGCCTCGTAAAATGTTTTACTCTCATTTTGAACAAATTCAACAACTGTATTTCTAAGAGTGAGGGTTTTCCCCATAAAAAACCATTTGGTTTTGAACTTGGTCTCCATTTGATCCCATGAATTGATAGATGCTGGTGCCAATGAATCAAGCCAATGATTTGCCTTGTCTTTTAGCGAGAATGGGAATAAACGAAGGCGAACAGAATCCTCAGTAAAATGTTGGTATTTGGAGAGCGCATAAATTTTCTTAAACTCGTAGACGTGCTTATAAGGGCTCTCAGAATCAAGCCCACGAAATGTCGGTAACATTTGGATCACACTAGGCTTGATTTCATAATGGTTTGTCGTGACAACTGGTAACACAATACATGAAGGCATATCACTCACCACTGGGGTCCAATAGTCCCTAAGAGATTTCGCGGTATCCATGATTGGGAGTTCGACTTTTAGCTCGACAATAAGTTCAATTGGGTCAACTCTAGATGAATTACCCTCCTCCGAAATTGGGGCTCCTAAGTTCTCTATGGTATTGACTGGACGAGGTGGCCGCCCTCTCCGCTTAGGCTGAGGTGGTAGGCCGTAAATGGGCAAAGGTTTCGGTAAGCTTCCTAAACATTTTCCTTCACGTATCCAATTGATCATGCATAACTAATAATCGATAAAATTCAGTACCCGGTACAGTAAATAATCAATCAAACCTAGATTTTAGCACATCAACGTTATTTTAAAAGTAATAATTAGGTCTCCCCTATATTCTTCTATGTTCAAAATAGGTACGATGGCAAAAGGCTTTAGTTCCTATACTCCCCTGCGTCACAATGCTAGTACCAGCTTAAAGTAGATGTTCAGTCCTCACGCCCGAGCGAGTCGTCTTATCGTACGTCAGCACTCGGAACGTTGACATCGCAAACCTACAACCAGTATTTCGCGGCGCTAGGCTGGGGCCGTATCCTACGAACCCGTGTTTGTACCCCGGTCCGGTACACCTATCCGTTGGGTGATGAAATCCCGTGGGAATCTTGCTACTCTTTTTTATTAGCAGTTATTTTGAGGTCCGGGATGTTAAAATTTTTGTGTGATACGAATTTCTTCGTATCCCTAATGGGTGATCCCACTTGTTGGAGAGCTTTTTGGGTGATGAAATCCTGCAAGTCTCTAACAGTTTTTACCTTTACTAATGTTGGAATGAAAAACAAATATTAAACACAGCAATAGGTCAATCCAACTACAGTAAAAAAATTATTAGAGCAGCGTGTATTTGCACAGTCCACACGACTTTATGACCCTAGTGCCGGGGCGGAGCGGATATGAACCCCTTTTAGATATCAAGTTTTGGGAAGTACCAACCTACGGGAAGTATTTCCCGGTGTAGCTGTGGCCGCCCATTCACTTAGGGGGCGAAAGAAGAAAATACCCCTTCACTTAGGGGGCACAAGAAGGATGGATTTGATGATGCTTTTAGTTTTGCGTATTATCCGTCTCGTTTACAACTTTGTGACTATCCTGCAGAACAAGAGAAAAAGGATTAGTGAACTTGCGACAATAATATTAATTCAATTTCCAAGTTTATTGTAGTCTATGATGTCCTGATTTTCAAATGCGCATATCTTTCAACTTGGTTGAGAGAGAATATTCAATAATATTAATTTGGAAAGATAATTCAGAAAGGAAAAATCTTCAAGAAGGAAGTTTTCTATAATTTAGCTTTCCTAATGCTCAAAACAGATGATGAATGTACAGCGGCATCCTTAAGGGAGACTATTTTTGTACTATTTTTTTAAAACGCTTTAACTCACAAACGACAAGACATAAAATTATGATCTATAACAATTCAGAAAGGGTTTTGAATTATCTAAAACTTTAGTAGGAAATGTTTTCCCCAACTATGAAGTGTAGAAGATCAAAAACGGTGAAACATTCAGGGACAGACTTCACAGCTACTGTAGCACCAAAAACTCGAAACAATTTTTCTTTTTCTTTTTCTTTTTATTTTAAAAACTAAACTAGAGAAACAATAATAATATAAATACTATATGCTCTTACCGGTCACTATAATACAACTTACTATAAAATAAAATAAAAAAACATAAAAGAAGAAAAAATTGGCTTAAAATAACATCTCAATAAAACTCACTTTAGTCCCCGGCAACGGCGCCAAAAACTTGATCGATTATAAACTGACGTCTTAAAAGACCCGAAAGCGCACGGTGTACCGTTAAGTACAAGGGTAAGCGGGGTCGTATCCCAAGAGACTTGTGGTACAAATTATACTTCGAGCTACTAGTTTTATCCAATAACAATGAGTTTGCGTAGGTTTTGAAATTAAAAGAAGAACAAAATAAATTACAAGATAAATTAGAGTAGAAACCAAGGCATCGATTCCACTCCACCCTTTAAAACCCTTAGATAACATAAATAATTAAAGTAAATTACGAGTTCCCGTATCGCATATCCTTGGTCGGGCATATGCAATACATTAAAAAATACAAGAGATTTAGTAATCGGGAACTACCCATAAACTAACTTACTCAACCATGGTCCGGTTGATAAGTATGGATTATGTTTTCTCCTCCATGTTCCTAACCTATCTTGTTATGGTCCAACAAAATGGTTACATAGATTTATTATTCATCCTAATCCTAGCTATGGTCAAGCATAGGACGAAGGAATACGAATATGCAAAATTTTGGGATAAAGAGAAAGTAATTACTCTAACTAAGTTACACAATCTACACTAAGGCTACATTGGGTAGAGCTTCCTCTAGCCTTGGCTAAGAAGATTAGCTACTCATCCCTTTGATCATCGCCATACTACTATTACTACGATAAAATTAAAAGATATGAACAAGAGAAAGAATAAGCTTTATTGCTATGAACTTTGATTTACATTCTCCAAGATGATCCCTCATGGGTAGGATTCCCCTCCTATTTATAGAGTATAGGAAGGGTTACTAAAAATTACCATTAATATAAAATCTCCTAAACAATGCCTAAAATCATGCATTACAACTCATGAGAATAATATATATATCTAATTCTCTTCAATGGGCTTTCCATGCATGGGCCTTTGGTTGACAACTTCAAATGAGAATCATTGTTGGAGTGCATCACCCTTGTTCTTCGTTATAAACCAGAAAATTGTACGACTTGTTTATCATGTGCCCGATTTCTGTAAATACAAACAAAAATACTATTACTGTCACATTTATTTAATAAATGACTAGGTAGATATAAATTTAGAAGTTGTACACGTAAATATTACGTGTCTATCACTTCCTATAAGTCATATTTTTTGGTTGTACAAATATTTCTATGTGGATCAAAATCCCACTGTTGAGAGTTCTCAGCTAATATCTTAAACTCCTCATAAGCTCTATCAGGTTTAAGGTCCTAGAATTTTCTACTATGCATGGATTCTAGCCTATAACGATTCTCAGAAGTTATTTTAAGATAGAAGATCTGGGCTAGATGTTGCTTCTCATAACCATGATATGGACATTGTGAAAAAAGATCTGTATATCTCTCTCATGCCTCGTAAAATGTTTTACTCTCATTTTGAACAAATTCAACAACTGTATTTCTAAGAGCGAGGGTTTTTCCCATAGAAAACCATTTGGTTTTGAACTTGGTCTCCATTTGATCCCATGAATTGATAGATGTTGGTGCCAATGAATCAAGTCAATGACTCGCTAGAACGTTTTAAAATTTTGAAATTGTACCAAGTATACACTAGAATATTTTGGACTATCTTAAGCTAGATGTACTATCTATTTATTAGCGACTAATTCAAGTAAACTTGGCATATTTTGAAAACGTGCACTTCACTATAGTTTTGCAATTAATACCTTCAATAGATTTTTGCCCAGTATAAGGAAAATTTAGCATTTATGTTAGGAATAGTTTGCTACAAGGGAGACAACTTCCTAAGAATAAGTTTATTCCTAAGAAAATAATAATAATAAACCAAATGTCCTCTAAAAAATTTCACGCTGCAAGGCTAGTCGCATGATTAAGAACTGAAAGAGGAAAAATTATTACCAATCTCGAGTTTGACCATGAACTATGTGAAATGAGTACAAGAAAATATTACTTGTGAGAATCCTGAGTGTAGGTCATGATGGGGAACCACACCTCGCAACCTTAGCCAACTGGCGGGGATTGTCGACCGAAAACTCTTTATTACGGAGGCTTCACTAAGAAACAAAATACTCAAAAGAAAAGGCTTTAAAAAAGAAAAGAAAAGAAAAGTAAAATTTTAGGAAGATGAATTGACTAAGGTACTTGTGGAACTGACTGTTAAATTTATTCCAGTAAGAACTAGACTACCAAAAATAGAGTAAATTATTCTTGACAACGTATTAGGCGATAAAACTATTTTTACTGTACACTCAAATATAGCTAAAGCAAATTACTTGAATCTCTTTCTAATCTTGATGTAGTACCTTTAGTTTCGGATAAGTAATATTTTTTGATATACTTGGGAAAATAACAAGTTTAAGGATTTTCCATCGGTATATTTTGTTACAAACTAAGTAAGGATAAGTTCAAAAGAAATGAGTCATATGTATTCTAGAATTGTTTAAAATGTTATTATTGACTTTTGTGGATATAGTCATTGCAAACCCTTACGAGACAACACTCGTCTACCAGGCTAAACCTGGAGGTTTATCGGCTTGTTGCATATGCTAAATTCAATCGCGCTCCTTGCGAAAGTGGTTATTATTTTATTTTACTCAGGACGAGCAAAATGCAAGTTTGGGGGTATTTAATGAGCGCATAATTATGATATTTTTAATATACCCAAACATATATTTTAGTCGTCTATTATATTTAATTTTGGGTACTTATGTGCGTTTGTTTGATTGCAGCTATTGGAGATGGATATTTGAAACCAAGCTCTTAAAGTCAAGTAAAAGTGTCTCCAAAAGTTCATAGCACAAAAAGTCAAAGACACAATATATTTGGTCTCAAGATTGAAGAAATATATACACAAATATTCTTTGAGCATAAGATCAAAGAATATATTTTATCCAAGATCCTTGAAGATATTTTATATTGAAGATATATGCAAGAGTTTCCATGAAGAAATATCTATATAACACTTAAGAGAATTATATGCAAGAATCTTAGGTGATTGGTTGTAAAATTAGAAGATATTATTGTAAAAATATTCTTTAAAATTTAATGTATAGTTTCTAAATTTGGGTTCCTTCTCCTTTAAAAGGAACCCTCCCCCCATTGTAATTAGGCATCTCATATTGGAGCAAGTTTAGAAGAAATAAAGTCTTAGTTTTATTTAATTGTCTTCTCTCTCTTTTATTTTCTTTTGTAAATAGTTAACTAGTTCATGCAATGATCTTGGGAATGATAGAAGGCTAATCTCTTCTAGCTATGACTAGAAGGAAGCCCTTACCTGAGTAGCAATAGTTATGTTGTAGTTCTAGAATTAGTTCTCTTTTGCAATCTTTTAAAATAGCTATAATCTACTTCTAGGCTTAACTATAGCTAGTAAGTGAATTTAGACTATTTAGCCAAAATATGGTGTTATAACCATTAAACTGGATTTTATGGCAAATACGAAGAGAACTCGTAGGAGAAATTCGACCAAGCTTAACCATAGTTGGAAGAATTCCTCCTACAGATCGGATTAAGTAAAACTTAATTTGTCCATACCTTAGATGCCTAACCATGGATCTAGGATTGACATTTACATCGAAGATGCCCTACCCAGGATTTTTGACATGAATAATCCGCCTAGTAAATCTATATAATTACTATTATTGCTTTGGTTGGGCCGAATTCTAGTCGTAGTTATTCTCTTGCTAATTGTTCTTGTTATTTTCTTTCTTTTAGATTTATCTCTTATAAAACCTAATTCGGCCTAGAAAGTGTTTGTTTTCCCAAACCTCCCTGTGGATTCGATCCCACTCATCCGTGCTACAATTTGACAACCGTACATTGAGCGGGAATTTTGCTAGAGGCCCTAAAAACCTCTTATCATTGACAAACTCGTTCGAATGAAAATTTGTCTATGGGCCAAATTCAAGAGTGCATGAAAAGAGTCGTTCGAACGACTCTAAACCTCGTTCGAACGACTTTACAATAATTTGGCCTTTGACTCAAAATGTCCCTAGATCCTCCTGGATCAAAAAGAAAAATAAGGACAAGCGAAAGAGTTGTCATTGATCAAGACTTCACTTAATCCGTAGTTTAGGAAGCGAGTGTCCTAAACTACTTCGACCCATTTTTTATTTATTTTGATGAATAAATATCCTATCATATATATCATACTTTCACCTCCATCTATGAAATCAACAAAGTAATCACTTGAAATTAAGAATATCCACTTACCTCAAACTGCAATGTTGAGAAACGCAAAAGGGTTACAATCTGTGTTTGGTGGGATGAACTTACCTTTATCGGAAACCCTAGTTTCCTTCAAATTCGATTCCAATTTTGTCTTCAACTCTTGTGAAAGCTAGGGCACAAAGGGGCAGAAGGGAAGCTGGTCGAGTAACAGTGGATGTTTGATTTGAGAGAGCGAGAAAAAAACCATGTTCTTGAGGAGGAGAGAGTGAACGAGAGAGACGGAAGAAGAGACTGAATCAATGGAAGAGATGGAGGGGAGAGGTAGAGATTTTTTATGGGAGAGAACACAAAATTTTTGGCGTCGACCCAATGTGGAAACACTCTCTTCGGTGGTTTGACTAAGAATAGAAGAAATCAAAATACTGTAATTAAGGGACGGCCATGTCCAATCAGTACCTAAAATTTACTATAAAGGACTAAACCAAAAATATAAGGGACTAAATCAAAGCCGTCCCTAATATTCCATTATTAGAGATAAATTTTACTCGGTCCCTAATATCTGGTCCCTAATATATATATATATATATATATATGTAGGGCAAATTTCAGATCTAAAGCTCATGTTAGCCATGCAAAATATGTTAGTTAACATAGTGAAGTTTATTCTTGAAAGGCATTAACTTAGTGAAGTTAACCAACATAAAGCATTGGATATGATTTATTTTTCACTGATGCTTACTGACAATACCCCACGTTGAAGTTGCAGTGATTTCCCCATGTTTGTTTGCTTGATGTTGTGATTTCCTTCGCTTTGATTAATGTTTCTAAAATGGGCCAACACGGGTTTATTGTGTTTGAGTGTTGAGGGAGACAGGGAGCCAATAGTGAGTGAGGCAATTAAAACACAATCTCTTACTAATTCCATCTCAAACTTTGCATTAAGTTGTGCTGACGTAGAAATAAGAAAAGTTTCTGATAATGCATATTCAGCTCTTAAAACGTTTAGAAAATCTCAGAATTAAGATCTACTTTATCCCGTAGGAGATCTAAGGGAAGACGACTTGTAATGACAATGTAGCGCACACTCATGTCTCATCAGAAAATGGATTTTCCCATTGGAAAAAACGAAAACTTTTACAAGTGCCAATTAGCTCAACTGGTAAATGACCAAGACTATTAGGCATATGTTTAGTACTCATTAGTCTTTTGTTGCGCGATATGATTTAGATATCAAAAATGGTATAAGCAGTTTGGTTTTAAAATGGATGGCCTGTTGAGGTTTATTTTGATGATTAGTGTCTTTGTCACGAAAAAAATATTTAAAAGATTTAAAGTAGAAATTTCCAAAGTGTAACAAGGGAAGAGCATAAAAAGATTTACTTTTTTAATTTTGTAACAAAAAAATCACTGGAAATCTCCTATTATTGCCACCTTTTGATTTGCATTGTTGGTGTTGACTTTGGAATCTGATAAAGCCATGCAAAATCAAGAGACTCTAATCCTACATTTAACTCAATCTTTGGATTAGAAAGCTAGAAAATAGGATTATTACACATGCCTTAAAGAAGCTCATATAGGTTTATGCAATGCCATAAGTAACGTTCAACTAAGAACAAAAGCATGTCTCTACAAAGGCAATCAACTTTCCCCACAGTATGGTCAACATTGAATCTATCCTAAGATTTTTTGAGATTTTTTACCCCATCGGAACAACTATATATAAGTAATCCTGTGGGATGTTTCCAAACCCCCACATCACAAGCATCTTTCTCTTTCTCTTTCAATCCTTGTTCATTGTCTTCAAAACCTACATTACCATAGAAAACATGTCAAGCAACACCCAACAATCTCAAGTTAACGAAGCTTGCCTCGATGAGCAAACAAGTCCCCACCCAAACACTCCCAATGCCTCCTCACAAGCTATGAGAGGCCATCAAATCGCCAGTCGCAAGAAACGCCTAATTCGACGGGAATATCTAGCTAATCAGCGTGCACGAAGAGTCCCCAGGTCTTTGGATTCAACGACCCCGGTTTCAGTGTTTCCTCATAATGAGAGACACGGTGGAATTATCATGCAACCAGTTGCGCCTGTTGTCTATGGATATCCTGTAAGTCCAATACCAAGGCCTCAAATGCCAAATTCACCATACTATTACGACACACAAGCCCGAATGCTAATGCCAAGCACCCAAGCCCCGATTGTGCCAACCACCTGGGCCCCAATGCAGATCACCCGAGGTCCATTTCGCCTGTCAGGAGCCAATATTTTTTGCCGCAACAGTCTTTTCCCACAGTCAGCAGAAACCAATTTAGGTGTTATGGACCTGAATGTGAATGAGAACACCGTTGAGGTGGAGTGGTTGGATCTGAATTTGAAACTTTAAGGGAACATAGGGTTAATAAGTTTCTTCTTTAAAGTTGAAACCCTGATACTGTTCTATTGTAGTTAAGGTTATTATGTATGGTAAGTGTATCTCCGTTCTTTTCGGGGTCTATCAAGCTGAAATGCTCAGATAAAATAAATATCTATGTTCCATCTTCTATGATATTTCTTTATTTTATTGTGCTAAATGTATATCTTTTTGATGTTGGTAACTAAATCAATAAAAATTATACCACATCAACAACAAAAAGATGTTTGTAACTCCTCATTTCTATTTAACTTGATAGACAATAAGCAGTAATTTTCGTTAACTTAATTTTGCCCGATTTTCATGCAGAGAGAGATGTATACTAACCACAGTAAACCGTGAACCTAGTTCTTTAAACTCGAGGGGATGCCACCTCTTGCCCAGTTTATCTTTCGCAAGTTGTATGCCAATAAATTTTTCGGATTAATTTTCATGCTCTAGATGGATTAATTTTCGGATTAAGAAATTTGTCATCGTTCTGCATTTTTTTCTTCTTGTAATGAAAAGATAAGCTTAATTGGCATAATTGATGGACATAAACATACATATATACATATTCGCGTTTGCAAAATATATATGTATATGTATTTATATAGGGTAGATATAGCACTTATTCCCACACTTTATAGGTGATATGTGAACTCGAGCTGAAGAAGGGGGTTTGGGAATTCGCGATCTAAGGTCTCTCAACAAAGCGGGTATGTATAAATTGTCTTTTGAGGTTTTCGCTGAAGATTCTTTGTGGGCCAAACTCATGAGGGCTAAGTATCTTAATCACCTGAAGGAACCCATCAACTACTCTAAGAAGTCATCTCTTTGGGGAGGGATTAAAGGTGTTATACTTTCAGTTGCGAATGAAATAAAATGGGTGATTGGGGATGGGTCTCGAATCAACTTTTGGACTGACTTCGGTTGGATAGTCCCATTTTCAGAATCTTAGATATTCCGCCTAATATTTTGAAGACACTGAAAGCTAAGGTTTGTGACTACATAAGTGGTAACGGATGGGATATACCACAAGCTCTGCATAGCCTTAACAGTAATCTTTGTGACTCGATTAAGGTTATTAATTACCCTCCCATGTTACAATAAGAAGGATAAACTTTATTAGAAGCACTCCACAACTGGCACTCTCACTTTAAAGGAAGCTTATGATCATGTACGCCTCGCAAAACCACAACTCACTGGGGAAAGGCTATCTGGACATCTTATATTCCTCCTCGCAGATCTATCTTCACCTAGAAATTACTACATGACAAGGCTCCAACTGACGAAAACTTGAGAAAACGGGGTGCTTGTACAGTATCGTGTTGCTATCTCTGTCAGAATCCTTCTCATTTAGAGACAATTCACCACTTATTCATGGAATGTTCTTATTCACAAAAAATCTAGAGCTGGATTGGAAGGAAATTTGGATGTAACCTTTCTCAAACTTTTAACATTTCTAATGATTGGGTTGGTTACGAAGCACAATTTGAGTGGGCAAGTTGGTAACCTTTGGACTACGGCGATTCTATCTGGATTTTGGCTAATTTGGAAGGCTCGTAATTCAGTCCGATTTGATAACAAGTTTATTACAGTTGATCATAGTATATGCATTCTACGGGGTTGGCTTAGAGAATGTGATGCTCTCTCGAAAGGTACCATGGTTGCTGCTCATGATGGGCCTATTTTAAATTCATTTGCCATTAGTTGAAGACATCCTAAAGCTCCTTCTATTATCCAAGTTTCTTGGAACCAATCTCACCTTGCATTAAAATCAATACAGATGGAGCTTTAAAAGGGAACCCGGAGCCCTCAGGTTGTGGAGGGGTTTTTCGTGACTATAATAGGGCCTTTATTAGTGGTTGTGCGCTTGCCACATGCTTTCAGTCGTCCTTTTATGCTGAACTGATGGGAGTCATTATTGTGATTGAGCGTGCTAAGGACATGCAGTGGAATAATATTTGGCTTGAGCTAGACTCCAAAACAGTTGCAAATATGATTATCAACAAGAATGGTAATGTACCGTGGTACCTACGGACTAGATGGTTAAACTGCTTACATTTTCTAGGATCGATCGCTTGCAGAGTTACTCATATATTTCGAGAAGGAAATGCAGTTGCTGACAAAATAGCCAATATGACTATCCTTATAGCTCTGATTCTTACTTTATGGTCTACTACGCCCTCCTTCTTAGATAGATTACTCGCCCATGATATTTGTAACCTCCCTTACTTCAGATTTTGTAAGGATCCCCCCCCCCTTAGGACTTGTCCGAGGTTTTTAATAGTATATGGCATTAAACTCTCCTTGAGTTTATATGATACTATCTATACCCTCAGTCTGCTACGTTTGGGCCCTATGGGATCTGTTTTGTAATCTCTTTCTTCACTATGAATAAAATTTATTCTTTGCCTAAAAAAAATCCCACACTTTTTATGAGTAAGGATGCTCACAAAATAGCAGTTGCCTACTATGCTAAGATAGACACTTGTTAAAATTATATGGTTTCGCGCCTCTAACACATTTAGGGTGTAGCTTCACACTCGAATAAATGGTATGGGGGGTATTTACTTATATATTTGCATATAGTACATATCTTTAAGTAAATTACTTAAATGATATTTAGTGTATAAATAATAAGAACCTGACTGATTTAGGGTCTGCATGGCCTTTTTTTTAGAAATGCTTTTGGGGACCCTAGGGTCATAAGGCTAGGAGACCAAACCATTCATAAGTTACTATGTGTATTTTCATTTGGAGAATGGGCTACCTTCTCAACCTGTAAATTAGAAAAGATCAAATAAAAAAATTAAATATTATTTCATAAATAAATAAAACATTAGAGAAAGAGGAAAAATGATAAGCTTTAACTGAAACTTAACTCCATATCTCTTCTCTTTCAACAAAATAGGAGATTAAAACTCCATAAATCTTTAACTCAAACATTCATGGAAGTTTAAAAAAATCGTGAAAATCATATTCCGACCCTCTTCTTCGAACAAGGTTTTATTTCTATCTCTTGTTGATTATGTGCTTCTCCGTATGTTCACAATTTATTAGATTATATTACAAATCTTTATTTTATTTCAATTAATATAGGTCAAATAAACACATGTATTAAAGTGATGATGTATTCAAGGACTTGTATGAATCGACGTATATCATTCGCGAGAAAAAAAAATTGTCGTAAAAAGTCGGGACTTAATTTAAGATCATGTTTTATGAATGATAACTAAACATGATTCATCAAGTGGTCACAAATACCCCGTATCATATGATGGATAAAGTAATTTAGTTTAAACAAAATCATATGTGGTAACCTGCTAACAAAGTTAACAGATTACACAAAAGCTAGGTTGTATTATCTCATTCGTGGTCACTATGCTCTACGATCTTGGGGTCCTCGGTAAGTGAGCTTGAATTAAAAATAAATATATATATATATATATATATATATATATATATATATATATAGTACCATCCCCAAATGTACAAGCACATAGGGGACAAGCAAAAGGAAAAAAAAAAACATCATCAAGCCCTAAACCTATGAGGGCAACACAGGATACAAGGGCACCTCAAATCAGCTTAATTACTTCCTTTCATACAAATACGTGAAGCGTTGTTTGGGCTTGACACGCGTCGCACCAGAGGAGGGTACCACACAAATCTCTCTGGGTCCCTTCTCCCTCTTCCTCTAGAGATGCTAGGGCTAAATAGATGGAGGATGAGGTTCTAAAAAAAGATCCCTCCTTAGGTTCATCTTCTTTCCTATTTATAGGGAGAGTTTTGACCTAGAGGTGCTCGGGCTCACGTGACATGTGTAAAGTCTGTATCACCCTCGCAGGGTTTTAGGCTTCACATATCTACGTGGGCTTGGCATAAAGTATTCTTGTTTGTATAACTGCTTTTGGTGTGGCATATGGGGTCGTTGACTGAGCTCCGCTTAAGATGTGCTCGTCTAGGGGGGAGGAGGCCACTAACGACCTGAGTCCCTTGTGGGTAGCGGGAGCCACTACGTGAAAAATGATTATTAGCAACAGATATAACTGTTGTTATTGCCTGATTAACCACTTATATTTTGTCGCTAACAAATGTAGCAAAAAATGGAGTCGTTATTGTTACCGACAGTTATAAATGTGATATTTTGGCAATATATAAATATGTCGTTATTTATAAAAAAAAAAATACAACAATTATATGTGTCGCTCTTTATGTCATTTCAATGAGATATAAATTGTTTAGTTTAAAAATAAACGATAAAAATATATTTCGCATTTTATGTATAAAACCGACAATAATATATGTTGATTTTTCTGTCGTGAATTTAAAAATACAATAACATATATATATGTTGTTCTTCAAAAAATCCAACAATTGTATGTGTCGTTCTTTTTGTTATTATATGATAAAGAGACATTTATAATTAAACATACACAACTTACAGATATGTTGTGTTTGAGAACAAATACCATTTTTTTTAATTGAATAGAATACCATATTTTTCCATTCACCTAGACAATGCTCTTACCAAAATATACTTAAACATTAACCAAATTATTCCAAAATAAGCTATATTATTAAAAATCTCCAAAAATGTGTTTTGAAATTACTTTCAATTCTGCATAAAAGAAATAACATATATTAATCAAATAAACATAGTACAACTTTTCTCCCAAGCTATGATCTCACCAGCGACAACATCCTATTAATATATTATAGAAATCACGTGAAGCTCCAACTGACAAAAACTTGAGATAATGGGGTGCTTGTACAGTATTGTGTTGCTATCTCTATGAGAATCCTTCTCATTTAGAGACAACTCACCACTTATTCATGGAATATTTTTATTCATGAAAAATCTAGAGCTGGATTGGAAAGCAATTTGGATGTAACCTTTCTTAAACTTTTAACATTTCTACCATGGTAATTAGGTTGGTTATGAAGCACAATTTGAGTGGGCAAGTTGGTAACCTTTGAACTACGACGATTCTATCTGGATTTTGGCTAATTTGGAAGGCTCGTAGTTCAGTCTGATTTGATAACAAGTTTATTACAGTTGATCAAAGTGTATGCATTCTGCGGGATTGGCTTAGAGATTGTGATGCTCTCTCGAAGGATACCATGGTTGTTGCTCATGATGGGCCTATTTTAAATTCATTTGTCATTGGTGGAAGACATCCTAAAGTTCCTTCTATTATCTAAGTTTCTTGGAACCCCCAACCTCTCTTTGCATTAAAATCAATATTGATGGAGCTTCAAAAGGGAACCCGGGCCCCTCAGGTTGTGGAGGGTTTTTCATGACTATAATAGGGACTTTATTAGTTGTTGTGCGCTTGCATTCAGTCGTCCTTTTATGCTGAACTGATGGGAGTCATTAATGTGATTGAGTGTGTTAAGGACATGCAGTTGGATAATATTTGGCTTGAGCTAGACTCCAAAATAGTTACAAATATGATTATCTACAAGAATGGTAATGTACCGTGGCGCCTACGAACTAGATAGGTAAACTACTTACATTTTCTGGGATCGATCGCTTGCATAGTTACTCATTACTCATATATTTTGAGTAGGAAATACAATCGCTGACATAATAGCCAATATGACTATCCTTACAGCTCTGATTCTTACTTTATGGTCTACTGCGTCCTCCTTCTTAGATGGATTACTCACCCACAATATTTGTAGCCTCCCTTACTTCAGATTTTGTTAGGTGCCCCCTAGGACTAGTTAGAGGGTTTTGATAGTATATGACATTATACTCTCCTTGAGTTTATATAATACTATTTATACCCTCACTCTACTAGGTTTGGGCTCTACGTGACCTGTTTTGTAATCTCTTTTTTCACCATGAATAAATTTTATTTTTTGCCTAAAATAATTCCCACACTTATTATGAGTAAGAATGCTCACAAAATAGTTGTTGCCTCCTCTGCTAAGGTAGACACTTGTTTATTAACAGATCAAAAATAACGACAAAGTATACTATACCCAACCACAACTTAACCATGGCACGTGTGTAAAGTACCTAACAATTAGGGCAAAACACTCTTATGAGTTATGTCTCTTACGCGCAACAAGAAATTCAAGAGGATTTTTCACTATGAGCCGATCTAGAAAGAAGTTATGATGCTAAATGAAAATCAAATTCATGTTTTAATCAATGTGACCCTAAACCACTCTTATGTTTCCTCCTTGGGCATACGACTAGTGGCGCATGCCTCCTACCTATGGCATGCAGGAAGAAAGAAAATACTAGCCATGACTAGTTAAAATTTTATGGTTTCGCGCCTCTTGCACATTTATGGAGTAGCTTCATACTCGAATAAATGGTATGGGGAGTATTTACTTATATATTTACATATAGTACATATCTTAAGTAAATTACTTAAATGATATTTAGTGTGTAAATAATAAGAATCTGTTTGATTTAGGGTCTGCCTAACCCTTTTCTTTTCTTTTTGAGAAATGCTTTGGGGACCCAGGGTCATAAGGCTAGGAGACCAAACCATTCAGAAGTCGCCATGTGTATTTGGAGAATAGGCTACCTTCTCAACCAGTAAATTATAAAAGATCAAATCAAAAAATTAAATATTATTTAATAAATAAATTGAATATTAAAGAAAGAGGAAAAATGAAAAACTTTAACTCAAACTTAACTCCATATCTCTTCTCTTTCAACCAAAATAGAATATTAAAACTCCATAAAGCTTTAACTCAAACATTCATGAAAGTTTAAAAAAAAAAAACCGCAAAAAATCATATTCTGACCCTCTTCTTCGAACAAAGTTTTATTTTTATCTCTTGTTGATTATGTGCTTCTCTATATGCTCACAATTTAATTATTAGATTATATTACCAATATTTATTTTATTTCACTTAATGTAGGTCAAATAAACACATGTAATTAAGTGATGATGTATTCAAAGACTTGTATGAATCGATGTATATCATTCGTGGGGGAAAAAAATAATCGAAACTTAATTCAAGAGCATGTCTTATGAATGATAACTATATCTTCAAACATAATTCACCAAGTGGTCACAAATACCCCGTATCATATGATGGATGAAGTAATTTAGTTTAAACAAAATAATTAAAGTGAAAATTGTGGTAACTTGCTAACAAAGTTAACATATTACACAAAAACTAGATGGCACTCTCTCATTCTTGCTCACTATGTTCTACGACCCTGAGGTCCTCCTAGCAGGGTTTTTTTTTTTTTTTTGGTAAATGAGCATGAATTAAAAGGAAAAACAAGATAGTACCATCCCCAAATGTACGTTCACACAGAGGACAAGCAAAAGGAGAAAAAAAAACATAATCAAGTCCTAAACCTATGAGGGCAACACAGGATACAAGGGCACCTCAAATCAACTTACTTCCTTTCATACAAATACCCATTGGCATCCTTAGTGATCATTGTGGTCTCCTAGGTTTCCCAAGGGGACGACAATACGTGAAACGTTATTTTGGGCTTGACACGTCTCACCAGAGGAGGGCACCACTCAACTCCCTCTGGGTCCCTTCTCCGTCTTCCTCTAAAGCTGTTAGGATTAAGTAGATGGAGGAGAAGGTTTTGAAAAAAGGCCATTCCTTAGGTTCATCTGCTTCCATATTTATAAGGAGGGTTTTAGACCTAGAGGTGCTCGGGCTCACGTGACATGTGTAAAGTCTGTATCACCCCCGCGAGGTTTTAGGCTTCACATTTCTACGTGGGCCTGACATAAAGTATTTTTGTCTGTATAACTAATTTTGGCGTGGCATCCGGGGTTGTTGAGTGAGCTTCCCCTAAAATGTGCTCGTCTAGTGGGGAGGAGGCCACTAACGACCTAAGTCCCTTGTGGGTAGCCGGAGCGTGCTTCTACAATCGCTCTGAAAAAAATAGGCGCATATTAGGATTTTTTTAATTAAAATTATACTAAGTATAACATCAAATTGAGTCGTTACATTGATCAACGAAAAGAAAAAAAACAAAATTCAAATAAAAACAAGCCAATAAACTTGGCACCAACATAAATTGAGACTTGGTCTATGATATTAAGTCCCACATATTTCACCAACTAAGCTAGGTTTCCATCCTTTTGGCGAGATGAAAACAATAATAATATATATACTATTTTTTTCGTTGAAAAATAAATATTTTTACCAAAATTCTAAACCAATAATTTATGCTCGATTTGAGGGATCGTCTCTCATTGCCCGGTTTTTTCACCGATTGTATGGAAAGAGTAGTTGATGTAAGATCAATTAACTATAAAGAAATTTTAGTGTTTTTAAATGTTTTAAGATGAACAATTCTCATATCATATTAAGTATATTATTGTTTTGTTTTTTTCATTTTTGCAAAAAGCAATTTATTGATAAACCAAATAATGATACAAGGCTTTAGAGCAACTTTAGACTTGTTCTACATTCAGCAAATCTAAATTAAGAGGGTACACAAATCTATAATAGACAACGTAAGACATTTCCCATTTCTCAACAAAATTGGGTATACCCTTAAACGATTCCTCCACCCAATCTTGCATGTTGCTAGCTCTGACAACAGAAACATTTGCACTGAAGCCTGAAGGTTTGTTTAATGGTTATAGTCATGATAGTATACTCAACTCGTTCCATTTAATTAGACTTCATTTGTCAAGGCATGCAATTTGTGCTAAAAGATAGAACAAAAGCTTGTTACTATGAAACAATGCAAGGTTGTACCATCACTCGGGCCTTTTTGCTAGATATTATTCTCAAATTTATATTTGCCACTTTGAATTATATATGTTTGCCACTTCGAATTGAGATTCCTTCCCAATCAAACACATATTTGATTCCATTTTTCTCTCTCTCTCTCTCTTTTGGCACCATTACGTTTATCACAAAGTGCTCTTTGTTTGGATTGAGTCACACACAACTCAAATCCAACATTTTTCCATTTTATCCTTGAGAAGTTTTTGTTTAACCCTGGTGAGTTCTCGTGGTTTATACTAGATCATTCTTGACTCTTCCAATCTCAACTCTCAAAACAATACCATAGCCCCCTCTGTAAGGATTTTCTCAAATTGAACCACATGTACATGTTAGCTTGAATTTCTCCAAGTTAGGCAATTGTGATTAGCAAACTTTGATATCTGGAGGTTTTCTATGCTTGCATAAGTTATATTCTTCATATCTTGAATAGCATTGTGCATTACCCTTTTAGAGAAAGAGGCAGAAATCTGGATCTGAATAGCAAAACACAACATCCTTACTCATATAATTTTTTATTTTCTTTTCCATTTTTTTCTAATGAGAAGATGAGCTTAGTTGAGAATAATTTATGGACCTGCACCAACATGCATATACATTGTGTACGAATTAAGATTTTAATTTTTTAGTGTTTACATAAAAGATATGTATGTCTTTCTATACATATTTATTTATGGGAGTAGATCCGTGGACACCCCTTTCTGGGACACTATCTAAAACTCATCTTTTGGGGCTCAATTAAAGATTTATTTGAGAAAGTTTATCCTTATGGATATGATCGATCTATTTACAATTATGATCATACTTATAAGTTATTAGGTCATTTCTATATTCTTGCATCACAAAATATAACATCAAAATTTAGATAAAATTAACAACTAATAACGGGAATTATAAGTCATAATTCAAATATCTTTTTAATGATGATAAAAATGTCAAGACAACTTGATTTTTTTGGTGAGGATGATCTTCATGATAAGGAGGATCATATCATGTATATCTTTCTATACATAATTATTTGTGGGAGTGGATCCGTGGATACCCCTTTCTGGGACACTATCTAAAACTCATCTTTTGGGGTGCAGTTAAAGATTTATTTGAGAAAGTTTATCCTTATGGATATGATTGATCTATTTACGATTATGATCATACTTTTAAGTGTAGGGGTTTTCAACAATTACTATGACTAACTTGATTAAAGATTGAGAGATTAATACTAACATCTTCTCCTACTTTTGCAAATCCTCTTGAGCTCTAGCGTGGAGTCTTCCCTTGGATTGGCTACAGACCTAATGTTTTCTGTGTTATAACCTCCAAGATGGACTTCCCATCTATTTAACCTGATAGGGTTTGAGTAGTCTTCCAATTATACATTCAAATCCTAATAAAGGGTAACACTAGGTCCCACCAATCTTAACTTGGTGTAAAAATTGGGCACAACCAATAACACCTATACAACCTATTAACATGTGTGCTTGCAAACCGGAAGATAAACATTGAGTAGTGCCGGTATAGATGAAAAATTCAACAATCTCCCACCCAGCGCTAACTCATTTTTAAAAAAATATTTTTAGTTTGATTCACGGTTTTATGAAAAGTGGATGAACATCCTTTGTTTTTAAAACCACACATGATAATTTGTTGAAGGCAATGTTACATTGAAATTAACTGCCACTCTACGCCTAAAAAGATGGCTAACACGGTTCACGGACAAATTTTGATCAGGCCTTTAAGTATATGCCTAATTAATAGCATGAACGTCAGGCTAGCAACATCAATAGCTTTTAAGTGTAATTTCTTTATTGGTAAAGTTTAACGCGTAAATGGAAAATATACACATTAATGATGTGTTGTTACATTTCCATTAGTGTCATGTAACATGTGTTTACTAGACACATGCCATTTCAATACTTAGACAAACCGTCATGCGAAGACCATCGTTCATATTGAAATGAAGGCCAAAAGATGTGGAGCCTACCCATATCCAACCCAAGCAAATTTGAGAAACCTTTCAGTATTCTCTATAGGCACTTGATACTTAGACAACCCTCATGTGATAAAATTACTCGTATCTTAAACTTTCTTACAATTGCATAACTGTAATTAAAATTGAATATGTGCACATATAATAATGGATCCAAATATATAACAGTAACTAAATAATCAAAATCAAAACTGAATGTCGACAAAAATAACAACCGGGAACAACTCCCATAGGGATAAAGAATCCTAATACAGTAACAGTAAATGAAATATATCAATAACTACTCTTGCATAAAAAAAACAATCCTCAAAGAAACTCTAGCAATCCCATATGTGTAACATGTCCCTTGAAAGCTAGTATCCAAAGTCCCCTAGTAAGCGGATCTGCAATCATCTCCAGTATCAACAAATGAGGAATTTTGATAATCTAGTTTTGTACTTTATCAATGACAACAAGATACATAATGTCAATATACCAGTTATTAATAGTCACTTTATCATTCTTAACATACTTGATGATAGTCTCATTGTCGGGGTCTAGAAATTGAATCAACAACCTTCAACTCATAAATAAACTACTTGAGCCACACAGCCGATCGGGAAGCCTCATAACAAGCTATATACTTTGCCTCCATAGTCGAGGAAGCTACAAGAGATTGTTTGATACTTCTCTACGAGATAGCGCCATGAGCAAGCATAAAAATATAACCAGAAGTAGAGTTCTTGTCATCTTTGTCCCCTACAAAATCTGAGTCATAATAGCCCAAAACCATGAGCTCGTCTGATCTCCAATAAACCAATCTATAATCTTTAGTCCTATTCAAATAGCGAAGAACCTTCTTGGTTGTCTGCCAGTGAACAACAGATCAAGGGTTCTATTGGTACCTTCCTAACATCCCAACAACAAAACTGATATCGGGATTTGTACATAACATGCCATACATGAGGCTACCAACTACTGAAGCATACTTATTAGCGATATCTGAAGAAACTGACCCGTGCGGCATCTTCTTCCTAAAGATATCTCCCTTGACAGCACGGACTTCACCTACTTTGAAATTCTGCATGTCATACCTTTTCAAAACTTTATCAATATACGTACTTTGAGATATGTCAAACATCCCTCTGGTTCTCTCTCGCTCAATCTTGATGCCAAGGATATAGCTGGCATCTCCCATATCCTTCATATCAAAATACTGAGATAAGAAGGCTTTCATCTCCTGAAGAAACTGGACGTCACTGCTAGCGAGTAAAATATCATCGACGTACAAAACCATAAATATAAAATGTCTGCCACTGTTTGACATATATACAATGATCCATTTGATACTCGACAAAGCGTGTAGTTTGAAACCACTTCATGAAACTGTAGGTATCACTACTTTGACGCCTACTTGAGACCGTAAATAGAGCAATTAAGATTGTAAAATAGTCGTGCCTTCCCTTCGGTCTCAAAATCTTTGGGTTGGTACATATAAATCTCATCATTGAGACGCCCATTAAGAAAAGTTGTCTTGATATTTATCAGATGGAGCTCCAATTCAAAATATGCTGTAAGAGCCAAATAATCCGTAATAAATCCTTCTACGAAACTAGCAAAAAATTATCATCATGTCAATTCCAGGTTGCTTGAAACCCTTCGTAACAAGTCTCACTTTAAAATGCTCAACCTTCCCTTCAGAATCATGTTTGGTCTTAAAGATCCATTTGCATTTAACTATCTTAGACCCTTTAGGTAAAGGTGTCAACTCCCACACAGAGTTACGAGACATAAAATATATCTTCTACCATGGCATTATGCTACAGATCTGTGAAACTACTAGCCATAGCCGTACTAAAAGATACTAGGTCCTTGAAATTAAATAAATCCCCTTCAACTCAATAGAGATGGTAATCTAAAGAAATAGTTGAACGCCTCTCTCTAGAGGATCTTCAAGTGGGAGCAAGAGGTTGTGCTGGAGGTGGAACGACATGAAGCTGAACAGGAGCGAGTGGATGAAAAATGAAGGAGAACTGGTACTACGACGGGGAAACTAGGTCTGAAACAATAGTTGGGTCTGGCACCGTACTCATCACAGTGTCAATATCAGATAAATGCAAAATCATAGCAACAATGATCGGAATAGCAGTTGGACTTCGAGTCTCAGATCCCTGCTCAAAGATAACCTGTCTATGAATAGTACTGGTAAAATGATCTCCCTCCTCTATGAAATGAGCCTGAGCACACTCAACAATCTCTATGGGACGAGAATGACAATAAAACCTAAAATTTTTCGATATTTCTGGGAAACCAATGAAGAAACAACTAATAGTCCTCGAATTTAACTTTCAAATATTTGGGTTAAACAATTTTACCTCTGCAGGACAACCCCAAGCACCCAAATGATTAAGACTTTCTCTCAATCCATAGATGATAAGGATTAATTGGAACAGAACGAGAAGGAAATCGATTCTGAATATAGACTGAATAACGTAAGCACTCTCTCCACAAATTCACAGGTAAATTAGTATGACATAACATGCTATGAACCATGTTCAGATAAGTTTGATTACGACATTCACAAACACCGTTCTGCTTTGGTGATTCAGGGGTAGTTACTGTACTACAATACCCTGATCCTTAAAATACTTATAGAATAGTCTCGAATATTGACCGCCTTGATCAATCTTACCATAATACTTGCCTCCTCAATCTGACTAGATAACCTTGATCTTTCAATCTAACTGTTTCTCAACCTCTAATTGGAAAGTCTTAAATACATCAAGTGATTCAGACTTTTGATGGATAAGAAAAATATAGGTATAACAAGAGAAATCATTAATGAAGGTGATAAAATATCAATGACCACTGCGGGATGGAGTAGGAAAAGGTCCACATATATTTAGATGAATCAGTTGTAAAAGGTATGTGCTACGAGTATAATCAAATTTCATGATCTTGGTTAATTTTTTAGGAATGCAATCGGCGCAAGTTTGAAAATTGGAGAAGTCTAAATCCCCGATAACCCTATCTCGAACCATAATTTCTAGCTTCTTCCTAGAAATATGTCCTAGTCGTTTGTGCCATAACATCAAAGATTGCTCAAAAACTCTAGAACGTTTAGAAGTAAAAGAAGTTTTAGCCTCATTAGATAAACATAATAGTGAAGTCTCAAATGAATGATCAAGAGATAAACGATATAACCTATCAACTAGTAAACCAGTACCAATAATAGAATCATGATGAATAATGTTAAAACCACCATGTCTAAAATTGAAAAAATTTTGAAAGAGTACAACCAAGAAACCAAAACTAGAGATCGTCTTATCGATGGAACATAAAAAATGTCTGTTAAATTTAAAGTAACACCCATATCTAAAACCAAGCAAAAAATGTCAATGAACTCAATGGTAAGGCGTCCAACATCTCCCAAGAAAACCTATTCCTCAGACTTTGCCAACCGCCTACTAATGAACCCCTGTGGAGAATTCAAAATATGAACAGTTGCCCCAAAATCTAACCACCAAAAGTTGGTAGGAATATCAACCAAATTGGATTTAAAGCAAACATACACAGAACTAATACCTTCTTTCTCAGTCAACCAGTTTTTGTAAGAACTGATGAGCACGTAATTATAACATTTTTAATATACCCGAACATGTATTTTAGTCGTCCATTATATTTAATTTTGGATAATTATGCGCGTTTGTTTAATTGTAGTCATTGGAGATGGATATTTGAAACCAAGCTCTTAAAGTCAAGTAAAAGTGTCTTCAGCAGTTCATAGCACAAAAAGTCAAAGACACAATATATTTGGTCTAAAGATTGAAAAAATATATACACAAATATTCTTAAATAATAAGATTAAAGAATATATTGCATCCAAAATCCTTGAAGATATTTTATATTGAAGATATATGCAAGAGTTTTCATAAAGAAAGATCTCTACATCACTTAAGGGACTTATATGCAAGAATCTTAGGTAATTGGTTGTAATATTAAAAGGCATTATTGTAAAAATATTATTTAGAATTTTATGTATAGTTTTTAAATTTGGGTTCCTTCTCCTATAAAAGGAACCCCCCCCCCATTGTAATTGGGCATCTCATATTGAAGCAAGTTTAGATGAAATAAAATCTTAGTTTTATTTAATTGTTTATTCTCTCTTTTATTTTTTTTTGTAAATAGTTAGCTAGTTCATGCAATGATCTTGGGAATGATAGAATGTTAATCTCTTCTAGCTATGACTAGAAGGAATCCCTTACCCGAGTAGCAATAGTTATATTGTAGTTCTAGGATTAGTTCTCTTTTGTAATCTTCTAAAATAGTTATAATCTACTTCTAGACTTAACCATAGCTAGCAAGTAAATTTAGACTATTTAGCCAAATTTCGGTGTTATAACCATTAAACCAAATTTTAGGGCAAACACGAAGAGAACACGTAGGAGAAATTTGACCAAGCTTAACCATAGTTTGAAGAATTCCTCCTATGCATCGGATTAAGTAAAACCTAATTTGACCAAATCTTAGATGCATAACCATGGATCTAGGATTGACATTTACATCAAAAATGCCCTACCCGGGATTTTTGACATGAATAATCCGCCTAGTAAAGCTACATAATTACTATTATTGCTTTGGTTGGGCCGAATTCTAATCGTAGCTATTCTCTTGTTAATTGTTCTTATTATTTCTTTATTTTCAATCTATCTCTTATAAAACTGTAATTCGGCCTAGAAAGTATTTGCTTTCCAAAACCTCCCCGTAGATCTGATCCCACTCATCCGTGTTACAATTCAACAACCGTACTTTGAGTGGGTATTTTGCTAGAGGACCCTAAAATCCTCTTATCAAGAACGACAATCTCACTTTATATGACATTTCTTCTTGCAAAAGAAACACTCTATAATTGATGAAGTAGTCGCTGACGAAGTCGCATTCTGCTTCCCATTCCCATTCCCTGAACGAGAACTCTGTCCTGGACTAGACTGGGAACCTTTCTTCTTCGTAGAACCTTGATTCTTGAAAAAAAATATTCCCTGAGAATTGATGGACAAACTCTTCATGGACGTAGTCAGATGAGCCAATTTTGTTTTACCTTTATGTTGCCATTTTTCCTCATAGACCAATACTACAATCAACTCATTCATTTCCCAAATTTTATCCTGATTCTGGTAGTGAACCTGGAACATCTTGAAACTTTTTGGAAGAGACCAAACTGCTAAGTGAACCATCAACGTATCACACTACACCAAAAAAAAATTGCCACAGGCTCTCTCCAATTTTACCACAGACGTATACCGCAGTAACTTTAGCACCAGTATAATCTGTGGCAAATTTAGTTTTTTATGTGGTAATTTTCCCCTTATCTTGTTGTTGTTCTTTCATATTCTTCGGTTTTCTCTCTCTCTCCCTCTTTGCGGCAAAAGGGGGAATTCAAAACCACCATTACCACAACACAATTTTATAAAATGAAAACTCAATTGATGAGTTACGATCTTCTTCTAACTTTGAATTTAATCTCTCTTTCTCTCTCTCTCTTTCAAACTTTCAAAATAGATCGAGCAAGAAATCTCGCAAAATTCGACTAATTTTCCCTAACATCTACTTCAAGAAGTAATATTGGAACTTCGTTTGGTCGATATGTAAGGATTTCGGCCGGTTTTATCTTTTAAAACATTTCTTCTCTTAGCAAGAAACTTGTTTTCTTGATTCTTCAGTTCTTGGAAGAGAAGAAATTTAATGAAATTGTTCGCAAGTAAGGTTTTTAACTCTCAATTTGTCTTATGTCGGCTTATTTTTAGGGAAAAAATTGAATTTCTGTGTGTTATAAGTTGGACAGATTAGAGCATGAGTCGTGGTTTTTCTTTAATATAAAACATTTTAAAGATATTGTGAACTGGGAATGAGATAAAATTGAAAAGTATTTGTCAGGGTTTACGAAGTAGGTGATAATAAATACTCGGTGAAAATCTTCTTCGAGATAAGGAAGCAGAAATGTTCAGAGGCGTTGGACAAGTTAGTTGTGGATTTAAGTAGAATTTGTTGGCTTTTCAGTGTTCAATTTGTTTGCATTTTGAGCATGAGGGTTTTTTTGTATGATTCAGGCATGAAAAGTCGAAGGCGGTGGATATGTTGGTGAAGGATTTGCTAGTGTTCTTGGAGTTCAATGGTGATCTTTGCAAAGAAATAACACATCTTTTTACTTTAGAGAACTTTAGGTATAAACCCCATGGATTAATTCTTGGATAATTCTTAGTTAGAAGTCATTTTATTTTGGTTTAGGGGATTTAATATAGTTTGAGGAAATTCTTAATTGCAGGGAGAATGAGCAATTGTCGAAATGCAAGGATATTAAGTCTTTTAGGGATAAATTATGCTTGTTGAGTTGAGGGTAATTTGAAATATTCTCTTCACACACCCGACTTTAAATCCTGAAATTGGGGGCAATCTTTCTAATATGATTTTGAACTAGAAATTTAGAGTTCTCCTCTCGTGCATTTCAAGTGCGAAGTTATTCCTAAATCAGGTTTGCACAGATTGTCTATAAATTACAACCCTAACGCCCAATTATCAAAACCAAGGCATTAACATTAAGGTTTGAAGTACTATATTGGGCTTAGACGACATGGATTCTCTATTAATAATTGGGTTGTATTTCAATAATTTTTCATATCCATGTTAGTCTACATTCCTTGACCTACTCTTGTAATGCAAAAACCTGTGAGTTATCAGTTCTCCTATTTCCCACATTTGACTGTTACTGCTACGCATGCAACCGACGTGAAGAACCTCATCCTCGATGTCACTCTTTGCTCACTCTTGACAATTATTGTGCTGAAATAGTTGAGTGTCCAAGTTTTTTGGTTCTTTTGTTTCTAGTCAGCAATTTTTGCCTTATATGTGTACCAATTTTGCTTTGAGATTAGTATATGTTAATAACTCCTAACACATAATCCCACATAAGTGATAGGCTAATCTAAAGCAACTTATCATCTTTGCTTTAGGATTTTGCTACACCAAATTTGCGTTTAGGAATTCCTTCTTTATAGAAATCTAGTGTCAAGCTAATCAATCCAACAAGCGCGAATAAATATGGGGTTCATCGATGCTTCAGGTATGTTTATTATCTTGTAAAACATAGGTTGGATAATGGCATTATGGGATAATGAAGAAACATTTCTAGGTTTAGTTGCCATGATACAAGTTGGAAGTAAGTTGTAGGGGTTGCCACTTTACCTTCGGTACACATCCATTTGTCAAAATAGTTGTGATGTGCACCCCAATTCTCTCAGCTCAAGACCTGGCCTAACTAGGCTTTTGTTGTTGTCAGTACGAGTTCTTGGTGCTTCGATTAACTCAAAGTCAATAAAACGTAAAGTGATTATGATGGAGAAGCTAAGGCCTTAATTATAGGTCTCTACTAACCTCCTAATTAATTTAGGACTACTTACCCTACTACACTTATACTTAGTACTTGCTATAAAAGTAACTAAAACTAACATAAGCTCATTATCGAAAATCCTCGCTTCTATGGCCAATATTGGCATTGGTTGTGTGAGGGAGGGATTAAAGGAGTTATTTTCTTTAGAGCATATATCAATCTTATGGCCATGGTTTTATACATACTTCCAGTGACCACAAACAGTTCTGTAAATTTCTAATATATTGTCGGACCATATCATTTGAGCATGAGATTTAAACCTTAATTTGAAATTACTTTGTTACTTTTCCCATTGAGCATCTAGATACATCTTAAGAGTTAATTACTTTGTAGGTGTATAATAGATGATACTTATATTTGCCTAAGCACCACAAAATTAGAGCTCTGTTACTTACTCCTTGCCATTGGTTTACTGGTGACATTTCATCGAGTAAGATTTGATTGTTTAGTTATTCATGTTTGTTTGTGTTGTCATGCAGTTCCTAGAAACTTCCGCTTGCTGGAGGAGCTTGAACATGGAGAAAAGGATATTGGAAATGGCACGGTCAGCTACGGAATAGACAACGGCGATGATATTTACATGCGTTCTTGGACTGGTACTATAATTGGTTCACATAATGTAAGCCCTTTCCTGATTAACATTTTTTTTACCATTTTTTATATATATAACCGATGAAGAGACTTTACTAGTATAAACTATCTTCTATTTGTGTCAGACAAACACACACAGACACACACCGCTACCATTTGAAATACACAAGGTAATACTGGCTCCTTTTTGTGAAGTAAATAAATGGACATCCCAATAAGATTGTTTGTGTGGTTAGTTCAGTCATGTTTGCTTAAGTATGTCTTATTTGTTTCATAAGAGTAGGCTTCCTGCGCAAATGATTCCTATAAAGAAAATTTATCTGCGATATAGTTTGTGTTAGGCTGCTAGCTAACTTTGCTTTCCTGATTAACGATTGTACTTACTGAAGTGGGCATTATTCAACACCGTTTTGTAATATTTCTCTTATACTTTCAAAAATCATATCGATGGATCCCTCCCGCATAAAATCCATTTACATATAGATACCCAAACAAAAATATTTGTTTTGGAATAGTTGACATGAATTTAAACTCTCCTTTTTGTAGTCTATGTAATGGTAAGCATGTTATTGAATTGAAAATCAAGTGTTGTTTTTTCTAGTGTCAACACTCATTTGGAAAAAAGAATGGTAGAAAGAGAAGACTTATTTTGTGGATAATTTATTGGTTATCTACTTATGGGAATCATGATTCTATATAGGTAAATGTATGGTTGAGTTTAAAACTGTAGATCAAAGGTATCTTCAAAGGAACAAATCACGGGTATGGCTTAGTCCCAAATTATTTTTTCTTACCAATTATAGTACTTTTCATTATTTTTAGAAAATAATAATAAAACATATGCATGTTATTGCTAGATGCACTTGTGGAATTGGGACGAGGTGGAATATAAGGCTTATGTTTTTAGTTTCATTTCTTTTTATTTATACTATATAACAAATAACAAATGTACTTGTATACTTTATTGTTTATTTATGAATGACAATTATTATAAACTCTCTTTTATTGTTTATCAACAATTATTATGTTATGAAGTGTATTGTATAAAACTGTGAGTTCTGTGAGTCCTTTGCGGGTTTAAAGGTGTAATTTTGTGTATATATATTTTTTTAATTAAAAATCTCCCAATACCAGGGACTTTGTCCGTGGCAAATTATAAAAAATACCACGAACTAGTTTTATGGTGATATGATAAAATTCATCACGGATAAAGTCCATGGCAAAAAAAATGTCATGCATGTTTTACTACGGACCTCGGCTACAGACAAAGTCCGTGGAAAAATCAAATTTACTACAGACTAGCACTGTGGTAAATTACATAAATTGGTATAGTGTCATCAATGATAAGACCAAGTAAGAACTAACTTGGAGATCTTAAGAATGTACGAGCGCACATTTCCACTACCGTCATACTTCAGTGATAAAAGCTGAGATAAGTTACTGTATTATTTTCCCTTGACGGAACCCTCAAATTGTTTCTTAATGACATCTAACAGTTCATTTGCAGTATATTTCTCAACGATACCACCCTGCATAATAGGATCGATAGAAAACAAATAATGAGATTTGTTATTTTATTGGCTTTGACCCATTTAGCATGGGCCACCTTCTTAGTATCAAAAGAGGCATCTGTGAGATCTGTGGCCTTAGCTTCAGTGAGAACAAAATCAAAATCAAGGTAGCCTAAGGCAATCTTGATTTTGAACTTCCAATTAAAGTAGTTAAAGTCCATCAAGGTCTCAATATTAGTTAGTTGGTTCTGGATCATAGGGTCACATAACTGTAAAAAAATAAATTGTATGCACGTTTAACTTGATCTGTAAAAGATCTATAACTTGATGTCTTTAGAGTGTAGATTGTATGTAAGGTATTGATTGTTCACTCTACGGGTACGGCAGTGTATCATCAAATCCCTCCTTTGGGTGGTGATTTGACATACATTGCCCCCAAGTTGGTGATCACCCACACTCAAGACTAGACTGACCACTTACAGTTTGACTCGAGACACTTCCTCACCTTTGGGCTGAGGGTTATCCTCATCTCCCTGTACCGTGTAGCCTATCATGACCCACTAATTAATTAAAAGTTTTGTAGCCTTCTTTGGGTGGTCTAATTATTTCAAGTTTAATTAGTGCAAAGTAGTCTTAATGAGACTTTACAAAAGAGTCCCAAAATTAGAAGAAACGTTTAACTTCATGGACAAAACTCATTTAAGTGTATTTACCTACTTTATATTCTACATCTCTAACGACTACTTGATCTCGCTTAAACACCATTAGAGATCCTTGGGCATCAACGCCCTATATCCATTAATGATTTATTATAACTCATGTCAAATTTCTTTATCTAATTAATATGATACAGTAATTGGTAATTGGTGTATGATTATATAATCAATAATGAATTAGTGGAATCTCCTAATATGGGTTATTATAGGATAAAGTATCTCTGGTACAACCAGTATAATGTTCTTTTATGTATACTAAAGTACCCCATGATTCCGAGAAGAATTAATATTTTATGTGGGTTGATAATAGTACTAACAATTGCACCATCTTTATAGAAGATATTTGAGAGCAGTTTATAGAAGTTATACAAAAATTATAATACCCTAACTCTTGTATATTAAACTGATTCTTTAAATCTCCAAGTTCATCATTTAACATCGCAAATGTCTCAGTTTTACAAATCTCACTATCTTCTCCTCCAATTTAACTTTGACACCACTATTGCTATGGTATGTCTCAAACTTAAATTTGCATGGTTATGGTTCTTGGGTTAAGGTTGTTTCTAACCTAGCGAGGGTAGCTTTGATTTTCTTTCAGTACTAGCATATTTTCTAGGATTCTCATCCAATTTTCATGAGTTGTATTGCGGGTCTCACATAGTGATGAAGATTAATTATTTTTGCTTCTGTGAAGTAGAAGGTTATTAGCGATTTTGAGAGGAAACCTTTAGATGATCCAATTGCACATAAACGCCCCATATTTTCCAATCATTCTCTTGTAAAAGGAAGAGCCATAATGTCTTTAAAGCCGATGTATTAAAGATTTTAAAGTATGTTTAGTCCAGATCAGTATTTATAGGCAGTTAAGGAATTATCAGAAGTTAATGAACGCGAGGATTTTCGTACAATTATTAATCAGCAAACAAATCAACATATTTATTTACAAACAAAAACATCACAGTAACTCTGTATGATTTGGACAAATAAAGTGTTCGATGAATTCTAGTTGAGCATTGACGAAAATAAAAATTAGCCATAGATAATTGTAGTTGATGAGCGCGTAATTATGACATTTTTAATATACCCAAACATGTATTTTAGTCGTCCATTATATTTAATTTTGGGTACTTATGCACGTTTGTTTGATTGTAGCTATTGGAGATTGATATTTGAAACCAAGCTCTTAAAAAGTCAAGTAGAAGTATCTCTTACAGTTCATAGCAAAAAAAGTCAAAGACACAATATATTTAGTTTCAAGATTGAAGAAATATATACACAAATATATTTGGAGTATAATTTAAAGAGAGATTGCATTCAAGATCAAAAAATTATATTGAAAAGATATTCTACAGCAAAGATATCAAGTATTCCAATGGTTAGAAGATTTATATACTCAACAAGGAATGATATGAAGACACTCTCATATATCTTAGTGATTGATTGTAATAATATATATATACATATATTGTAATATTTTAGATATGTGCAATATTTTTAAAGATTTGGGTTCCTTTTCCTATAAAATGAACCATCCCCTATTGTAATTGTAGCATCTCATATTGGAAGGTAATAGTGAATTAAGTTAATCTTCTTCTTCTTCACTTTAGTTTAATTTTTGTTACTATCTTCATTAGTTGTTAATGCGATGAAGTATGAGATGAGCAGCTAATATCCTAGCTAAGGTTAGGATAAGGCATCTTCTTACATGAGCAATAGTTAGTGTAATAGCCTAATTCTGAGATTTGGACTTTGCCTTTACACCATATATAATCAGAACGCTTAATAATAACTAACACAAAAGTTTAGTATGGAAAACATTTGAATAGATTAAAAACCACGACATCTCCTGAGGATTTTAGAAAGAGAGAGATGTTATTGAGAATGTTAGCAATTACAATGAGCACTTTGAATTTATGGATTTTTGGAGTATGGATTCTTCTATATCAAATTGCTTGTCATTAATCTGTAGTTCTCTGACCCTATTTATAGGTTTCACCACATGACCGTTTGACGACCCTTAATATTATTAATGGTAGACGTTACAAAGTAGATGGAAGATATTTTTTGACCAGATGATGTAACGTCCTGACCTCTATTACTGTACAACAGCTCTATTAATGACTGTATACTTGCGTATATTGAACTGCAGACGTGGAGGTTGAAAGTGATGACTCGAACTGATGAATATTGAATATGAATTTAGTAGTATTTATTGTATACTGACAAGGTTGTGGATGAAACTTTGAGTCCGAGGTACGAAATAAGCTAATACACGAGGAACCTCATGGATGAGTGGTATTGGTTGAGAAATTCGTGTTGTATTTACTTCTTAACATTGTTGTCTTGATACTTTATGTGCCACATACTCTGTTGGCGAGATCGAAAGCTCATATGTAGTTCAAAGATGAAACATAAGTTCAAGATGCAGAATACGCCACTACAACCACCCCCTCTCAGCCAGCAGTACGAGAAACCTTGCGGGCGAGTGGTGTTGGTTGAGAAGTGCCATTAATGTTATATTTAAAATTTGGGAATCATATCCAATGCATATTCATAAGTATCTTGTTTGTGCCTTATGGGTTTTTGAGAACCAATGGTTCTAGCCAATGTTTATTGGCATGGGAAATCCTTCTATCGTTGGAAATCTGAATAGTCTATTTTAAATGTTGATCATAGTATAAAAGGTATTTGAAAGTGAGAGCGAGGAACCAAGTCTTAGTCTCTGACTCTCTTCTTTTCTATTCTTGGTTGTTGTGAATTCTTGACTGTTGACAGTATGGTGACTACCAGGAACCAGTCTCGAGAGTCTAGGATTCGTAGAAAGATAGAGGAATTACGTATCCGATACTTTGGATACCAACCTCTGTATTTACCGATACCGATTCCTGTGTTGCCTACCTATCACCGTATGTTATATGAAGAAGTGATGAAGGCGGGTGATGATTATTATCATATGGCGCAGTTTCACTATCTACTGGCATCTGAGGCGGAGCACTGAAATGGGCTTCATTTACTGGCAGAGGAGGCTGTTACAACTGAAGATAAAGCGGCAGATGTTCATCTGAGAGAGTCTCGTTGTTATCTTGCTAGTGAATGGGTTCTTTCTAAAAGGTAGGACCTTCCAGCTATCTTTAGCATGTGGGGTGGGGTTATGGTGGAAGAGGTGGGAGGATGCAGAGGATTATTTTCTTCCATGGACCATAGATTTTGGCTATAAATAAGATCTTTCATCTGTGATTTCTAGTTCTGATTGTTTCCCAGATTTTGTAGCATGGGATCAGGGTTTAGAAGTTGCTTCAATTTTATATCATCTTCTCTGTTGATTTCTGAAAAACAATTCGAATTGTAACTTTGGGATGTAATTTGTTATAATTATTGGGGACATTTTGTTATCTGTAAAGTATCTTGTAAAGAAAATTTTGAATTAATGAAATAACTTTTTTCTGAGGTCATGATTCTTTGTCATGAACTTGTCTGTGTATTTTTCTATTTGTAAAATAGGAGTTAGATGTCATAGGGTAAGATAGGAAAATTTGAGCTAGAAAGAGTTAGGTGTGTACGAGAGTAAACGGTAGTTATAGCGTGGGTTGAAGAGAGAAGAGTTTGAGGAAGTAGTTATATATTTTTTTCTGCGATTTGTGTACTCGAACTGGGTGACAGAATTTTCCGAACTGTGAGAAAGGTGGGCATTGATCTGTATGTGCTACTGTTGGATTTGCGTGATCTCGTATGTTGCCCCTTTGTATATTTTCTTATACATAATTGAAGGAGATATTTTATACTATGGAAAGAATGATCTGTCACAATATTCTGCATTTGATGGTGATATTCTTCTATTCCATGAACTTCCTTTGAACCATATATCCTTTGGCCAAATTAGTGGGGTAATATTTGCAAAGATCTTCCTGGAGGCTATAAAATCATGAATCTTAGCTGTTTTTATTTGCATCATCTACAGGGATAATTTTGATGTGGAGGTGGTGAGTTTATCCATGGTGAGGACTCGTGCTCAGTATACTCATCAGGCAGCAGATGGTTACTTTTATATCAAGGTTACTGAACTTCGTTAGTGATATTTTCGCCGACTCCCTTATGATGCTATGTTGCCGGAATGGCCATTGAATCTGACCAGACTAGATAAAGAAGGGAAACGTGTAGAGTATGACCGATTTTTCTGGTACGACATGTTTCGGAGGTCATTGTTGAGTGTCACACTGCGGGAACTGACTGTTAAACAGCTCGTATGTGACAAGATCATTAAAGAAGATGCTAAGGCAGCCAGAGGGGAGATCATTCTGTGCAGAGAGGCGCATCACCGAAGCTGTTTTAGATGTGATTGGAGAGTTCAGTAAGCTCGAAGTATTGGAGCTCGTAATAAGTAATATGTTTTTGAGTGTTATGTGGCTCGACTTGAATAAATGTAAGATGAGGGATCTTGAGAGGATAAACGAATGTGATGTCTTGATCTTTTTGAATAAAAACAAAGTATTCTATTTTAATCTTTGTGTACGAATTTTGTGGGAGACAGTTGTAGGATTTTTACAACTGTATTGATATCTTTGAATTTTGAATATTAATTTGTTTTAGGAAAGTTGTACGATCTTGGCAGGGTATTAAAGTAAGGTGATTGCTCATTTGGACTGGGTTTGAGGAGGAAGTGCAGAATTGTGTAATCACAGACAATAGGGACAGACGTGATGACGATAGGTTATCACATAAGTCATGATGATGCCGAAAACCAAAAAAGACGTACCTGTTAGAAGGAGCCATCGTTTCATAAACTGAGGGAGAGTATAAAAATGCACCTCTCTCTCCCTCATAAATTATTTATAGTTTCAGAGAGAGAAAAGAGTTGTGTCAATCTTATTTCTAAGGAGAGGAAATATTTGAGTGTTGAGTGTAATTTGAGAAGGAAATCTTCATCAGGTGATAGAAAATTATCTGAGAAGCAACGGGAGCGTTCATTCTCGAAAAGACGTCCGGGTAAAGCAGAGGATTGATGTTCTTCAACTACAGGTTGGTAATATAAAGCTCTGTCCAATTGATTTGTTTAGTAATCTGTATGATATTTACAGTAATCTGTTTGATATGTATAGTAACCTGTTTGATATGTATATCTGATAATGTAAGGGTTTTGGGATGTTTGAATAAAAATAGGGAATATGAGTTTAGGTATATGAATAGACTGTCAGAGGGAGAAAATATGCATTTGGGGAAGAAGGGGAAATTTGAAATAATTGATTTTTTCTTTTTCTTTTGGGAATTTGTAAAATGAACGTGTTGACAGGGTAGAAGGTGGGTTTATTTTGTCTGTATGTAATATAGAGAAAATGACAAAAAAAATTGTATATTGTAGGTTTGATATGCGGTCTAAACCTAGTATTCCCACCAGTAAATTTGTAGTATCGTCCAGTTCCGAGGAAACATCATCGTCGGGGTGGGGGGACGAGTGTAGTGTGATGGAGGAAGTTATAAACAGTGGTGCGATAAGCATAGAGGGTGGAGAACCTAGTAAGGTTGAGGAGGTGATAAAAAGGGAAGATAGATAAGAGAGGAAGAAAGTCCTTGTGATATACCTAGAGGGGGCAGATGTAGGGAAAGAGTATTTGAAATATAAAATGAAATTACACGGAGAATGGGCAGTTTATGTGGAGGAGCAAGGTTTATGGTTTAAGGCCTATATCCCCGGTAAAGGGGAGAAAGCTGTCTACTACCAAGTCTCATGCTTGGCGAAGTGGAAGAAGGATAAAGGGATTGGTGAGGGGGTTAATCTCTCATATTATAATAGTCTCGGGCTATCAAGCCTGAGGAATATGAATGTGCTACAGTGATGCCCTGCCCAGTTAAATGGGAATGTTTACGAAACGATGAGGGTATGTGAGGTACTGAATGAGAAATTGAGGAGAGAATGGACTGCGAAACAGTTTGAATCTGAATATATGACGAAGTTTTATAAATGGAAATATGTCGAAGGTCGAAGTAGTGGTTACCTGTATAGTAATTCAGCTAGGCCAAAACAATTTGATTTCGAATCTACGTGTAGACCATGGAATGACCACCTTATATGGGTAGAAGATAACTGTATGCAAGTTCTAGATGAATCGGCGCTTGAACTGAACAATAGATATTATAATCCAAGTTAGTAATGTTGACCAATCTTCAAATAACCTATACTTATCTTTGATCTGTTACTTAATGTTGTGTTCCTTGTTTTGGCAGAGCCCAAGCCTTAACCACTCCGGAAAAAACCAGCCTGTTCGACTGTGTTGCTCGAGATCCAGATGAGCTAAAATAGGTACTCAGTGAGTTGGGTATCTGTAGAGACAAAAGGGTAGATTCTACAGTTCTCAAGGTTTAGTGAGATCAGGAGAAACGAGTTATGGCTGAGGGAAAAGTTATCTTGACTGTTGCCAATGTTCTTAGTGTGCCACCTCCTATATCTCAGAGTACCAAACGGAATGTTCGGCGGCCCGTAAGGCCAACTTGGCAGAGTGCCTCAATCACTGGGGGCCGCCACGGCACAAGAGATCGCAAAGTCTATATCTGACAATGTGGCTGAGAATCTTGAAGTTTCTCTTGTTGAGGTCGAGAAGTCCTCGCTGAAAAGAAAAATGCATAAGGAAAAGGGTAGTTCTCGAACTAAACCTCATGCCTCATTAAAAATGGCAGAGCTGGAGCTAAAATACTACTCGATGGCTAGGATGGATCCGAAGCAGCTCGATGCGGAGAGTATTACGAACATACTTTTACGGTACTCTCTTTTTTCTTTTCTTTTTGAAGTCCTTAATTGTTTTTGTATTCGGACTGAAAACTGTTATACTTATTTTGACTCTGTATACTTGTACTGGCAGCTCCCAATACTGCTGAAGGGGGCAAAAAAGTATTTGGAACAGAAGAGCCAGGAGTTCGGAACTCTTACAGTGAGATTCGAAGTTTAATCTGCTCACTTAAAGAAGTTCTAAGACCAATCTGCTCGTGCAAAGGAGCTCAAAGCTGAGCTCAAGCTGGAGAAGGAGCAAAGAGCTGGAGAAGCTAAAGCGGCTGCAAAGCTCGCAATAAAATACTCAAATCTGGTGGCCCATGATGATGTGAAGTTAAAATCCGTTAAAGCCCTTAAAATGGAACAAAATCACTTCATCCAATCCTATTATGATTTTGGATTGAGTCCAGCTGATGTGGAGCTAGGCTGGGTCGGAAGGTATAAGGAGATAGAGTTCCCTTCAGAGGCTCTAGAGGAAGTAATGGCAGACATTGGTGTTTCTCCTGAGAAGGTGTTGGAGTTTCCACCAGAGAGTACTGAACAAGTCCGTGCAGCTGAAAAAACATTAGGTCCTTCTTCTGATCGTATTGATCCAAGCCATCCGGTTGGGCAAACATTGGATCTTCCGTCTGAGGTAGAGATTAGCAAGAATCTCTAAACCTTATGTGGTATTCTATTTTTGATTTGATACAGTTTGTGTGATACCGAAGTGATAGTACTTTATATCTGTTAAAGTTTAAGTAATGATTTGAAGCATTTTTGTTTTGGATGTCAGTATTATAACAACATATTTGTACTCTGTGTAGGATATAGAGCGACTGAGAAAAATGAACTTCGAACTAGAGAGATCGTTGAGTAGAGCGAGGGATTTCGTGGCTCGTATTCAACAGGTACTTAATAAAACTGAATATGAGAGAAATAATTTTAAGTTGAATTCAGAGAAAAAATTTAAAGAGCTATATGATCTTTAATGTAGATATCCTAAGATAAAAATAAAAAGGGATGAGATGTTAAGGAAGCAAGAGGAAAGGGGGTTATTAGTTTGAAAACCAAAAAAGTTGACCTGTGTTTAATGACCCGGGTGATAAGGCTAGGTGTCAGAGTATGTTAATAGCTCTGACATTATATTTTAAGGTCGAAGTAGATAGTGAACGAGGGTTAAAAGAAGTTTATGTAGAGCTTTTGAAGGAAGGAGTTGTAGTTCTGGACCCAGCTCGAGATATGTTTTTGGCTCAAGAAGTACGTAATCGTCATAGTTTAGAGGCAAGAAAGCGTTCTGCTAGAGCTGGTGTGTATGTTGTTTAGGGTGATATAGAACCTTTATCTGATACGTTTGGCTTTGTATAGGATCAGAGGGCTATAAGAATTGTATTTTTCAAGATAAGGAAAGAGCAAATAGAGGTTCAAAAGTGATTAGAGGGTGAATTAAAGGGGTTACAGGATAAGTTATTGTAATATATAGAGCAAAAAATATATTTAGCAACGCGGTTGTCGAAAGAAGTGGTTGTTCAAATGAAGATAGAAGCGGATTTGAGGGCCTTAGGTGTATTGCAGAAAGACACACGTCAGCGGCTGCATAAAGTACAAATGACCTTGAAGGATCATCTATACCCGTCGTGAGCAAAAGTTGCTGCTCGAACAGAACATGAGCATCATATAAACAGTGTAATTGAATTTTATGGGGGAGAACTTTCTAGGGTAGAGAACGAATTTAGGAAGTTTGTGACGGGATGTGGGAAGGATTTTGATATGGAAAATGCCAAAGCTGAGAATATGTGGTTTACCAAGGTTGACAAACCCATTTCAAGTTCAAGGGAACGGTCATCAGAAGAGGGTGAGGAGGAGGTTGAAAGCCTGATACCCTGATCGCGGTGTAAACAACATCCGTAGGAGGTGGTGACCTTTACCACTCTGAGAGACGTACAAGTAACAAACAGAAAGAGTACGAGGGATAAAGGGCAGTCATCGTATTCCTTGAAGAATTGAAAATAAGATATTCTCAGTTTTATTTACCAGCCCTGCATATGTGTTAGATCGTTGTATACTATTATTAATGATAAATGACATTTATTTTATGTGATGATGAATGAAATAGTATATCGATATTACTCAGATGCCACATTCTTGTTTTAAATTTATTAACTATAAGATGTAATCTGCTGGACAATCAAATTTTTTACGAATGTAAACTATAATGACAGGCAGAATTGGTAGTTGTTCAAAGTCAATGTGACGCTTTACGCGCCCATAATAAACAACTGACCGCTAAGCTAAGTTCAACTCAGGTCGCACTAAAAAGTGCTACTAAATTAGTAGAAAGAATGAAGATAGAGATGGTGAAAGAGCGAGATGTTGGAACTCGATTGTCCATGGATCTACAGAAGAAAAAGGCATATCTAGCCAACGAACTAAGAAAAATAGAGGAGCTAAGAGAAATTATAAGAAAGAAAGAGGTTAAATTTACAGGTAGCTCGAGGCAAGCGAGCCTGCTGGGAGTGGAGTTGACATCAGCTCAAGTTTGAATTTCAGAACTACTGGCAGACTTAGAGAAGGAAAGTAAGAATGTAAAAGACTTACAATTCCAAGTGAATATGGTTGAAGCGGAGGGAGCTGGTATGTGAGCGTGTGCTTCTAAGTACGAAGTGTTATGGCTAGTCACTGACGTTCTGATAAAGAAGATGGAAGAGGCCCATAATAGAAAGAATGAAAATATAAATACTACTTGGAACGAAGTAGTCACTCTATAGCATACCATTCAAGGGTTAAAGTTAAATGCCTTAGAACACCTGCATGAGAATACGAAACTGCGGGATGCAAACATGAAGTTAGATGTTGACCTATTACAAGTGAAGATACGTCTCGATAAAAGAAGGATAGAATGGGAGAGTCGTGAAGTGGAACTTGATGGGTCACTACCTCTGATCTATCATATGGATGAGTTCATGGCAGTGTTGGAGTTTCAGTTCTATTGTGCTAGATGAGAAATGTTGAGTAGAGAAGTAGTGCGAGCATTTGAAGACTTCGCTACAGGAAGCTCAAACTAAACTCGACGAGCTTATTCTGCCTAAGCAGGTAAAGACTAAAACAAGTAGTGTGTATGAAAGATATATGACAGTATTGATTTTATTCTTTGCGTCAGAGTTCCAGAGATTGGAAAAAGAAAACAAATTGGTGCATGACGTTGTCGTTGGAAAAAGTGTGCAGTGCAACATGGAGGTGATACGATACGAGTATCTAGGTCCCATGGTAGCCAAAATTGGGGTTCTGAGACAACATATGGTTAGAGATGGAAAGATGATTGCTACTGGAAAAATACTAGAGTTTATGCGTCAATGGCTGTATGCGGGTTGTGCCCCTGACGTTGTGAGACCTTCTAATATAGGTGATAACTCGAGTGATAGATCTAGTGAGGAGTAATTATTGTGGGGATGTGCTATGTATACTAACGCGTATATTTTATAAAAATAGGAATGTCTAGAATGATGATTTATACTAACCTTTTGTTATATCAACGATACCGTATTACTCAAATATATGTTGTATAGGATGGTCCCCAGAGGTTATCGATCGTAGAGGGACATACGTGGCTGATCGATTTGGCCAAAGCAACAAATGATTTGTAATGCAATAGATGATTAGTTTGTCCAAAACAACAAACAATCTGTAATGTAATAGATGATCAATTTGGCTGACGCAACAAGTGATCTGCAATGTAATAGATGATCAATTTGGCCGAAGCAACAAACGATCTGTAATGTAATAGATGATCAATTTGGTCAAAATAATAAACAATCTGTAATGTAATAGATGATCAATTTAGTCAAAATAACAAATAATCTGTAATGTAATAGATGATCAGTTTGGCCAAAGTAACAAACGATTTGTAACCTGTATATAAAAATACTTGTTGGATATATTAGAAAAGTACTATCACGCAGGGTAATCGAACACAAGTATTTCATTGGTGTAAGATTAACGTGTGATGAATGTCTTAGATAGAGTACTGTATGAAATAGAAGAAAGTACTCAGATGCATTCAAATCGAACATAAGTCTTTCATTGATGTAAGATCGTCATACAGGATGATAGATTGATTTGTATAAATTGTACACTGTGATGGATTTTTATCAGCGATATAATTTTAATCTCCTCGTATTCCAAGGATTAGGGATTCGATCTCCATGTTCAGTGGCAAGATCGTAAGAACCAAGGCTACTTTTTTCGATAATAACAAAAGGGCATTTCCAATTTTTGGACAGTTTCCCAGCGCTTACATCTTTTCTGTGTTTGAGAATTTCTCGTAAGACGAGATCTTTAATTTCGAATTCTCTGTGACGAACGCGCTTGTTGTAAGATTGGGCTAGAGCTTGGTGGTATCTACCCAAATTCATAATTGTTTTGTCTCTAGTCTCCTTGATCCAATTCATGTTACATGCCAACTGGTACTCATTCTCTTCATCCGTCATAGTATGGTCACATATTGGGTGATGATATAGACTGGGGATGATTGCTTATGTACCATACGCTAGTAAAAATGGTGTGCATCTAGTTAATACCTGAGGTGTTATACGATATGCCCACAGTACATGTGGTAGTTCCTAGACCCAATTGCCCATCTTCTATGTCAAGCACTTTTTGATCTCATCTACTATAGTTTGATTAGATATTTCCCCCTAGCCATTTCTTTAAGGGTAATATGGATTTGAAGGGGAGTGGATGATATTGTGTTGATTGAGAAACTAAACGACTCTAGAGCCAACAAACTGAGGTCCATTGTCTATTCTGATGAGATAGGGTCAACCGAATCAGATGATAATAGTTTTCCAGATGAATTTGATGACTTCATCTTCGCATATGCGGCATAAAGGGACTGCTTCTACCCATTTTGTAAAGTAATCCGTTACTACTATGAGGTATTTCCTTTTGCCCGGTGCCATGGGGAATTCTTTTACAAGATCGAGGGTCTATCTTTTAAATGGCCAAACAACGATGCTGGAATGAAGTTCCAAGGCTGGAGCTCGAATTTGGGGGCCATGTCTTTGGCAGGCATTGCACTTTCTTGCGAGTTCAATGGCTTAAGCTTTCATTTTGGGCCAAAAGACTCCTTGAGTAAGAGCTCAATTTGTGAGAGATCGCCCCGCTGCATGGGGACCACAAGTCCCCTCATGGAATTCGTGTAGGAACTTTTGAGCTTCTTTGTTCAACAAACATTTGAGGTACGGCCCTGTGACTAAAATTTTCTAAAGGAGACCGTTGTCCACGATGTATCACTTAGCATTATCAAGTACGCGTCTCTTCTCCATGGGATCTGTAGGGAGTTCGCCGTCAAATGTGTTTTTAGTCCCAATATACTTGAGGTAAGGTCGTCTCCAATCATCCTCGTCCTCTTTAACGCCCCCAGTATTGAAAGAATTCGAGCTTATGGTGTTAATACTAGGGGTGGATGATACTACAATTTTTAGATAACGTGTTTCCGTACCAAGTATTCCTGTCAGGTACGCGAGAGAGTCCAAATGTCAATTTTTTCTGCGCGGTAAATGTTCGATAGTAATTCTTTTAAATCTGCTCATTCTGTCAGCTACTACTGCCGCGTAGTCAACCATTTTTTTGTTCTTCTAGAACTTTTCTGTGTAATAGTTCACAATGAGTAATGATTCCGTGTAAACAGATAATTCGAAAACTCCAATCTCTAGAGCCATATCTAGACCGTGAATCATTGCTTCATACTCGGCCTCATTGTTGGTTGCTTCAAAATTGAGTCTGACTGTTTTCTTGATCCTGTTATTGGAAGGTGTAATAAGTATGATTCCAATACTTGACCCTGCAGGTCTTGAAGATCCATCAATTAAGAGACGCCATCCCTTTTGAGTTATCTAGTCTGACTTTTAATCAAAATGTTCCTCACTGTTATCTATACTGTCTTCTTCTCAGTCAGGATCTTCTACTGGGAAATCTGTGAGGAAATCTGCTACTGCTTAACCCTTTATAGAGTGTCGTGGTTCAAAATGGATGTCGTGCTCGCCAAGCGTGACCGACCATGTTTGTATTCGTCTGGATTTTTCCCATTTGGATAAAATCTCTCGTAAAGGGTAATTTGTCACCACTCGAACCGAGTGTGCTTGAAAATGCTGTCTCAACATTTGTGATGTGTATACGAGAGCTAAGAGCAATTTCTCGATCTTGGTATGTCGGGACTCTACAAGAGTGAGAGTCTTACTGGTCAAATAGACAAGTTTTTTTATCCTCCCATCAAGTCTAATGAGGACAGAACTTAACAATTCTTCGGTAACCGCAAGATATATTGTGAGATCTTCCCCATCGTTAGGTGTATTTATCACTGGAGGTGATCCCAAGTAAAGTTTGAGCTCCTGAAGTGCTGCTTCATATTCTGTTGTCCACTCGATCTCGAGATCCTTTTTAAACTTCTATTTTGTTATCCCTTCATGTAAAAGGTTAAACAACCATCGACATCGATCTGAAGACTTTGAAATAAAATAATTTATTACGATGATCTTGCCCGTCAACTTCTGTTCGTCTTTCTTTGTTTTCTGCGAAGGCATAGATAGTAAAGCGCGAATACGATCTGGGTCAACTTCTATACCTCTCTTACTGACTAAGTGTCCCAAGAACTTTCCTGACTGGACCCCAAACTGGCAATTTTCAGGGTTAAGTCTCATCTTATAGGAACGGAGAATGTCAAAAGTAGTGTGCAAGTTTGTGATATAGTTCTCCTTTTTAAGGCTTTTACACAAAATATCATCAATGTAGACTTTTATCATTTTTCCGAGATAATCTTTGAACATTTATGTCATCAACCATTGATAATCTGCCCCAGCATTCCTGAGACCGAAAGGCATGACCTTATAACAGTATTTTGTTATAAAAGACGTCTTCTCTTAGATATCAGGTAGCATAGGTATCTGATTATATCCTGATGCGGCATCCATCATGGGCATGATTTCGTGTCTCGCAGTAGAATCGAGCAGATGGTTGATAATAGGAAGTGGAAAACTGCTATTTGGAGTATGTTTATTGAGGTCTGTGAAATCCATGCATACTCTAATCTTGCCGTTCTTCTTTGGGACTGCCACAATGTTCGAGATCCATTCTGGGTAATTTGCCTTTCTGATAAAGGCAACTTTAATAAGTTTGTCGATCTCTTTATTTACTTCTCCTCGGAGTCTCGGTACTAAGGTCCTCTGCTTCTGTTTGACAACTTCAGCTTTATCTTTTAAATTGAGTTTGTGGCAAGCTAGATTGGGATCAATACCCGGCATTTCATGAAATGTCCAAGCGAATACATCACTATTGTCTTTAAGGAACGGAATGAGGACATCTTGTTCTGCTATTATCAAAAGAGTGCCAATGTATGTTCCTCACTTTTTGCCACTGATTTTGATGTACTCCATTGTTTCTGTGCTTGGCAGTTGGTTTTCTGTAAAGTTTACTGTATAGCTTTTTATAACTTTTCCTGCTATTTTCTGTAATTGTTATGCGAGCTGTGGTTCTGAGGATTATGGGACGATGACGACAAAATTTTCACATGCTCGAGCGAGGTTCTGACTTCCTTTGATCTCGTATACGCCGCTATTCCACTCAAATTGCAGTACTAAATGATAGGCGGATGGAATAGCTTGCATATTGTGTAACCAACAGCGCCCCATTATCCCCAAATAATGGGATTTTGTATTGATAACATAAAAGACAGTGTCAAGCATCACAGGTTCTGCCGTGATAGGAAGTATAATCTTTCTTACATGTTCTTCTCTAGAGTTATTAAATCCACAGATAACAATGTCACTGGGCTGTACCTTATCGGCCAGCCCCATCTGATCAATCGTGCTTTGAAAAAATAATTCAATAGAACTTCTAGTATTTATCATCATCGTGTGAAGCACCATGTTTCACATTTTCAGCATGATCACCAAAGCATCACGGTGAGGATAGTTGATGTGACGAACATCACAGTAGTCGAAAGAAATTCCTATTCGTTGAGAGCTGGAAACGGGAAGTAAATGAGCTTCTTTGTCTTTCATGGACAGATCGTGACATTGGCTGACCCGTCGTCTCTTAGTTCTGCTCGATTGGTTGATGATCTGGGTCTTAGCGAAGTGGCAGAGCGACATATGGTATAAGTGTTTCTCTCCCGCCGGCTCTTTGGTTTGTACAGAATCTGTAGGAAGTTTGTAACTCCTATTCTTATAGCTTCGAGGTCTACAATGTACTCATGTATTTGTCTGCCAGCGAAGATATACTCCAACAACCGCTGTAAGGTAAAGCAGTACTCTGTTTCATGATGTCTGACCTTTTGGTGAATGCAATATGGTTTGTTCTCAATGGGTTGAAGATATTGCGAATTACGGAAGAAACGATCCTTATGAAGTATAGGATAAATGTTGGCTATGATCACATTCATCTTAGGAAGGCAAGGATTGGGCAAGTTAGTCCCCTATCGAGGTCGCTCATAGTTAGATTTTTTTTGTTTCCAGTCTCCTCCCTGATCGACAGTAGGATTAAAGTCCTGGCTGGCTGACTGATCTCGAGCTGTTAATGTTGATTTCTGGGGTTTCTGTTTGTCAGACACCATTCTTTCCAGTCGATATAACCGTTGGCCATTTTGATCATGTCTTCCAGAGTTGTTGGTTTGTCGAGGACGAGGTATTCCTTCGCCCTTTCATCAGCAAGTAACGCATTGGTGAAAGCCAAAATGGCAATCTTCTGGTTGAGTCGATCTAATTTTTGAGCTAACTCCAAGAACTTCTTAGTGAACATCTCGTACTTTTCGCCTGGCATCTGCTTAAAGCTGAAAAGAGTGTATAGATTCTCTTCTTTGTCTCTGTTGTGTGAGTAATTCTTAAAGAAGAGTTCTCGCATTTATTCAAAAGTTGTTATTGATCCTTCAGGTAGTGTGTAGAACCATCACAGAGGTTCTCCAGACAAGCTGGTAGGGAAAAGCCGGCAGAGAATGTGGTTGGATGTGGAATGTAGGCCTAAAGCGTCCTGGAACTCTTAGATGTGCTCCACTGGCTGGATATGTTTCTTTGTATTTGCGGATCTTCGGAGTATGGAACCCGGTGGGGACCTCGCCATCTAATAGCTCCTGTGCGATCGGGTTCTTCTATAATCTATTGTGGATTCCTTTAGTCAGAGCCTAAGCTTCGAGTATTTTTTTGATTCGTCTCTCAATATATTCCTGGGTCATGTATTATCGAGCTGCGGTGGTCGAGGGGTGACACGTCCCTCTTCAGGATTATATCCGCTACTCCCTTCACTTAGACGTTCTTTTCCTGGAACTTAAACTCATCAAGGCAGATTTTTAATCTGTCTGACTCCCGCTGGGCCGCCATCTACTTCATGGTGGACCTCCAGAATCGGGACGAGTTCCATTTCCTATTAATAATGGTTAGATCGAAGCACACCTTCTACATAATTGCCTTTCAAAGGAGGTCTTATTCTGTCGTGAATGGAAATTTGTGAGCCTTCAGGTTGTATGGCCTTGTTCTTCTGGGCGGGGACTTGCTGACCCTGTAGAACCTTCAGTGCGTTATGTATCCTTGCCAGCTGTTGCTCTAAAGTAGCACGTCTTTCTATTTCAGAATTTAAGGTGGCCCGCAGATCTGCTAGCGCGGCATTTTCTTCTGCTTGAACTATTAGGGTGTCTGACCTGGATGTGGCATTTTGAAAGGAGATGATTAACAGTTTTTAAGATAATGGGTTTGAGAACTTTGGTTCCCAAAGATGGCGCCACATGTAATAGCCTAATTTCGGGATCTAGACTTAGCCTTTACACCATATATAATCAGAACGCTTAATAATAACTAACGCAAAATTTTAGCATGGAAAACCTTTGAATATGTTAAAAACCATGACCTCTCTTGAGGATTTCAAAAAGAGAGAGAGAGAGAGAGAGAGATGTTATTGAGAATGCTAGCTATTACAATGAGCACTATGAATCTATAGAGTTTTAGAGAAGGGATTCTTCAGTATCGAATTACCTGTCCTTAATCTGTAGTTCTATGGTTCTATTTATAGGTCTCATCATATGACCGTTTGACGACTATTAATATTCTTAATGGTGAACGTTACAAAGTAGATGTAAGATATTTTTTGACCAGATGATGTAACGTCCGAACCTCTGTTACTGTCCAATGACTCTATTGATAACTATACACTTTCGTACATCGAACTGCAGACGTGGAGGTCAAAATTGATTACTCAAACTGGGGAATATTAAATATGTGTTTAGTAGTATTTTATGTATGCTGACGAGGTCGAGGATGAAGCTTTGAGTCTGAGGTACGAAATAAGCTATTATAAGATGGTTCTCAACCAATTGGGTTCTTAGCTTGGGCTTGGACCCAACTCCTAACACTCCCCCTTGGGGTATTCCATACTAGGACGAGTTGCCTCATTAAAACCTCTACCTAGCAAAACCCCTTGAGCAAAAAGTTATGCAGGGAAAGAGTATAATCATATGCCTTGTATGGGTTGTGGACACGTATATGTTGCCTCATTAAAACCTCTAGCCAGTAAAACCTCCTAGGATAAAAATTGTGCTATCAGGAAAAAGAGTACAACACGCATGTATCTACCTCAGGTTGGGACTACTCCCCCTGACGTCGATCTCGCTGAGATCTATCACACTTAGATAATAAATCATGTAAACTTTGCATACCGATTCCATGAACTAATCTCTTGAACGTAGGATATGCAAGAGCCTTTGTGAATAGATCAGCCAGGTTGTCTTTTGAATGGACTTGAACAACGTCGATCTCATTCGTCTTCTGCAACTCGTGTATGTGGAAGAACTTTGGTGAAATATGCTCCATCTTGTCACCTTTAATAAATCCACCTTTGGCTTGAATGATACAAGCTGCATTGTCTTCATAAAGTATCGTCAGTTTATCATGGATAGAATTCAGACCGCAACTCCAGTTGATGTGGTTGATCATAGACTGTAAGCAAAAACATTCTATGTCGGCTTCATGTAGTGCAAAAATCTTTGCGTGGTTTGAAGATGTAGTAACCATCGTCTACTTCACTGATCTTCATGAAATCTTAGTATTTTCATTCAAGAATACATAACCCGATTGTGATCGGCCTTTACGTGGATCTGACAAATATCTTGTATAGGCGTATCCTATAATTTCTCGTTTGCCAAGCTGTGGATATAACAAACCCCAGTCTTTCATGCCGATGAGATATCTCAGAATATGCTTGATCTCATTCCAGTACCTTTGGGTAGGAACCGAACAATGGAAAGCCAAACAGTTCACTGCGAATGAGTCATTGGGTCTAGTATACCCAGCTAACTATAGCAAAGCACCTCCTAGCTATGGCACCACGGCCCTAGGAGTTTCTCTACCCATTAGGATGGTGGAAGATGTTGTTGTCCACACCCAAGTATTGGACGCGCAATAAAAGACTAAGCACCGTGTGCTACATCCATATCGAAGTGTTAGATAACTCTTCTGATATATATTGATTGGTGTATGAGTGCCACTATCAAGATGTTCAATCTGTAAATTGAGACACTATTGATTTCCCAAGGTCTTATATTTCGAATTCCTTCCCAAGGTATTCAGTGGCTCTTGTGATCTCCCCCGGAGGTCTAATGATATCCAAATCATTACGTACACTGTTATGATGATACTGAAGCTAATTTATGTATAAGAATGCATGGACATATAAAGATATTTGCAAAGTCCTTGACCTACAAATACTCAGTCAACTATGTCACATGGGCCCGTTGCTTCAAGTTAATAATAACTTTTCTAGTTTTATTACGTACGCACCACGTGTGTCGGGCTTAGTTGCTTCCAGAAGCTTATACCTTCCCATGTAGCTTCATGTATATATCCGTATCTAGTTTCCCATATAGATACGCAGTATTTACATCTGACGCATGTCTGCCTTGTCCCCGATAACTTGACAAACTGATAAGTACTAAAACATTATAGCGTCCATAACCGGGTAATAGGTCATACTACAATCAATGCCAGATCTCTTAAAGATTTCTTGGGCAACTAGTCTTGCCTTGACCAAATTATCTCTCTGAGTTAATTGTGTTTCCGTACCATTCCCATTTATAACCAATAGATTCAATAGTATCATTTCGTATTATGCATAAGCTAAGTTTCACTTGGATTCTTGATACCTACTTTTGTTAATGTACAACAACACACAGCCATTTACAATAAGTAGTTCTGAATCCTTATCCTTGATAGCGAGCACAGCAGCGAATATGAATACCTTGTAAATGGGTAGTTCCATCCTCGATGAACCGATTACACCATTAGTCATATTTGTCCCTTAATCTGTAGCTCCCCGGCTCAAAATACTTTCTTCCAACGGTGTTTTGCACTAAGCGAGAGCCTCAGATTTGTTTGCGGTACTAATTCCCCTGGAACGTTCTGCTGCGGTACTAGTTTCCCCAGAATGTTCTGCTGAGTAGGTGTATTACTTACAGGTACAGACACTTATGGTACTTCAATAGTGCCTATGAATGCATCTAGAAAATCATTTACAATCTATTGGAGGTTTGAAATCCGTTGAACCTTATTGTCACCTAACTTATCTATAGGGATCTAGATGAGACAACGATGGTATTTTCCAAGACCTCTTGGAAACATCTTCAGTATTGACTGTCATTTCTCCCACCAATGCTGGGAATATCGTCTCATCAAAGTGATAATTATCTGCCCTGCCGGATATACGTCGCCAGTGGGTCCAAATATCTAGTAATAAATACGAATCGTAACCCACATAATACCAGGCTGACGCTAAGGGTCCCATCTTCATATATTGTGGTAGGATTGGCACCTGTACGGAACATCCAAATGTTCATCGATGAGCGATACCAGGCTCTGACCTAGTTACTAGTCACTTTTAGGAAAAATAATTTGATGATTTGCTGAGGGATGAACCCTGATCAGTGTTGTAGGAACAAGAATGCATATCCTATACACTAGCTGGAAGCTGTGATCATAATAATAGTGGCCTAGCAATTATCCGAAATCGCTGGATTAGATTATCTGCCAATCTTGAGTTGGGTATGGTAAGGGGTACTCACGATGCTCAATCATCTATCCCATTTAGCAGTAAAATAATCATCAAAAGCCTGTGAGTCCAACTCCTAATCCCCCGTCAAGTCGCATCGATCGACTTGGATCGGTTAATCCAGGAACTGAGCCTGCGATCGAATGATCTAAGTGAGAAGTCGTGCTAACGTTGCATTCTTATAACCATCTCCTAGATGCGTCTTTTATGACCATAAATATTTAAGTGTGCCACTATGTGGATGAAAAGGTCCATGATAGACACGTAATATTTATGTGCACAACTCCTAAATTTATATCTATCTAGTCATTTATTAAATAAATGTGGCACTAATAGTGTTTTTGTTTGTATTTACAAAAATCGGTCACATGATAAACAAGTCGTACAATTTTCTGGTTTTTAACGAAGAACAAGGGTGATGCACTCCAACAATGATTCTCATTTGAAGTTGTCAACCAAAGGCCCGTGCATGGAAGCCCATTGAAGAGAAATAGATATATATATTATTCTCATGAGTTGTAATGCATGAATTTAGGCATTGCTTAGGGGATTTTATATTAATGGTAATTTTTAGTAACCCTTCATAAACTCTATAAATAGAAGGGGAATCCTACCCATGATAGAGCATATTGGAGAGTGTCAATCAAAGTTTAATAAGCAATAAAGTTCTTGTTCTTGTTCTTGCCTTTTTACTTTTATCATAGTAATAGTAGCAGGGCAATGATCAAAGGGATAAGTAGCTAATCTTCTTAGCCAAGGCTAGAGGAAGCTCCACCCAATATAGCCTCAGTGTAGATGTGTAGCTTAGCTAGAGTAATTACTTTATCTTTATCCTGGAATATTGCATATTCGTATTCCTTCATCCTAAGCTTGACCATAGCTAGGATTAGGAGGAATAATGAATCTATGTAACCATCTTGTTGGACCATAACAAGATAGGTTATGAACATGGAGAAGATAACATAATCCATACTTATCAGCCGGACCATGGTTGAGTAAGTTGGTTTATGGGTAGTTCCCAATTACCAAATCTCTTGTATTTTTTAATGTATTGCATATGCCCGACCAAAGATATGCAATACGGGAACTCGTAATTTACTTTAATTATTTATGCTATCTAAATGGTTACAAAGGGTGGAATGGAATCGACGCCTTGGTTTCTACTCCAATTTATCTTGTAATTTGTTTCGTTCTTCTTTTTATTTCAAAACCTACACAAACTCGTTGTTATTGGATAAAACTAGTAGCTCGAAGTATAATTCGCACCACAAGTCTCTTGGGATACGACCCCGCTTTCCTTTGTACTCAACGGTACACCGTGCGCTTACAGGTCTTTTAAGATGTTGGTTTATAATCGACCAGTCTACATGGGTCTCCATGGATGCGGTTGGAGCAAAGGCTGGAGATCCCACTCCACCTTGGTCATAATAGACTTTCTTTGAAAGCAAGCGTTACACGTACACTATCTGGATCTTCTCTTCTTTCAAGAAAAGTTGAGATGTAGCCCCAATAATCCTCCTCGTTGTCCCAGCCGAAGAAGTGTATTGGAAACCATTCCAATAGTGTGTGTTAACCTTTAGAGATAGAGTGAATACACAGAACCTTGTCTGTCATTTTCTTCGATAGTCATTATGTGATAAACATTATCATGTATCTCCCTAAACTAAGTAAAATCCGGCTAGATTTACTAGTTTATAAAGTAAATTAGATACTTTGTATTGTACCGTTAGAGAGTAATAGCGCGACGCACTCAGTGTGTTCTATCATATTACTTGTGCCAATGATATTCGTGTCATCCCCGATGCACAAGGTTAGACAAGAAATATATGCATAACTCAAAAGGATCGAGTGTGTGGTACTAAATGTGTCTGAGACATATGCAGCCACTCATCCAATTATCGGCCATGCTCAATGAGCTGAGAGAGACTAAATGTGTTTGAGACATATGCCGCCACTCGTCTAATTATCGGTCATGCTCAATGAGCTGAGAGAGCCATAGGCAGGTTGTATGTAGTAGATCAACTATCATACATTGAATTTAACTACTTCCCAAGCAATAAATTTGAGTAATCACAATTTAGAACAAATGGAGAATCTCATGTATGTCACGAGCACTGCATTAAAATATAAATTATATATTCCCAACAAAATCAAAAATACTGACAACAAAAAGTAAATCAAGTCCGTCGAGACAAGAAACTACTAGTGTTCTCTCTAATGTGACATCACTTGTCTACTGAGATACCATTACAGATTACTCCGTATGTCAATCCATGACGGCATCAGTGTCGTCAAAAAAGTCTGACACTGCGAACTCTACAGAGGTAGAGTTAGTGTCAACAACTACCTGGTAGGTTTGGACTCTGTCATCTGTAGCCACCCGTGGTGCAAGGCATTCCCGTGCCCAGTGTCCTGTGCCACCACAGTTAAAGCAAGTAGATCCCTGATCTAGCTTCTTCTCCTTCTTCATATTGCCTAGTGTCCAGGATTTCTTAAATCTTTTACCTCTCTTAGGGCCAAAGGGTTTATGGTTCCCACCCTTCCAATATCCCTGGTATCCTCCCCTGCTCCTTCCATATCTTCATCCTTGGCGTGCAAAGTTGTTTCCCCAAAACATAACATTGTTTAACGCAGGCAACAACGCACTCCTTGAAGGCCGCATATTATGATTCTTCATCAGAAGTTCATCGTTCTGCTCGGAGAGGAATAATGCCTGAATTAAGACTACATGACTCTTCAAGTTCTTTTGCCGATAATGCCTCTAAATCGTAATATTTCTAGCATGGAAGGTTGATAGAGTCTTCTCTATCATTTCAACATCTGTGACTTTCTTCTCACACAGCTCAAGTGTAGAAGTGATTTTATGAACTGCTGAATTGTAATCAGCGGCCGACCTAAAATCTTAGAACCTAAGGGTGTTCAATTGGTGCATCTCTTTTGGGAGCATAATGGGGTTATGATGACCATAACGCCCCTGCAAGCTTGTCCATAAGTCAGCTGGTTCAACCTTGTTGAGGTATTCAGTCTTCTGATCATCCTGAATGTGATGACGGAGGATAAACAAAGCCTTTGCTTTATTCATGGGATCTTCCTTGTTGCCAATGACGATGGTCTACTGCAGACCAAGTGACCTCAAGAAGAAGTCGGCATCAATGCACCAAGTGAGGTAATTGGCTCTAGTGAGCAACAATGGTGGAAATTCAACATTTTTGAGTGTCGCAGACATCAGTAATGCAAGATATAGATTATAATAAGAGACAATTCTTGATAAATATATCAATTGCGTGAAAGATAGATCATAGTAGTTAGAATAAAGCTAAAAAAATGATTCTTAATCATATTATAGGTGAACCCTTTTCATATTCTAAAACTCATAAAATTCTTTTATAATAATTAAATCCTAAATTTTACCCTGTAAAAATGACGATCTTAATCTTAGGTGCACGTTTTAATATAATCTTAACCAAGATTGATATTCAAAACCACCAGATGTGTACATTCCTTATGAAATCCTTTTGAAGTACATGATCTCCAATCATTACCAAAGGCAATTCATAGTATAGAAATCAGTGATTCTCAATTATTATTTATAGGTGAACCTTGTTCATATCCTATAAAGCGTTAAATCATAAATTTATCCTGTAAAATGGTGATCTTAATCGTAAAGTGCGTTTAATAGAGTCTTAGCCAAGACAACTATTCAATACCACTAAATGTGTATTTTCCTTATTCTGAGAACTAGGGTGTTTTAAGCCCTCAAGTTCTAGAAAGGTATGTATATTCTAGCCAAATGATCAATTTGCTACGAATATGAGGGATATTAGATGCTTAGCTGACAAGTAGTTCCATCCCGAAGTCAGCTGGGTTCACAAGATAGGTTGATTAGGCCTGTCTTTCAGCTAATATTTTAAGGTACTATAGGGTGCTATTAATGCTTATATACCTCTAAATGTTATGCATGTAACATCTAATTGCACCTAGATACGAAAAATTGGTTTCTCAAACACCAAGTTTTTATAAATAAGACTAAGCCAATTTCCAATTGAGCTCGAGTTATTTGTCCTTGACAATTATCTATGATTTAGATATGACTCATAGTCGTATGCTAAATTAGTCTTGGTTTCGTATTATCAGTGATCCTTGATCAAGATAATTAGTATCCTAGAAGCATACCAGTAATATCCTATTAGTTATCGTAAAGATACTTAAATAGGTATTGCACCATGTACTTATATTACATATAAGTGAGCCAATGCTCCTATACGAAGCACCTATTCCCAAAAAAAATTAAAAAATAATTTGCATAAAAAAAAACCAAAAAGGGGTCTCCCACGGAGTAGGTCTAGTCAATAAGAATTTTTCAAAAAAATTGGGCGCAATTTGACCAAAAATTAGGCTATTAATAGCCATTTTAGTGTCTAGACCGGTCTGACTCGGTCTGGGTCAAGGCCTAGACCAGGTTGACATGGTCTGAACCGACCTAACTCGGTCACACGTGCACCAGACGTGTCACACACGTCACACACGTCGCTGCCACGTGTCATCGCCGGGGAATATTCTGGTGGCCGGCAAAGATTATTTCAGTGACCGACCAAAATTTCAGCGTTCGGTCTCCGGTGACTGCCACATAGGGCATGTGCATTCCCCACGTGTCATGCACATGCCATGCATGCCACACGTGCCACGCACTTACCACCTGTCATCGATACATGTCACTGCTGACGTCACTATGGATAAGTATGACGTCATAATAAATATTTTTAAAAATTAAAATCTTGATGACGTCATCGACCAAAAAACACCCATTTTTCCCGTGAAACTGTCTAGTTTCAACGAGCTATTTCTGGCGATTGAGACATCCCCCAGAGATGTGTCATATATCGTTGGAAAGCTCTCGGAGCAGGCTATCCAACCAAAGTAATTTTGCCTCCATCCGATCTCCACAGTGAAAGATATACACGTTTGAAAACAGCCCATTAACAAGGGTAAAAACCGTAATTTTTGAATCCGAAAAAATAGGGAAAAATATGTTTTCAAAACATGATGATCTATGATATATTATAGATCTGAATATAGGTATACAAAAAATCGTAAAATACCCCTTCTCCTGATCGCTTGGTTTCCGTAAAATCACTTATTAGAATGAAAGATCTGCTTTCCTCGTTCCTAGAGCTTGCGTGCTGATAACGTGTTGGGATATGATGAATCTAGAGCAAAATAATATTAAAGCATGAACAAGAGAGAAAGAGATTTATTGATTATCATAACCGTGTTCTCTATATATAGTACAGTGATACATATAAGCAACCTAGAACAGATTCCCTATTCTACTATAACTCTTCCCATAACCCTATTGGGCCTATGGGTTTGTTAGGAGTCTGTATAGGACACCCCAACCCTGTTGGATTACTAGCTTGGGTTTGGACCCAACTCCTAACAGTCACTTCCAAAAGCCTATGAGGAGAAGAGACCAAGGTTGGGCTTGAAAGAGCCCAATGCCATACTGAACCCAAATTCGGCATCCCTTCTGCATTTTGTGTACGGTATCTGTTCGGCTTAAGCCTAATGCTTAATCCAATCTTATTTGAGCCCCATCACGTTACAGTACATATAACATCCAAGTCGCTTCTACAATGGTTAATACATCGAGTTAAAACCGCTTGGTCTCTGAAGTTTTCCGAGCAAAATTCTCCTTTACCTCGACCCCCTCTCAAATTTTCACCGATACATTTGAACTACTTTTAAGTATGACTTAAGTTTGGGTTTTGGTACATCATCTTACCCGAAACCCGAACCCGAACCCGATAGATCTCCAATCGGCTCAACATTTTGTCAGACGCTCCTCTCCAGTAGTCAGTGATTCTCAACTATTTAATTTGTTTTCAGACAACTAACGGCTCTATGAGTCACTCTCACTATTTAAATCAAACTCCTCCCCAACGGTAACCTTCACCTTACTAAGCTAAAACATCTCTAGATCTCTCTCGACTCTAATGGCGTCCTCCGCGAAAGTCCAGCACGTACCCAAAGCTTCCTCGGACGAGTTGCTACGTAAGTTTGCGGAGTTAGAATCGGAAAGTTGTAGCAAAGGTTCGATAAAGAGAGATTTACAGTTAGCCAAACGACAGAAAAGAAACCAAACAAAGCACGAAAACAGTGACGATAATAAAGAGTGCCCATTGTCGTCTAAGACGGGAAATCGATTAGTGGAGAGGAAATCACTTCTCCCTGCTCGGAGTAGTCGAAAATCAGCGTCGCTTCGACAATTTGGGAAGGAGAAAACTAGGGAGGTCAGGAGTAAATCCTTCTTGGGAACAATAGAGAAGGTAAAAAAAACTAAATCTCTTATCGCATTTTAATTTTTAGCTTATCAACATTACGAATTGAACTGATTTTTGCCATTTGATCATTTAGGAATATTTTTTCGATAATGCACATTGGTATGACAAATGTATTGTATGTTTGTATCGTTTTGCAGACATGGCGTAAAACGGTGGAAGGTGCTTCGAGGGTATTCATGGAAAAGCATTACAATCGGCATAAACGACTGAACAACATTGTTTAATTAGTTCTAGCTCTTGCCTATGTGTTCTATTTTACGATTATTATTGTTATATGATCTACAACAATTACTGGTTGATGAAGGTGTAAATCGTCAAATTGACCTTATCTATCTACTTGAACAAAAATGAGAAAAAGTTTACAACTTTCTTCTTCTTTACAGATGTACAGGTTTTGTAGCTATGAAAATTGAGTCTCATGTGATAATGTCACATGTTTAACCTTTATTATGAAAATATAAAGCCAGATCGCAATCTCGACAACACGTAAACAAAGGGGACGTGGTGGTGGTGGTCGCTATAAAATAATTTTCTAAACTATGATCAATATTAGTTCCTATTGATTAAGGACGTGGGGTATTATGATCAAAGTTTTTGTGGTTTGGGAATTGAAATTCATCAGCATTATTGAAAGAAAAAAAAAAAAAAAACACTAAAGAAGTTCCTTGACAACAATAGTGGTTATAGATAGAGCAAGAGGTCCAACCCCATCACCTTATGACCCAAGAGGTCACAACAAAAGAAGACAAAAGTTGTGGTGTAGACATCAACAAATAAACCAGAGTGGCATATTCGTAAATAAACCGAATATCTCTCTTAAGAGAGAGAGAGGTCACAGTCACCCACACGGTTCTCACTTGCGTACTTTCCTCTTCAAGAGGGAAACAAAATAAAACTCAAAACCCTAATTCTCTCTCTCTCAATTCCCTAAATCTCTCTCTAAAGACCAAATTCTCTCACTTTTACAGATCAATTCATCTCTCCTACTGTTTCCAGAGGTTTCTCTGAACCCAGTGAAGCTTTTTTATGCTCAATTTGACTCACTGTCACTCTAGAAACCCTAATTTTTGGTTTTTCTTCACTTCAAACTCCATTTTCATTGAATTTGGGAGAATTGGGTTAGTATTGGTAGATCGATTGGTGTAACTTTTGGGTCTCAACAGAGGCTCAATTTAACTGTCTATCAAGTGTAGAAACCCTCATTTCTATTGGGATTTGGTTACCCTTTTGGGGTATTGTTAAAGGGTTTTGGCGATCTTGTCTGAATTTTAAAGGGTTTGTTTGTGGAGGAAATGAGGGATGTTTTCATGGCTGGCAAGGATTGTATCGGCTTGTTTACGACCGGTCCGGCGGTACGCACGTATGAACAAGGATGATGAGGGAGAAGGGAGAGACGATGGGTTGTTATGGTATCGAGATATTGATCGACATTCTCTTGGGGACTTCTCGATTGCTGTTGTGCAAGCGAATGAGAATCTTGAAGATCATAGCCAAGTTGAGGTTGGGAGGGATGCGGTTTTCGTTGGTGTTTATGATGGGCATGGTGGTTATGAGGCTTCTCGGTTTGTCAGGGATAATCTCTTTGGTCATCTAATGAGTATGTATTAGTTTCTCTATATATGTATTAGTAGCAGTGATTGTGTACATTTAAATTATAGGAATAGTGATTTGTTGTTATCGGATTAAGTGTCTGTTTGGATCATCGTTACGTGGTGCAAGTTTGATATAGTAGTAGAACTAATGGGTGTTCCTGTTTACCACATAATGTTTTAATGAATGTTAGTCATTAAAGCACTCTGAGATATCTTATAATTACATTTTGGACGACTGAGATCTGTAGATTCCACGTCTGAAAGAATACCGTAAATGATACAAGTATTTTGTTTTTCTTAGATTGGATTTCCCTATATGGCGATATCTGATTGCTGATGTATATGTGAACCAAAGATACTCTTAGTGGCAATTAATCTATTTGTTTGTTATGATCTAACACTTTCTCTCTGTATGTAAGCACAATTCATTGCTTGATTTTATTTGTGATATCCTTGAGATCAGTGTTTCAGAAAACATATATCAGATTTTGCTTGTGTTTTTTTGAATTCTAGTGTCATTACTAAATGGTTTTGTGTACATTTTGAGTTTACTCGTTTGTTTGGCGTTTTCATTTCTGTTTTCAGGGCTCGCTCGAGAAAATGGAAGTATATCTGAAGGTGTTGTTAGGAATGCTTTTTTTGCAACGGAGAACGCATTTCTTACTCTTGTGCGCAGGACATGTGGAATAAAACCGTTAATTGCTGCAGTTGGGTCTTGCTGTTTGGTTGGAATCATCTGGAGAGGAACATTATATATTGCTAATTTGGGAGATTCTAGAGCTATCTTAGGTTCTTTGGGTAGGTCGAAGAAAATTGTTGCAGAGCCCTTAACCAAGGATCACAACGCAAGTATGGAAGAGATTAGGCAGGAAATGAAGTCCTTACATCCGGACGATCCAAATGTTGTAGTTTTAAAGCAGGGGGTATGGCGTATCAAGGGGATAATTCAGGTTAGCTCTTTCAACTTACATTGTAATTATCAAACTCAGGTGTTGAAATATCACGTAGTGCCTGTTAGAATATCTCATGCATTCCTACTTCCACTTGGAAAATGAGGAATTTCTTGGACAAGTTAATCTGATACATCAATTAATATTTTATTTGATACTAATACTACAAAAAGGTATATTAACTGTTATCAATTGTCTTATGGTAACATGGTAGGAGAAAGTCACTCAAACACTTACATAAGAAAGAGATGTTAAAGATTGATAATGAATCATGCATGCGGACCAACTAAACAAGAGAACTTGTACAAATAATTCCTGTAAATTGTGTTGACTAATTTACCCAACCAATGTGCGCCCCTGTACTAGCTGTCACACATTCATTTGTATGCATTCGGTGATTTTTGTGAATTTGAAATTATGAACTAGAATTAGTCAGTGATGGTCTTTGTATTTACTGAATAAAGGTATCTAGATCTATCGGTGATGCATATTTGAAGAAGCCAGAATTTACTCTTGATCCATCATTCCCACGTTTCCGGCTCTCAGAACCACTTCGCCGGCCTGTATTATCAGCAGAACCATCCATATATACTAGATCTTTACGACCAGAAGATAAATTTGTTATTTTTGCATCTGACGGACTTTGGGAGCACCTGACAAATCAGCAAGCCGCTGAGATCGTGCATAATTTTCCGCGAACAGTAAGTATTCTAAACCTCCTATGCACTTTTTTGGAATCTATTATGTTTAAAATAAATTGTACACGTTCAAAATTGTTAGTTTTACGATCACTTTATATTAATATACATCATTAAGTGCTAGAATGGGGCGAGGGGAATCTAAAGTTGAAAACACCAGGAGTGCAAGTCTTACTTGGGCCATAAATGTGTTCATAGTCTAAATATCGGTTAATGTTTCTACTTCTCAATTATTCTTCTTTTTCTTTCTTTTTTCTTAATGTGTTGTAGGGAATTGCTAGAAGACTGATTAAAACGGCTTTAACTGAGGCAGCAAGGAAGAGAGAGATGAGGTATGATGATCTAAAGAAGGTTGAAAAAGGAATACGTAGATTCTTCCATGATGATATTACTGTTATAGTCGTCTTCATAGAGCATGATTCGGTGGGTCAAAAGATGGCAGTGCCTGAAGTGTCAGTTAAAGGGTTCATCAACACAGTTGGACCATCTGATTTTTCTATTCTGGATGGAGTGGGTTTGAGTTAAAGGTATTCTGCATGGGCAGTTACGCACGGAGTGATTAAACCACCTGAGGTTCTTGTTTGATTTTCTTTTTTGCGTCTACAAATTTTATATTGATTGTTTGGTTTCTTTCTAAAAATTTTTGGGTACTTTTTTTATCTGTTGCAAGTTGAACCTGTTCCCATTCCTCACCGTATTTTGTTTCCGCCAGTCTTCCCCCATTGTGGGTTTAGTTGATTGGTGTCCATCCAATAAGGCTCTACTTTATCAAAATCTACTAGTTTCTCCATTATGATATGGTAATTCTCTAGTATACTTATCTGCTAACTTGATATTCAATTTCCCTCTTGGTTCCTGCAGTGATATTAAGGCATTTGACTCTTAATTGCATTGATTGTTTGTCCATTGTGAGTAACATGGTTTTCTTGGACCATGATAATCCCGATTTTGATTCAGACATTATATTAGCCAGATCGTTTTTGACGTGGGTGAACGGGTTGCTATCAATATCTCGAGTTTGGAAAAAATTGAAAACAATGGAAAATTGTATCTAACCGAATCACTTTTTGTTACCTTCTCAGTCCGAACTTTCTATACTTGAAATGGAAATACCAAAAAGAATTGCTATATGAGAGTAATAAAAGAATAACGGACATCAATTGTTTTGCAGTGCACCTAATACAAATTTCCCTACATTTCTTAAATACAAATTCTTGATTGCCAATTTTTTTTTCTTCAACACCATTTGTACCACCAATTACTTCTCCGATTGCATCAGGGAGGTTTTCAATATTAGTAGTCTTTAGATCATGATATTGGATGTCTTAAGCACCCCTTGCTTGAATTTGTGACCTTCCCTTGATTAAGCATTGACCATTCAAACATCCCAAGAACAAGACTCAAATCTTTCAACTTCTCCTCCAATGTTCCCTCCCCATTCCTTAAATACTGATATGGTTTCTCAAAGAACATGTTTACAATCTCAAAACTCATATTATCTGCAACTATCAACTCTTCACTTGAAATCTCTCCCTTTGTTTTATTCAAAAATTTCTCCATCTCTATAACTCTCATCTTCTCTACTATCACATCTAACCTTTGCATCAACACCTCAGCTTCCTTCTCTTTCCTCTCATCTACCTTGGAAACACTGCTTAAAACCCAGTCTGCAATTGACTCCAGCGGCTTAAACTCTAGGTTACTATACATGCTTGATGGGTTTTCGAGTTGAATGAATGGTTGGGGTCGGATCTGTATAGTAGTAGAAGTAGTAGTTGTTGGATCAAGGGTGAATGATACTTTGTTGGGTATTCTTTGGTGAACAAATCTTGGTTTAGAGGGGTTGAAGATTAAGATCTTTGGGCGAAAACTGATTAAAGAGGACATGGGGTTCTTCAACAAACCTGAGCATAGAAGTGTCTCCTAGAGGGTTAGAGGCATACTCTTTTATATTAGCAGAGACACAAAAATTGAAACTTTGACTTGGAGCTAGTATTTAACGCCATGAGGGTTAGAAGTGGTGAGATGTTTGAAAACTAACTTTCACACGGTCAAAAGAAAGCGACTATGCCCGAACGCGGCAACATCCAAATTTTGACTTGATCAGATCTTGTGCCGGCTTTCACTAGGACTCTATCTAATAAAAGCATCTCCAATAGCCAATGCCAAAATATGCAAATAGCTACACCCCTGGGCTAGTGTGGTGACTGTGGTCATACCGTTTACGTCTTCTGAAAAATTGGCATATATCAAAAAACACACCACAATGCCACATTAGAGAGAAGTAAATTTTAACATGTTTTGTTAGTTGTGCAACTTATGCTTGTGCCTAGCTTTGACTTGTTTTTAGTTGTAGAGCATCATTGAGAAAGACATAATCCAAATATATTGGCCCCTTTGTAGTTATGATGTAATGCAACACAAATCATAGGCAGATCAAAGAAAATTGTAGAATATTTGATCGCATCTAGGTGTGACATGTTGTAATTAGGTACCTAAGATGATGCTCTCCAACGGATCAGTCGTTCTTTGCAGTTTGAATAGCTCAACATTAGACAGAAAAGTAAATAAGAGAATGTAACCAGACAACACTCTAATAAGAAGAAAATAGTATTGAACAAATTGAATTCCAGGCGCAGGTAGAAGTCACCCACTTCAACATCACTGTCGTGATGTTAAAAAAAGAAAACAAGAAAAGAAAAACACAAACAGCAACCTCTCCGAACATATAAACCATAAACTTTCTTCGTCGTCATTAACTTCTAATCGTCCAAGATCAGAAGCACTTCCTGTGAACAATAGACGGCCCAGATTCATCATACTCAGCCTTTGCTATCCACATCTGCAAACACAAGTAATTTGATAAGTACGGGTTTAAGAAATTCCATACTATCTTATATGATATAGGCGTCAAAACCATGCTCGGTGCACTCCAATCGACTCCCCTGTCTAAATAAGTTAAACATCCGTAGTAGGCATAGGAAGTCAGCCTGTGGCTAGACTTCGCTAGACACTAGAGTTGCACTAAAGGCATAAACAAAATATTAGTACCTGTTGGAAAGTGCTGAGAGACGCTAAGATAGAACCTCCAATCCACACACTGTATTTCCTCTCAGGAGGAGCAACCACCTTAATTTTCATGCTGCTTGGTGCCAGAGCTGTGATCTCCTTGCTCATCCTATCCGCAATTCCTGGGAACATAGTAGACCCACCACTAAGTACAATATTCCCATACAAATCCTTCCTAATATCGACATCACATTTCATGATGGAGTTGTATGTGGTCTCGTGTATCCCTGCAGCTTCCATCCCAATCATGGATGGCTGGAAGAGAACCTCAGGACATCTGAATCGCTCAGCTCCAATGGTGATCACTTGCCCGTCAGGGAGCTCGTAACTCTTCTCCACGGAGGAACTGCTCTTAGATGTCTCTAGTTCTTGCTCGTAGTCAAGAGCAATGTATGCGAGCTTTTCTTTCATGTCTCTTACAATTTCCCGCTCGGCAGTGGTAGTGAAGGAGTAACCACGTTCAGTAAGGATTTTCATAAGGGCGTCAGTGAGATCACGTCCAGCAAGGTCAAGACGGAGAATAGCGTGTGGGAGGGCATAACCTTCATATATGGGAACCGTGTGACTCACACCATCACCAGAGTCCAAAACAATACCTACACAGATAACATAATACAAAAGAATCACTAAATGCTTCAACACAAATTAGAGATTCTTGTCTTCCAAATATATGTGCAAAATCAGTGACATTCAGATAATATATGGGATAATTCTGTAAAATATGTAATGCCATGTCGGTATCGTACCGATCCTGTGCCATTGTTGTACATATGCAATAGTAAAAAATTCTCTAACCAATTTTACGACATTCGGAAGTAGTAAATCAAGTAAAAGGCCCTTCCCTTTTTGACTTTGGGTTGATCATATCGATCTACTGACAGTATGAAGCAGAATACAGTTTCAGTTGTAGACATCTTCCATTTTTGTATGACCCACATTATCTTCTAATTTGTTTAAACAGTAATTATAATGTCCCATAATTTGTTTGTGTAAAACATATGGTCATTTTGCTAGAGAACGTGCCTTGGATGTTTCTTATTCATGTACCCTACTACCAATTGTCCAAATTTATATAGATCCATAAACTGACTCCTTCCTTACTAGTACTCGTATCAATATCTTGAAGTATCTAGGGGCAGGATTCTAATAGAAAATGGTGAAAAAATACATCAACCAAGTGTGCTTTTTTTGGCAAAATACTTTGGGCCCGCACGCACCCCCTATATCATCATATTGCAAGTTAACCAATTTCCATAATTATTGAAACTGCACTACCAAATAAAGAGAAAACCAAAAAAGAAGAAATGAAACTTGAATTGGGTTACTTACCAGTTGTACGACCGCTGGCATAAAGGGAAAGAACAGCCTGGATAGCAACGTACATAGCAGGTGTGTTGAAGGTCTCAAACATAATTTGGGTCATCTTCTCACGATTAGCTTTGGGGTTAAGAGGTGCTTCGGTGAGTAGAACAGGGTGCTCTTCTGGAGCTACACGAAGCTCATTGTAAAATGTATGATGCCAAATCTTCTCCATGTCATCCCAGTTACTAACAATACCATGTTCAATAGGATATTTAAGAGTTAGAATACCACGCTTGGATTGTGCTTCATCCCCAACGTATGCATCCTTCTGTCCCATACCAACCATAACACCAGTGTGACGGGGACGCCCCACAATGCTAGGGAAGACGGCTCTTGGAGCATCATCTCCGGCAAATCCTGCCTGTAATTAAAAATTCACTCCGAAGAATTATTAACTAGACTCAAGTGATTAAAATAATGAAATGATCACTATGATTTTCAAAATTAAGAGTTTATTTAGTACCTTGACCATTCCTGTTCCATTGTCGCATACAAGGGGTTGAATATCGTCAGCGTCTGCCATTTAGTACTGTCTGCTGGAAATAAAAAAAGAATCAACTTGTATTAGAACACGAAGAAAATAAAAAGAAAAATGGCAAGTGTTTATCTAGATATATAATTATGAAACACGTCTATCTATGACTTCTTTATATATCGACTTGATTCTAACCTTATGTAGCACTTGGTTCATTACATTTTTTTCTCGATGTGGACGAATGAGCACATTTTTATATAGAGACATCATTACGGAGTCAGGCCATATTAATCTACATGGAGAAGACCATTTTTACACTTGAAACTAACGACAATATGCATCATTTTAGAGACTACAGTCCTAATTTAAAAGAGATCACTCCACCAAGGATAGTTAACCAAAGTTGTCTAACCTCTCACAGTTCTTAGTGCTAACAAATACACCACCTTTTCCTATATTCACTCTATGGATCTTGCTTGAGACTTGCAACTTCATGTTCAGATCACAATTTTTTTGCAATGTAAAACCTCCCACAAACCAAACACAAAATCACATGCTTACGGTATCAAGTCTTTTAAATACAACCGTTCCAAAAAAAAAAAAGTCTTTCAAATGAATGGTTTAAAGCGTAAGTATTCCCTTCAATTTTGACATCAATTATGTGATTAAAATTCCAAATTTATAAAGAAAAAAAAATTGGAGTACAATACGTAAAAGCCAATGATTATTAATACTTCATGCATAGTGTATACCCTACAGTTTAATAATGAGCGTAGATATGTCCCACAAAAAATAATTGAGCAAGCAAAACAATTGAAAAGATACCAGAAACTTAAACTTCTCAGATAAGAACATTAACAGAAACTAGTTAACAGATCATGACAACTTCAACTTCAGAAAATGATGGCGATATAATATAATAAACATCGCTACAAGAAAAAAATTATTTTGCAAATGATCATTTAGATAAATAAATAAATAAACAATCACTATGTAATAATAAAAAATCCAAATTTCAAACTTTTTTCCAGAAACCAATCTAAAGCGTGAAATTTTACAAACCCCATTTCATAAAACCAAACTTATAGTTCTCAAATCCGAAAACCAATCCCAAATCAACCAGATCTAACATACCCACCAGTACAAATAGATCAACCAATTATAATCCTCAAATCCCACATTTCACTACTCCCAAACACTAACAACACCAAATGCAGATCCATTACAGAAACTAATCATTCACACCCTAATTTCACAATCACACCCCCAAATCTCACACATTCCGATTTCAATCACAATCATACAATGCAAACATGATAAACAATGATCACAACATGATAAACTTACAAATTAAGATCGAAAATTAGAGATTAAAAGAGAAATTGTACCTTCGAAACCCTAGATTTTTTATTTCTTGTGTTGTGAGAGAGTCTCTATTTCTCTCTCTCTCTCTCTGCGGAGCTCGCTCGCCCTTGTATTTTAAAAACAAACTCCACCAAATTATATTTGAATAAAATATCAACCGTAGATTCACTTTATTAAATCTCAACCGTTCGCTTGTGTGATTGAATCTTCTTGGGATTCGTGTACATGTGGAACACAGCTGGGTCCGAGAGTGGTTTGGTGTAAAGATTATTTTGCCCACATCAATATAAACAATCACAGGTAAGTCCTAAACTCTTATTGGTAATTTTGACTATTTTTCTTATGGCCATAAATAGGAAATGAAAATTAAAAAGTGAAAATAAATAAATAATATGAAGTAGTAACGCGAGAGGATGAAACGACATGATTTGAGGGAGACAGACATAAGAGGAGAGATTGGAGAAAAGAGATAGAGAAATGTTGTGCGTAAAGAAGAAGAATGTAGAAAAAGATAGACGAATGTTGAAACTGTAATACCTTTTTTGTGTTTGACAAAATCATTTACCTTTTATATAAAAAGAAAAATGAAAAAGAGATTGAAAACCTCAATATTTGGTATTTTCTATATTTTGGAGACAATGCAGATACCGCATTATAAATATAGATTCCCTCACTTTCTCTTTTGAGGGTCGCAACCTGTTATTTGTTCAAACTAAAATTTGGTAGACAGCTTTCATTTGAAAATACCAAGACACTAAAGACATATTCACTTTGGTAATTGGGAATTTTCCGATATTGATTTGAGATATTAATTTATGACGATGAATAATGGACTATAATTCAAGGGTAAGTTAGTCTTTTAGGCAAAAGTTCCCAAAAGGACAGGAGATGCTTTCTAAATAATTGTGGGGGGCAAGGTTGTCCTAAAAGAAAAAGTACCAGCTCATCTAATACAGGCTGGAAGTCGTGTAAGCCTCTACTTTGTAACGTGCGACAATTGGTGCTTAACACGTGCGAATGGGACCAACAATGACCTGTTCTATAGGAGACGGACCTCCCATTGAACCGGATCAATGATTCAACCAAAACTGGGCCTAGCGCAGTGCTTGTCTTTTAATTTTATTGGACTGGCCAATGGACCCATTTTGGACTTTCATATTGGGCCTTTTGTGGATCACCTAATCCAAGACATGCGCTTGCTTATGTACATCTCCTCACTCACTTGCTTACCAAGGTGCCACGTAGGATTTTCGAGCTATAACAGTACCTTACTCACTTGGTTTTTCAACTCAAAAAACAAGGTTGAGCTTTGTTTTTTTACATCGCAATTAGGTGCCCAAGTGTGGGAGTCTGTTTGTTTTCTTTAGGCGCCCAATTATTTTTTGTTTTTTTAAATCAATGGGGAAAAAATATAAAATAAAATGGGCGCCCAACAGTTAGGCGCCTCTTGAAAAAACAAGTGAGGAATTGTTGGATGAAATTGGACCTCACTCACTTGGTTTTTGTTTTTTTTTAACCAAGTAAGTGAGATACTTTAGGAGATGCTCTAATAATTTATCACCATTTTACCCGACTAATATGTGGGAGCGTGCAATCTCCACTAACATGTCAAGTAAGTCAGGATAAATCCAGGCGAGTACCCTGCAAACGCTCGTGCAATGCCCCTAGCGGATCTTACAAATGCTTGTAAACATTTCTAGAAATGAAAATCACTAATAACTCAGTGATTTTTGGGGGGTTTCAGTATTTCTTTTGTCCAACCTTAACTAGGCCCTCTTCTTACCAAAATGTGAGACTACATCAACCCTTTTTAAAATACTATCAGATATTCTCCTCTAAAATACCCTTTACTGAAATAAATCATCAGAATAAATTCAAAATATTACCATGTAAACAGAACACACAAACATTTTATATATTTCCTTTGGCAAGCAGAATAAAAATTTCTTTACATCAAAATCGTCAGCGGTTTTAACAAGCTCTGGAATCAAGAGCATTCTCAAGAGCAAGAAGTGTGTTGACATTCCAGACTGTAAGATAATTTGGCTAAAATGAAAATCAGTACTATGTAGAGTTCTACGACACCGTTTAAAGTGTTCCATGTAAAGTGTCCAACACCAAATGGCCCGCTCTTGTGAGAAAATATCTACAGGTCTTGTTGATTCCAGTAGGGAAACTGTCAGGATTGATAAACCAGTGAATAATCAGGTCCCAAAATTTCAGGATTGTAGTGTGAAGGTGAAAACTATATCCAAATGACTGGCGCCGTCCACGACATGACTATGGGTGTAACACAACTTGTTCGTCCTTCAATACCTCCGGTGACATAAACATTGGTGGGAGTACAGACACGACTCTTGAATAACCAATCAGCTGCCATTGAAAATAAGTCACTGGTTAGCATTTATAGTATATAAATTACTTGGTATAACATAACTTTGTTACACTTACAATTTTCATCTTTGAAATCATATTGGCATCCTGTCCACGCCGCCACAAACTTGTACAACCTCTTCATGACCACAACCTTGCTATTCTGGATGTGACGTTAATAACGTCAAAGCTCAAGATATAGAAATTGCAGCAATCTTGTACCCAGCGAGACACATGTTCTCGCAGTTGTCCCCGCTTAATGCTCAACTCTGCATATCCATTTGGATAACCGTGTTTTACACTGCACAGCTGATAAATTATTGTAATAAATCTTGCTCTAATGTATACACTATTTAACCCGAGACAACCTTATTTACATAGATTCGGAAACTATGAAAATCAGAAACTGGCTCTCTTTGAACTTCGATTTGCATAATTTGTGAGATTAGAAGTATCCAATTGGCACAAAACTGTGTGAGGATGATCTATCATGATAGAGAATAGTATCAATGAATGGATTTGAGACAGATCTAGCCGGCAAGAGCCAGCAAAACCTGGCTTTTCATTGTGTCTGCGCAAGAATTTTGGGGCTCGGCCCCGGAGCTCATATTTTTCAACCCAAAGTGAATTTGAGTTGGGCTCCTGTTAAGAGATTTGGTAACTGAAAGAAAAGTATGACATACTAATATATTTGTACACGAGTCACAGCAAAAGCTATTGATCAAGTGGTTGCTGCTAAATACAAAGTCTAGCTTAGATCTCACGTTTGACTCTTAATCAGCTCTCGAATATATAACTATTGTGCGTAAAAGAACTTTGTTGTTGGATGTGTAACTGAACCCTGTTACTTCGTGGTAGTGTTTAGGTTAGTAAATCTTCGTTTTGGTTGGGCTTGGTCTAAACTTAGCAGGCCCGAGTTGGATCGCCCGGGCTCAGTTTGAACTTCCACGATGTCCATTATTTCTCTATTTTGATCTTTATCAAAAATTTCCTCTCTAAATGTTTTTTCCCCAAATTTTCTATTAAGTTCGTTTTATCCATGTTAATAATTTGTGCAGTTGTACTATCTTACTCTAGATTTCTTTTCTACATTTTGTCTTCAAAAGTTCTCAACCTAGATTTTCCCACTCCATACTTTTGTTTCAATCCCAAATTTTCACTCTTGGTCTCACCCAGTTTTCTTGCGAGATTTTATCTCTTTCCTCTCAAAGGAATTTATGTTATTTTCCTTCAATTTTCACATATCAAACACACCATTGGCTTTCTTTTTTTTTCCTAATAATGAAACAAAAACCTTGGTCTTCACAATCCTAACTTTATTATTAGGAAAAAAAAACCAGATTGGACCATTTTTAAAAACCTTTGCCATAGTTTAAAAACCTTTGCCATAGTTTGATATGTGAACATGGCAAAGCAATAGTTTAAAAACCTTTGCCATGTTCAATTAGTTAGGATGACACGGGTTTCTACTAAGAGGAAACATGTACCCATTCTTAAAAACCAGATTGGACCATTTTTACTAGCACCAATAGGATACTAAAAAGATAATATATTTGCATATTATAGTCTAACCTGTATATAGATTGGTTGGATAAAGTTTATAACCCTAAATACTCACCCTATAACGGCATTAAGCAAAACACTAAGGCTCTACTTGGTGTGATGGGAACATTTCCCGCAATTTAGACAAGCTTTGTCCATTGGATTAGCTTAGCTAAGCTTTTTTCTCGTAGATGAATCTAATGGTTAGCTGTTGTCCAAATCATCGAAAATGTTTCCCATCACAGACATTTCTTGTATACCAAGCAGAGCGTAAGTTAAATATTACCAGTGTTCAGTCGTTTTAAGCATAATACTTGAGTAAATTTTATCAATGTTCGACGCTAATATTCGAATAAAGAAGTAAATAAGCCAAATAGGAACCCAACATACACAAAGTCCATGTAGTGTAGTAATTTAGGTGTTGTAATTCAAATGTCCAATAAATAGGTGCAGAATTTCCATTTTAATAATGTATAGGTGCAGAAATCAATTCCATATATTTCTTTAAAATCGCTTATTATTTGAAATATGATTGAACTTGACATAAGAATCAAGTCCAAATTCCCATTAAATCTGCTCTCTATTCAGAAATTTCATTGGTTAAACCAATAAGTCGCATAAGATTATCGGTTCATGTAAAGGTACATGTTCGTTTTATCATCGATCACCAATAAATTAGCTTGACCGGGATGGATTGTCGATTCGGTTTAGCTTCACAAAACCCTAAGAAGCAATTAGACATAAATAAGCGTATTTTGTATAATTCCCAGAAACATAAAACCAATTCGATAAAGATAAAATGCATATTACTTTCATACCAGGTAAAAAAAATGTTCAGACTTCAGAGTTTCTTGCCTGTGAACCTCCACTTTCTTCACACCTGTAGAAATATTAAGTAATCAATTAATATAATGACTACAATATAACTTGTAACTTGTAAGAGAGGTTAGAGACCATACCTCAGGAAGCAAAGGTCCTACGATCCACTTTCCACCTAAGCGGGCCATACCTTAAACTTGAAACTGTGGTTCTCAGGGTACTGCATGAGCTTCTAGAGATAAGTCTGGGAGTATGGTAGTTATAATCCTGAATTACACGTAAATCACGTAACAATAAATAAATGTTATTAATAATATCTATTACAACTTGTAGGAGCATCTTTAAGGGTATTACAAAAAAATTCAACATGTTCTGAGTTCCAATACAGTTGTAATTTGTAAAGAGCTTAACAGTGATCCCAAAACTTGGTTTAAAGAAGCGGTAGACATATGAATTGGTGGAAGCATATGGAATTGCCTCCCACACAAAGGTACCGCACTCAAGAACTTTTATTTACCTGTCATTCAATTTTCTAACAGTTATCCTCATTTTACCACTTGGAAGAGGATAACATCAGAGCACTATGCCTACCTGATCTTGTTTTATAGAGAAAAAAAAAAAAGAGATTTGCAACTCAGTGAGAAATACTAGAGATGCTCTAACAATTCAACTAAGATGATAATAAAATCTGAAAAGCACAATATTAACTTACATAGATGGTCGGCTCAAATAATATGACCAACGGCTTGGTTTCGCTGAACCTCAGAGTCCTCAAGAGGAATTAAGAAATAAATTGTATCTTCTTCGACTTTAGGATCACATTCCCTAGAGCAGACACAGTACGTGTATCTGGCATTATTCCATTAGACTCCCCATTCGCTAGAGCAGATGCAGTACGTCCATCTGGCATTATTCCTTTAGACTTCATTTCGTCAACAAGGCTATTAGCTTTGTCCACATTTCCCTGACTACAATATGCGGAGATAAGAGCTGTGTATGAGACGACATCAGGAGTCAATCCAACGTTCATTAGTTCATCAAAAAATCTAGCAGCATCCACAAGGTTGTCGGTTTTATAACTCTTGTCAATCAAAACTGTGTAGAAAACTAAGTCTGGTTTGATCTCCATTTCTTCCATTTCATTCCTCAAAGCAAAAGCATTCAATCTTTTGCCTTCAATCTTAGAAAAATTAGAACAAGACCGGTCCTGCTTTAGATTATTTTTGTGCAGACCATCAATCATCACAGTATACGTGATTACATCAGGCTTAATTCCTTTTCCTTTCATATCATCAAATAAATCTGAAGCCTCACGAAAACAATTCACCTTGCAGTATCCATTGATCATTATAGTGTACGTAATAACATTTGGGGTCAAGCCACTCTTACACAAAGCATCAAACACGTATCTTGCCTTTGTCATATTTCGAGTCCGACATAAAGCAGCTAAAAGTTTGTAATAAATGATCTCTTTAGAACTGATACCAAAATCTAACATTTTCTCGAACACCACAAAAGCTCTTTTCACCTCGTCTTCCTCGCATAGTCTAGAAATAAGTTCCATGCAAGCTTTCCTGCTCACAAGAGTACCATGTTTTGATAAATTGAGGAAAAGTTCGTAAGCTTCTCCTACATGGTTTGTTTTAGAGTAGCCAGTAATCAGGGCACTATAGGTAAGCACACAATTCTCCCCCAAACGGTCAAAGAAGGTTTTTGCTTCATTTGCATATCCTCCTAGACACAAACATTTAATTACAGTGCAATACGTACTAATATCAGGCTTCAAACCTTGAGCCTCCATGTAATCGAGAAGATTGTATGCATCTAGTGGAAACCCCTTTCTAGAAAATCCACCCGCAAGTATATTGTAAGTTACAATATCAAGTAAGAGGCCTTTTTTCTTCATTTCCATAAAAAGAGATTTAGCATCTTCAAGTTTTCCTTGAAGACAATACCCATTTATCAAACTTGTGTAATGTATATGATCCGGAACCATATTATTTTCCTTCATTTCGTTGAACAACGCCATAGCTTCTTCCACTTTATCCAGCTTGCAAAAAGCAGTTATCACAATATTGTATACGACCTCGTCGAGGAAAAGAGTATTCTTAAGCCTCTGGAAATGATCCACTACTTCATTATTCCTATCCATTTTGTATAAACATTGTAAGAACATGCTAACGACTACACAATTAGTCTTTATGCCCCCTGATAGCATCTCATTGTATACAGATGAGGCCCTGGCTATGTTACCCGTCCCACAATAAACATCAATCAAGCTCTTGTAACTATATGCATCCTTGGCCACCCCATGTTTCGCCATGTCAAGTAAGACATTTTCGGCTTCTTGGGGCCTCATTTCACTGCAAAAACCACGGATCACAGCATTGTATCCAAAAGTATCAATTGAAATCCCTGCTCCTCTAGATGCTTCAAGCACTTTGTATCCCCAATCCGTTTTCCCAATCCAGCATAACCCATCAACAAAAGTACTGTAAGTGAAAGCATCGGGGGTAATGTCTGCTTTCTCCATTTCTGTTAACAGATCAAAGCCTTTATCCAGAAGACCAGCATCTCTCTCTGTGCATAACGCCTTCATCAGAATAGCGTATGTATACACATTTGGACTAAATCCTATCCTCTTCAAGTGTTGAAATATAACCCAGGTGATATCCAATTTACCGTGCTCTACGAAACAATTCATGAGGAAATTGCAGGTCCATACATGTGGGACAAATCCACGCTTTCTCGTAAGGAACAAAGCATCGACCGCTTCATCAAACATGCCACAATATACATAAACCTTAACTAACACATCAAAAGCTCGTGGCAACCTACTCGATCTATCACACTCTTCCTCACTGCCATACAAATCAGCCAAAGCTCCAAACAAAGCCTGAACATCAAAATGGGGGTGCTGTTTTTTCGACTGAATAATCTCCGAAAACAGTGAACTCAACTTCCCCGTGGAGCGGGAACCACACAACACCCTAACTATAGCCGAATACGTCTCGAGTCCATGGGTATACCCAGTTTCAGTTACATAGCGAAAAAACGACAAGGCGTGACTGGGGGTATGCCTCAAATCATTCAAAACATCGACAATCCTACATGTATCTAGTTCAATATTGCTCCAACTACAAAGGGGTTGTTGTTCTTCTTCTTCAACAAAGGGAATTGGGGTTTGTTGAAGAGCAGAAGATAATCGAGAAAAACGGGTAAAAGATGAAGTCTTTGTACAAGAAAACAGCTTAATTGTTGATACCCACATGAGAATTTAAACATATGAGATTAGAAAAGCCTGATTACAGAGTAAAGTTAGAAGTAAATTTGTGGCAAATCATCCTAAGTTCATCACTTAAAACGAAATCTGGGAAAAAGGGGAGAAAGAGAGAGAGATAGTATACCTGATGATGACTATATGGAGATACGAGAGAGAGAGAGAGAGAGAGAGTTGTGCAAGTGAAGCTCTTGAACAGTTGAAGTGGAGATAAAAACTTCACCTTTGAGGGTTTGATCTTTGACGACAGTTTAAAAAACCCTCTCCAACTAGTGTTACTACAATGAGCTTCTCCAATAGCTTGGTGTGGCAATGCAAGTAGTCCCGAGAAATCCCGCTCCGACAGGTAATAAGTTATGAGACTCCGACACCCCCATGAAAAGAGCAGTGCCGCAAAACTGCCTAAGTGCCCTTTTAAAAGGACGTTTACTTTTATTTGTTGACATTTTCTATTTCAAACTAGTGACCCTAGAAGGTAATACTTCATAGCTTAAGGCCCTGTTTGATTTTTGGTTAAGGGTGACAAGAAGTTAGATGTTTTGAAAACATTTTACCCTTGACTTGTTTTTTTTTTTTTATTATAAAAGTTAACAAAATCTCCAAAAAACGAAAACTATAAGTTAGGTTAGAAGTTGCATTGAATTTGTTGGGTTTCATTGTTCAATTGGTGTTATGTTAGTTGCAATGAATTGTGTTAATTTTAGAGGTTTTGGATTGTGAATATGATAGATCAATATGATAATGAAACATTGGAATTAGAAGTTGTTGCTACGGCTGCAGCCACTGTAGTTAATATGGTATTATTGTTGGTTAAGGCCACCCAATATGACAAAACACCTTCTATCAATAAGAGGAAGCATAGGAATGCAAACTTACACTAGTTGTATGATGAAAGTGATATTATCTGTCATAATATGTTACGAATGAATAAGGATTACTTCTATAGTTTTTGTGATAGGCTAAAAGGGAAGGGTTTGAGAGCTAAAAAATATTTAGATGTTGAAGAATAGGTGGCAATATTCTTGTTGATTGTAGATCATGACACTAGGTTCAGGCATGCCCAAGCTTCGACCACGAGGTCATTGAAAAGTATTTTCATGTTGTTTTGAAGTATGTTTTGAGGTTGGGTAAAGACTTAATCAAACATGTAACTCCTGACTTATCTTTTGCCACTGGAAACAATCATCATGCTTGGGCCAACACTTACTTCAAGGTATATATACTTTAAAGTTAATATTTTAAGACATTTTTTGTAATTGCTTTTATATTTGATGGTATGGTTTATTTCTTTAGGATTGTGTTGGAGCAGTGGATGACACATTCATCCCTGCAATAGTCCCTCTTGAAGATCAACCTAGGTATCATGCTAGGAAGGAGGATATAAAGCAGAATGTGCTTGTTGATTATTCCTTTGACATGAAAATAACTGAGATATTTGCTGTATGAGAATGTTCAACTCATGATAACAGGATATTGAGAGCTGCAGCTAATGATGACATGTATCCGTTTACAGTGCCTAAAGGTAAATGATAGTGTATTTATAATATCATCCATAATATTTTAATTGTAATTTTTGGTTTATAATCTTAATATGCACATTTTAACTTTTCAGATCATTACTAGTTAGGGGATGTTGGATTTCCCCAAGCTTCTAGTTTTTTAGTTCCTTATCGAGGTGTATGTTATGATCACCTTAAGGAACATCGAGAGGGGAATAATCCTCAGACTCCACAAGAGTTATACAATTATTGACACTTCTATCTAAGGAACGTCATTGAGCGTCTATTTGAGGTCATGAAAAGACGTTTTGCTTGTTTGCACACATAACCCCATTATGATGTTGAAACTCAAACCAAAGTAATTGTTGCATGTTGTATCATTCATAATCATATCATAGATATAGATCCAAATGACAATTTAGGAGACCCAAATGCAGAGGAAGAGGAACATGGAGAAATGCCTCGTGAAGAGATAGGAGCATTAGGGGGGAACTAAAGCATGGACCAATTTTAGGGATAACTTGTGTGCAAACATGTGGCTTGAGTATGTCAACTCTGGTCACTATTTTCCTGCCTGAGTTATCTACTTTGTACTATTTTTTTTTATTTGCTTACTATACTCTTTTATTGCAGTTCTTGTTATGACTATGGTATGGTTCTTGTTATAATTTATGGTGTGAGGTCACTTTATTAAGTTTGTTTGGTATGTCTCTTGTTTGGTATTTATATTTTGGTTTGCACTATTATTATGACTAGTATTATTGTTTGGTATATTATGTCTCTAATGTATTTGATAGTGTATGTAGATTAACATGTATTATTGTTTAGTATATTCACATGTCTCTAATGTATTTGATGGTGTATGTAGATTAACATGTTATTATGTGTTATGACATATTGATAATTTATTATTTTGTAGGTGTGATGGCTAGGTATTATGTAGTTTTTGTGGGGCTTGTGCCCGAAGTATATGAGAGTATGAGACATGGGAGGAGACACCCCCATGTCTCATGATTTTGAGGAACTGTTCATAGGAGAGTTAATTCAAGGGCAGAGGCTAATCTTTTGTTTGCTGCATTTGTTGAGAATGAGATGAAGAAGCCCTACCAATTGTTGAGGTCGAGGAAGCTGAAGATGTAGAGGATCTAGGTGGGATGGTTGTGAGGGATGTGCATGGTGAGATTTTCTCTCTTGTTTTATTTTGCGTTGGAGTGGTGTGTTGTAAAGATAGGTAAGTGAGTATTTTCATTTTAGAGGTGTTGATCGACTGGTATTTTTATGTATGAATACGAGAAATGTTTTCCTATATATTTGGTAATTTGTGTATCTAAGAATTAAAGAGGAAAATGTGGTTTATGTGTTTTTGATGTTTTTGTGGAGAACCATCTAATTTGACCCAAAAAAACTAATAAGCTATTAAAGTTAGAAGTGAAGTTTTTAAGTAGAACTTCCAACTCATGCAAGTATTTTTTCAAATTTTCTAACCTAAATCTTCTATGCCTCTTCTTACCAAAATAAGAAAAAACAAACAAACATGCCCTAAGAGAGGATGAGAAGAGAGAGGGAGAGATTGGAGAGAAAAGAAAGAGGAGAGAAGATGACGGACTTTTTAGTGCTGCTATAGATTTTGATTTTTGGTTGATATCTTAGACGACCAATTTGGAAGTTATATATAACTTGATGATGGATGAAATGGTCCAAGAGTAAACATTCAATCTTCAGAATAAGGAGATAGGAAAAATAAAAAGTGTACTCAAATCTTTTACAGATCAAATTGGTAAAATGAACTATACATTATTAGTTATCTCCTCCAAATAATTGATTTACAAAACTGAAGAATATGATTATGCAGCATTCATCAAAATCCAATAACATCAAAGAAACTGAAGCCTAGAATCAAAGACCGTGTAAATAAACTACTAATACGATTTGTCAACAGAACCCTTCAACACACTATTTATCCCTCGACGTCTTTGAGTTGAATAACCAGCAAGAGTTTCCTTGAAAATTCCACGGCAAGCTGTCAATGGAGCTGCCATAAACAATTTGAGTAGAATAGGATGATTGTAAAAAAACAATGATCTCAATTGTAGGTGCAATAAAGCAGAAATTCTCAATGTTAAATTACATCATCTTAAGAAGAAAAGAAAGATTGACCTTACACTGGACGCAAGACCCGAAGGTGAAAAACAATCTGCAACCCTTCATCAAAGGTCAGCAGCAATTGTACCACACAACTTCGAGAAAATAAACACAGAAAAGGCCATAACTTTGAGAATTAGCAAAGAAACATACATAAGAAACCATCAATTCTGGAATTCAGATTTACGAGTGTCAATGTAAGAGATGAAAGTAACCTCTGTACATTTCCATATATGAATACATCTGGTTCGGAGGGCTGCCTCGTCCCAGTTTTGCCTAGCAAAAAAATGAGAGAAGCAGTAGCAGTAACAACGCTCGAAACAGATGTTTATGGCAGAAATAGGAAACACAATACATTAATAATAACCAGATTATCATTAACCAATGCGAAACATGTATTGCTACAACTACTAATCGAAAAAAAGAGAGAAAAAAATACCCTGTTTGTTTCAGGATATTTGGGTGAAGATAAGCTCCTAGTGGTGCCAGAACACATCATCACCTTTGGTTCAACAACTACAACCACAACTTTAAATCCAATTAATAATACCAAATTTGAAGGCACCTCCATGCTCCAATAGATGATGATCAAACATAAACATAAAACAATCAATATATTGTAAAACAGATTTATACCAAGCAAATGAAATACAAAAAAACATTGTCTTGTTTACTTCAGCTAAGTGAAAACTACTAATAGACCTATCTGCACAAACAAGCAGATAACTAAATCTAAAGAGGGCAAAGTATGTGTGAGAAATGGTTGCAAACCCGTACGCAGATTAGTACTATATAGATCCCCTCAGATATGAGGTTCCTTGCAAAAGCGCTTGAGCTCAGATATGAGGTCCCTCTATCAGATTCACAGACTCCCAAACTATTACTACTATTACTATTACTATTACTACTAAACCCTATTAGCTGTGCTCTCTACTATATACAGAAATGTAAACAGACAACACAAGTAGAGACCAGAGGACCTTTAAAATGCGAGTGACAATCACGGCATCAGTAATCGCCTTCCCCGTCGCCAACACTCTTTTCTGAGCAAATATCTCCACACCCATCAGCTCCATCATTCTCCCCGGACGCCTCATTGTTGTTCTCCTCCCTGGACCGCTCCAACCTTAACAACCTGTTCCTCAAATCCACCATTTCGGTCTCCATCAAGAAAAGCCGCTCCCTCAACGTCAAATTCTCCTCTTCCAAATGCGCAATATGGGTATCCTGTCTATCAACCTGCATGTTCACCTCCTGCTCGTGATCATTTTCATTCTCGTCGTTAGGGTAAATCATCTCGAACCTACTCAAATCATGATCCAACCTCCTCTCAACCTCAACATGTTCCTCAACATCACTATCACTCGACCCACTACCATGTTCCTCTTCATCATCATCCTCATTCTCCGTCGCCCGCAACCTAATCAACCCATTCATCGACCCATACCCATCAACCCCCCATTCCGCTTCTGCCGTGTCAATCAAATCCTCTTTCGAAGGCGAGAAACTGGGCGTAGTTAACACCGCCGGTGTCACTGGGCATGGAGACACAAGTGGGGCTATCCCACCCGACTTCTTCGCTCTTATTATAAACGAACTAGTGTTCCTCGGTGCAAATGGCACAAATCTATTGTTATTGTTGTTTTTATTAAATTTCTTCTTGGGGAAATATCGCCGCGCTTTCAAGCGGTTCTGCGATTGCAACTCGTGCAACGTCGGAGGCTTATAGCCTCCTCCAGTAACACTGCCACTACCATTAGCGCCACCGATCCTACGCATCTCGATGTTGTTGTTATTGTTGCGAGCGCCTTTCTTGGGTTTCCAGAGGTTTCGCCTAGGGTTAGGGTTTGAAGCGGTGAAAACCGGACCGGGCCAAGACTGGTTCTGAAACTTCATCGGATCTTCGGGAGGTTGAGCGAGAGACAACCAAGCTCCTCCTCCAACACCGACGCCATAAGGTCTGTTGTTATTGAGGATCTGTGGTTGTTGATTCATCATCATAGACTTATCGTTCATCGAATTGAAACCCTAATTTGGATCAAATTACTAATAATTAGATCGAATTGAAACCCTAATTTTGCTTCAGATTTGACTGGAAAACTTGTAATTAGTGAGATCTAAGCGAAGAAAGTTTGAAATCGAAGAAACCCTAATTTTAATTTCAGAGTTTTAGGATTTGACGATCCTTGAGATCTAGATTTCGCGGATCTCGAGAATTGCTTCTTCGTCGCTGATGAAGAATGCTTGGTCTCTCTCTCTCTCTACAAGTTGTTCTTCGTTGTTGTGAGGACAGAAGAATGATGAGAGAGAGTTATTTATATGAGGAGAGGTTGGATTCAACGGTTAGATTTGGGTTTGGGGAAGGAACGATGGATATTGAAAGTTGATCTCGTATGGGACACGTATTGTTTGTTTTGTGTGTAAGTAGGATAATGACCCTTGGCTTTTGGAGGTAATTACGTATGAATACCATTGCTTTTATCCTTGCTAGTTGTTAAGATATATAGTCCCACATCGGATCAAACGTCCCAATTTTGGATTTGAGATAGAACCTCCAAGTCTAATACAAGTGGCCTCGTTAGAGGTGCATAAAATGGTGCTCATAATCTCATCTGGTAGGGTTAGTGCTTAAAAAACCAAGAGGTCATGGAGAGACTAAATTAACTTTGTAACCATCTCAAGCAGGTCGTTCACGCCGACTAATATGTGCTAAGGCACTTGCCTTGCCTATGACTAATTTGTACTGTTTTTGAAAACTATGCGCCTAAGACTTGGTATGCAGGCAGGCTAAGAATCGGGCACACTTAATACTCTTGAGAAAACCCAAACACATACAGAAACATGTAACCCTGCTGGATACAATCCCTTGTAGGTCTGCCTTGTTAAAAAGATAAGATTCCAATCAGTAAAGAACTTGTGATGAAAATTCCAATATTCTCAAAATAAAAAGAGATGTTGACACGCTAATACCGAATATAATCTCTCTTTTTTCAAGAAACAAACGACATTTGATTGGAAAAGATTTCATGACATTGGCGTTAAAAATCAATATATAATGATGAGTTTACAACGTTTTGTGATTACTGGAAAATGTAGTCTGATTTGCTATATTTACATTACCATACCACAATATACCTTGACTTTTTTTAGTCAGAGCTTCTCTTTTTCGACAAGTGCTCGTGCTTCGATGATTTCCACAACTTTAGTACATATCTGCCCAAATGTTTCCTGGCCTGCGTCGACTCCCAACCATTACTGGTCAGATCTGTTTTCCCGGCCTTTATTTGTTTTGGGATGCATCAACACGTAAATGGACAAATATATAGTTATTGTAACCACGTGTTATTCTGATCTTGTCATCACCATACCTGCAAAATAAAATAAAATAAAATTGTGTCTCAACCAATATATGTGTAGTATAATGATATAAAGAGGTTCTTATTGTAGAATATGGAAGTGTTAAGATTGCTTATAACAAGACGGAAGTATTTAGATCTTACAGCAACTCGATGTTGAACTTTCTTTTCATCTCCATAGGTACTCCAAATGGGCCAGCTAGGATGGCTGCATCGTCCATTGTAACATCATATGTATTGTTATCCGATTTTCTGCAATACAAAATAAAATTTAGAATTCCATGGCTTTCAAACATATCGGTTTGAAACATATATTGGTGCCTCAGTCTATGATGGTGAAATGTGAATTCATTCTAATGCATACATCTTCAGGAAACACTACGGTAGGATTAATTTCGTTTCCAAAATCTAGAATACTAGTATACCACAACAGCAATAACTCAAGCACGCAGATATGAGGTCTCATCAAATGAAGTATCATACAGACAGGTAAGGTCCTCAGCATAAAGTACTGATTTCTGGATAATGAGAAGTATTAAGCTAAGAGGTTGAGGGAACTCACATGAAAGTGCCATCCATGGAGAACTTGAGCCCAAACAAGATGTCTACCAAAAACTTCATTTGACCATTTTCCCTGACAATCTAAGATTGAATTTTCTTGGATGAGAAAAAAAAATTGCCTTATCACGAGGTAAGAAGTACCGGTTTTTGCTATAAAAAACATAAGCATTGGCATTGAAAAGAAAAAAAAGCTAACAATGGCATTAACTTTGATTCCTGCATCTTACTTGCGTGCCCATGAGACCATTAGCGGCATTCTCTATCCAACTGTCAGTTTCTGTCTTCAAAACAATGGGGAATAATTTTAGTAAACTCTGGCATGAGTTATAAACAGATAAAAAGTTAATAATCCTAGGAGGTATCTTTGAGTTGGCTCAAATCAAGAGATTTTGGCATACTGTTTATTACGACTACACTTCTAATAGTAAGCAAATTGGTGGGAGCCCCAGACAGCACAGCCAGATATCTTAGGGTACTTAACTACTTTTACGAGGTTGGTCGTGAATTGTGACTTTAGGGATCTTTTAGTAACCTTTTTTGACTATATATGTCACAAAATCTTTACGTTCCTGTTTATGAATGTTTCTTTTTTTTCTTTATAATATAATCACATATCGCAGATTTGAAACTAGAAGAACCACAGTTTAAGTTACAATGTAGACATTAATAAAAATGAATTTCTAACAATCTAAACTAACCTGTGAACTCCAAATCAATTGCCATTCACCAGCTAGAAGTTCTGATTCAAATTTGGCTCCACCTTGATTTAGGGAGATAAACTCATCAACAGCCTGTAGACGTTTTAAGCAAAAAATCAACAAGGAGGAGAGAGAGAAAGAGAGAAAACAAAAAATATAAGAAAACAATATGAATGCAAAAGAAGCTAATAAAAATGGTCAGACGTTGAACCTTTGCTACTCCAGAGTCAGTAGAAATTGCTGATAGTAACTTTTGACGTGGTTCAGTTTCCTTCTGTAGAACAAATGTGGTGCCCTGCACTATATAGATTTTTGTTGGTGTCGTTAGTCAGGAGGAAATTACTAAAGCGTTGAAGGTTATCACTTTTCTTACTATTTGGAAATTGCTAGTGCCTAGGAACATCTCCAATGGTGCTCTATAATCTGAAGAATGGGGAAGAACATTGAACAAATTAGTGCGATATTCAAACTATGGTCCCCAATCCCGAACTTTTATCACTTCCTGTCTCCCAAATCTGGAGAGTTCTTCTGTCTTCTGACTTTCTGAGTGCTTAAAAAAAGGGGACGGCATTCGGATTGGTAAACCACGGGTGTCAATTATGGCAGTAGTTATTTTTACATTTTCAACATTTTCTAGAGATCACCGCTGAAGAAAATGCAAAAATGAAAAGGATATGCATTTGGCCGAAGTTTAAGTACCCAGGCACGACCACCATTGGAGATATTTGTATATTGTTGACAAGATAGATAAATAAGGCAGCTTAAAATCACATAAAACTAACAGATAAGCTACCTTGTTTCCTCTTGAGATGCGAATGTTGCCAGAACGAGATAAATAAGTAGTGTCCAGCCACCCTTTTGCTTCATCTCCAAGAAGTCTAAAGGGAACTGGATATGGAACCTTAAATGGCAGAAACTTAAGAGAGAAGGCTGCTTTATCAAACCGGAAGAGGATGCGTTTTCCATCTTTAAGTGATGCTACTGCCTGCAAGACAGGAACAACTTCAAAATCAGTCAGACTTATTTATGGTGATAAAGCACTAGATAAATTAAACTGTTGGTTCTACGTACTAAGAGCGACAGATTAAATTAGATTGGTCTTAAAATTTAAACAGATCAAATCATTTTCAACAGGATCCTAAATTTTTTGAGAAAGTTGCCCTAGGTTGGTTTGTATTTGGGTAATAGTTGTCAGTTCGCATCAAGCTTTCTGCCCTGATCCTACAGGGTCTGGAATATATATTTCTTACCACATCAGTGCCAGAATGGTAATTGATATGGTCTATCCAGCTATTGCTAGCACTAACTAAAAGGTTTCTCAAAGTCCCTCCTAAAACTAGTAGTGCATCTCAGCATACAAACCCCTAGAACTAGAACAACACATTTGACTGCAAATTGTCTGAACCTTTATAGATAAGTCTATACTTTATCCTACCCACTCTCCTACAGAAATCATCAATTTCCCCCTCCAAGCACCACATCTACTTTATCCAAGGATCAAATCCCTTAAGCAACATCCACCACCAAAATTTTATAAATGAACCCTCAGTGAGATTTTGACTCTTCAGTTTGAATAAAAAAAAAATCATGTGTAGTCTCATCCACGCATGAGACTACAAAATAATAACATTTCAAAGATAATAACATGTGAATGTAAGATTTCAAAGAAATACAAAATAACAACATTTCAGAGATATAACATACCTCTACTTTTAGCTCACCTATTGCATCGGAAAATTTTACAATGTTAGATACCCTTGGATCATCTGTCTTTAAAAATACCTCTTGAAAGACTTTGAAAAAATCAACGCCTACAAATGTTCTCTGCAATATACAGTACGCGGAAGTTATATTCAATCATCATAGCTTGGGTTAAAAGAAAGTAACCAAATGATACGCTGATATATTAACAATAAAAAACAAAGTGCAAACTCCACGATGTTGGCAATAAGCAATTCTATTTTTTTTTATATCTTATCTTATCTATCTCAAGAAAAAGAAATCTCCGCATAAATAAATTGTTAATTTGCTTCACAATGAAGGAGATCAGGAAGCCTATAGGCATAAAGTTAACCAAACTAGGCACAATTTTGTTCACCTACATTAGCTTATTAACTAACATAAAGGTAATCTTATTAACCTGAATCGGAGATGCTGTTCCAGGTCTTGTTGTGAAAATTAGTTGCCAGCAGCCTTCAATCAAACTCGAACTAGTCTGCAATACGTAATCATATATAAAGTTATTTCAGTAAGATAAATAATTAAAGAAGCTTAGCGTAGACGCCAAATGGAGATTCAATGCTATATGATACACTTACAGGATCCGGTACACCTTCTTGACTTTCTAAAACTTGCACAGCTCGTTCGACTTCCTGTGGCATTCACAATATTAATGATTAACACTAAACTGGAAGACGAAACTAATGAGAGCTAGAGAACAAGACACTTCACTTTAAGAAAATAAAATGTGTCCAACACCACGACACTATTTACAAGGTACTTAACAATTTTCTGCGGTTTCTGACACTAGTATCCGTGTCGTTGTTACCTAGAATGAGAGAGAAAGTGACCTTGAGTTGTTGAGGTGAAGCGTTGCGACCTCTTCCTTGGATCCCAAGAAGAGCACCGATAAGTCGAGTTTCCGGTTCAGTGAATGACACATTTCGTTGTTGTTCTACGATGGAAGAAGCGGAGATATCAAGTAGTTTTCTTGGGGCAAATGATGCTTTGGAGAGTTTTCGAGTTGAAGCAAGAGAAGGTGAAGAGTTCAAATGAAACCCTAATTTTGTAACCTCGACTGCCATCAAGAGGTTTCTTTGAGCTAAGCTTCTAATGGTGGGTGGTGCAAGAGCTCAAGAACATAGATACATTTGAATGCCATGTGGACTAATGTGAAGCATCCACGTGGCACAAAAATCAGTTTGTTATCCTTCGCGCCAAGCCACCATGTGAGTGGTGGGTGTTTGATAACCGGGTTGGATCCGGTGTTAGTCCAACAAATTACCTTAAATTATAACTTGAAGTTGAAGTAGACCTTCAAAGTTAACTAAAGGCATTGTTGATCCAAACTTTGAGTTAAATGTGTTGCTAAACTTAAGTTTTGAGCTTTAGACAAAAGGCAATGTAAGATATGCTGTAAATCACAATAGAGGAGAGGAGAGATAGAGAAGAAAATGTTCAAGATTAAAGTTAGTCCCACGTTAGTTTACACAAAAATATAAAAAAATACAAACTATTAAATTGCACCAAAACCTTTTAAGAACAAAACCCCACACCTAGCCTAACCCAACCCAACTAGGTGGTGAAGGTGGGGACCATATCAATGCAATGGGGGCTTGGGCTCGAACAACTGGTATCAGAGCCGATGGTTCGGCTAGGTGTATTTTCACGTATCGACACGTCTCTCCCATCGTTCGAGGTGGAGCTCATGTTTTCTCTCCGTAAAACTCAAAATGAATTATTGTTCTGGCATAGATGTGTGGTGGTGGTAAACGGTTATCGTTCGAGGTGGAGCTCATATTCGCTTCCGTGAAGCTCAAAATGGACATTGTTATTAAGATTGGTAGATCAAAGTTAGTCCCACATCAGGTAGAAGATGTAGTTTACACAAAGATATAAGAAGATACCGAGTATTAAATTGCACTGAGGCCTTTTAAGAACAAAACCACAACTAACCTAACCCAACTAGGTGGTAAAGGTGGAGATAATATTAGTGCAACAGAGGCTTGGGCCTAACCGAAATGACCTGAATCGAAGAGATAAAGAGATAATGAAGAAGAAGCTGATGAAGTGCTTTACAAAAGAATTTACATTTACCATCCATAAGAATTACGGCGAATACCTAATAAAACTTCATGCACTTTAATCATGTAATTGCACTAGAAAAAGGGCTGAAAGTTGTACTTTACTACAGCAAGGAAAATGGCGGAAAGTTGGCAGAACATAAATTATATAATCTTGAAACATCAGTCTTATTTCTCTTTACTAAACAAAATTTTGCCACAACATTATGGTACATTTATTTTATTCACGGTATTTTGTGAATATCCTACTTTGCCCACAAATTATTTTGATGTGATCAACACCAAAAATGAGGGGAAGATTACATCAAGAAAGAAACTCAACTTCATGCTCGGTTTGTCCGCCTTCCAACTTGAAGAGCGAGTTCAGTGTCAATTTTGAGTGAGATATCCAGTGCCTTCACGGAATGAGTCAATGCTCCACTGCAAAGTAACAACGGGAATAGTTCGTTATACCAACACTGCAAACTTAGTTATGTAAATTACCATTATAAGCTAACAGACATGAATATTGTAAGATTTTCATGTCTGAGAAATATTGTAATATTTTGCAATATGAATCGACATGTCACGGTATGTGTAGATACTTTGAGCATTGGATATTATTCTGTACCAAAAATTATTGCCCAGTAATATAGTGGATATGCCCGTAAGTCAGCAAAAATTATGAATCTTATTTCCCAGACAAAACACATAAATCATGAAGCACATTTTTCTTAAAAGGATTTCGTGTTTACCTAGAAATGTAGGTCACCCCACTTTGTCCAATTTTGTTCACTGTTTCAAGAGTAACATTGCCTGATGCCTGCCAAAGTATTACAGAAAAGTAATCAGGGCAGCAATATCAAACTATAGTCAACAAATATTATAACAGACTACCATAAAATTCTAGAGGGCGCACTACGAGCTTATAACAGACTACCACATTACTCAGTGGTTGAGTAGTTTGAATATCAGTATTCAGTACTAACCATAAAATTCTATTTACATAACTGAATAAACATGAATTTAATCATAACAACTTTTCACCATGTTGGCTGTATACATACAAACCACATATCAGTTATCGACGGGATATGTTTTTAGTTCAGTCATTTGATCTATGTCATCAAAAATGACTCAAAATCAAACAACTCATAGGTAAATGTGTGTTTCTCAAATATTAATTGGTGTATGGCTCACATGTTCTACATTGTCTTCATAGAAAATCTAGCCCATGTTTCATTTCAACCCACACAAGATAGTAACAAGGTTCTTAACTAAATATGTTTGATTGTTTGATAGCAACCTTTGTAGAACTGACTGCTAACCTGACCAAATTGGGAAAACAGAAAAAGAACCAAGAGACTTGGTGAAACAGTAACTATAATTTCCTCAGGATCTTTAAAGCAATTCAGATAGTAGATTAGCTAGGATTAGCAAGTCTAGGAATCCCATAGAAATAATGTTGAGAATATTGTTATTGTTACCTGCTCACGTTAGCAAACCGAGGTTTGCTGGAGCACGTTAGCTAGGGTACTTTTGGGGATTCTGTTATTCTGATTTGTTGAATTATATCCTTACTAATTCACAGCCACTCATCTTAACACATCCCACGGTCAAGATTAGCTTAGGGTTACAGTAGCATTTATTACTTGCATCAGGTTCCACTGTAGCAGGTTTGAATTACATCTCAGGCCCTTGGCGCCTCCTTCTCTCCCAGTTCCTCCCATGGCCGCTGGACATGGATCTTTTGGATTTGTGGTGCCCACAAGTGGTGGTGGGGAGGCTGTTGTACCTCTAAGAACGCTATCCTCCAATAGGAGTACTGAATTGCTTCAAAAACTTCAGAGCTCGAGGAATGAAGCGCCCAGTAAAGGTGGGTCATCCTTTGAGCAATTGTCAATTAAACCAGGAATGTCTCTACTTGAAATTCAGGAGATGTTTGAACAGAAAGTGAACAAAGCCATGGCAGAGAAGGAAGCTACTATCCAAACTCTTGTGGAGTACATCTCCCCCAATGGGTAGTATTAATCCAGTATTGGAAGCCTCGCAAGCTGTGGAAAAGTTCATCAGCATAAGGATGATGGCTGATCTCAACTCTCTTCGGGGAAACAATGGGGAGAGTACAGAGATAGTGGTGAGGGAAGAGGATGCGTTGGAGCATTCGGAAGGAAGCTCTAACCCAGATGTGTGGGCTGGATCCTTAAACAAAGAAGGACAGGTTACAGAAAACACTAATGCTGGAAAAGTGGGGTTGGAGAGTAGCAAGCAACATAGTACAGTTGATGTGGAAGTTATGAGAGAAGGGGATGATTACTTTGCTTGTATGGTGCAGTGCCTGAATAATTGCAACTCCTTCTGTAATATCAAAGATAGAGTAGTTGAGATGCACTTTAAATGCAAGTGTAGGTGAAGTAAAGGCAAAGATGTGGAGAGTACTCAAGCAGAGAAGCAAACAGAGAAAGTACAATTCAATTGGGCATCACTAATTTCTGCCCCTCCGCAGTTTAAAGGTATGGAGAATCTACCCCATATACAACCTTCTATTACTAATGGTAAGAAGGTCATGAAAATAAAATCTTGCGATTTCTCTAAACAATCTACAATGGAGGATAACTTACTTGTTGGGCACTTTATTGGGGGTAGAGTGGCGTTTAATTTTCTCAAAGAGAATCTGATCAAAATTTGGGGGCTGACAGGCAGTTAACCATGTCAGTACAAGGGCTAGGGTACTATTTTCTTAAGTTTAGCAGCTCTGCAGAGAAAGAAAAGGCACTTGAGCTAGGCCACCTTCACATTGCTAGTAGGATTTTCTTCATTGGGGAATGGAGGCCATTCATTGAATATGAGCCTAAGGAAACTACTAGTCTGCCTTTGTGGGTTATGTTCCACAATTTGTCTAATCAATGTTGGAACAAGGAAGACCTAGGTCAAATTGGTAGCTTGATTGGGAAACTACTCTACACTGACAAGGCAACTGAAAAAAGAAGTAGAAGCTTTGCTAGGATATGCATAGAAGTGGATATGCATGATAAGTTCCTGACTAAGTGGTGATAGAGGTTGATGAAAAATACAATATTAATGTTGGGGTTGAGTACAATTGGGTACCACCAAGGTGTGAGGGTTGTAAAGTTTTTGGCCACATGGATAGCCAGTGTCCTCACCAAAGTAAGGATCAGGTGAAACAAAACAAAAAGAAAGAGCAGGTGGTGAGGAGGAATCAGTTACCTACTAATAAAAAAGTGCCAGCAGAGAAGAATACTGATGGGATTGAATGTCCAGTGGATAGAGAAAAGGCTAACATAGGTGCTAATGTCAAAGCTAAAGAGAGAAATAATGAAGCTACTGGTGAAACAGAGGATGACTCAAAGAATGGAGGGGAGTTTCAGTTGTTTAAAAGTGCAGCTAAAAGACAAAAAAAGAAGAAGAACAAGGAAGAGAAAGAAAGCAGAGAATATGAACTGAGCAGAGTACCATCATACCAGAAATACATTAAAAATAATGAGAGGCAGAATCAGCATACAAAACAAGCTTATGGAGGAGAAGCTAGTATCAGTAAAAATGGAGGTACTAGGAATAAAAACACTAAGCGAAAATGAGAGCACAACCTTTGAGTAGAGAGTGGGAGAATGAGGCAATTCAAATCCAGAACACATTTAGCCTCCATCATTGTTTTGAGAGAGTGACACCCCTTTTTACTAATCGGTTGTTCTCTTGTGCAGTTATTAGTAAGTTCTCTTCAGTTAGAATTATATTTAAAAGTATATCTATGCTTTCAGCCTTATGTCATTTAACTAACCTTATGTCACTTAACTGGAGACTACTTGACTGGGAGAGCTGGAAATTACTATCTCCTCATGGAACAGTTTCCCATGAGAGCCTTGAGAGGAGGGAAGGGAGTGAGTGTCAAAACCCTGGTGGATATCCTTATGGTGCTCAAAATTATTATGTATTTAGTAAATTTGGGTATCATGGAAATGGAAACTAGGATTAGACATTACAGAATAAATTACATCGAGTTCAAACATACACGTCCTTGTGCCTTGTATTGGAGGAGCTACAAGGAGATGGCAAATGAATTTGATTATTGTATTGGAAGGATAATTGAAAATGGAAGAGGGCATAGCTGAGCTAGGCTCCTTATCTTCTATTCAGAGTTAGTTATTTGCCTTATCAATATCCAAAGTCATGAGAGCATCTCTAAGTATTATAGTGATAAGGTTTTAATGTTAGGGTTGGATAATAGCTGGGCTAGGCTCCTTAATCCAGACCTAATTTACATAAACTTAGATCACTATGCTAATTGGCTAGGGAGGGTTACTAGCTTTGGAAGATGGATTATCACATTCCCTTCAAAGCTAAATTCATGCCTAGCCAATAAGTATATCAGTGGTATGATTTTGTTGCTTGGATTGGACAATAGCTGGGCTAGGCTCCTTAGTCCAGTTTTAACCAACAAAAGCATAGAACACTGCTATATGTTCAAGTGCTTACTAAGGTGCCCTAAGATTGAGAGTTAGTATAGTTGGGCTAGGCTCCTTAACAACTATTCAATTCTAGTTATTCTTAAGGTGCACTATCACAAAGATGGGAGGAGGGAGGCTACAAATCTTATGATAAGTCTGGATAATAGTTGGGCTAGGCTCCTTAATCCAATGCTCATTATAATAATTTAAGCCTGCTAGACCCATAATGTCTATGTTTATCTAACTCCTTTAGGGGAGACAAATTTCATAGGCTATGCAGGTATTGCTATCTGCAAAAGGTTTCTTGAGCTTGGAAGAATGGCTCTTCAGTGCATTAGAGGCCAATGCATTAGACAAGACATCAGAAGAAGTGGAAAGGTAAGAGGTGGTCAGGTATGTCACTAAACTCACCATCTACAATGAATGAAGCTATAATGTGGAATGTTAGGGGCCTTCATAATCAGCTTAAGCAAAGAGAGGTGCAGAAACTCATAAGCCTTCATAAAATTCCTTTTGTAGGACTTGCTGAGACTAAACTTAAGAAAGTTAATGAAGTACAAACAATTAGGAGAATCTGCCCTTATTGGAGTAGTATACTGGAAGGATATTGGTTTGATGGGATCCTGACATTTGTGAAGTCACTGTCATAGGTGTTTTTGCCCAAGTAATCCACTATTTAGTTAAAAGCTCTGACAAAAACATGCTTATTTCAGTTGTTTATGGATCTAACAGTGTTGCAGGAAGGAATGTGATGTGGGAAGACCTCTACAATGTGCACAAATCTATTCAAAAACCTTGGCTCATTGTAAGAGACTTCAATGCTGTGTTTTGCAATGAGGACAAATTAGGAGGAAGGGCAGTTCAGACTGAGATTCTCATTAAGCATCCGAGGTATCTTAGTGATCTTGATTTAATGGATATGAACCACACTGGTCACAGGTCACAGATTTACTTGGTCTAACAGGCAATGTACTCTTAATAGAATTATGACTACAATTGATAGAGTGAATGAAGATTGGATTAGCTTGCACCCAGATTCTAGCACAAAATTCTTGGATGCTGGTATCTCAGACCATAGTGCAATAATCATCAAATTCCATCAGAGGGAAAGGTACACTAAAATTCCTTTCAAGTACTTTAATTTTTAGGTGTATATCCAGGGGTGTAGAGATACTGTCAAGAAAGCTTGGGAACATAATGTATTTGGAAATCTTATGTTTGTTTTGCAGGGTAAACTAAAAGCTATTAAAAGGGAGCTCATTGAATAGAGAAAGCTCAATGTGGGAAACACCAGAGCTCTTGCAAATGATGCAAAGAAAAGGCTTACCAAGATCCAAAATACAATACAAGATGATCCTAGTGACTTGGCCCTTTATAATGCAGAAGCTAGAGCCACTAATCACTATATCCAAATGGCTAGAAATAAAGAATCTTTCCTCAAACAAAAGTCAAGAGTGGCTTGGCTACAACTAGGTGACTCTAACTCTTCCTTTTTTCATAAGGCTGTGCTTACTAGAAGAAACTGCAACTCCATTAACTCAATTATTGACAACAATGACAACACCATTACAGACCATGAGCAAATTGCATCCAATGCTGTTAACTACTTTAAAAGAATCTTAGGGGAATAAGAGAAAACAGTTGACACTAATATCATTAGTAACCTTAACTTCAAAGCTGTGGTCCCTTATGAAGCCCATTCTGAGCTTACTAAGGAGATTACAGACGAGGAGATTCATGAAGCCTTGTTTGATATTGATGATAATAAAGCCCCTGGCCTAATGGTTTTAATGCCCATTTCTTTAAAACTTTTTGGGAAGTGATTAAAAAGGAGTTTGTTAAAGCTATTAAGAACTTCTTTAGGAGCAAACAACTCCTTTCTCAGGTGAACTCTTCCATTATTGCTCTTGTGCCCAAAGTAAAGAACCCTTCTAACTTTAGTGAATTCATGACTATTTCTTGTTGCAGTGTTGTTTAAAAAGTGATAACTAAGATTCTTACTACTAGAATGAAAAGAGTGCTATCTCCTCTAATTAGTTCTCGCCAGTGTGCTTTTATTAAAGGTAGGAATATCTCTAACAATCTATTAGTTGCTCATGAACTTCTAAAGAACTATCATAGAACTAGTAACACTAACCCTAATTGTACCACTAAAATTGACCTGAAAAAAGCTTATGATATGGTGCAATGGCAAGCAGTGATATCCATTATGAGAGCCCTGAATTTTCCTAATCTTTTTATTGAATGGGTGAGAGAGTGCATCACTACTCCTACTTATTCAGTCTCTATCAATGGGGCTCGTGTTGGGTTCTTTAGAGGCCAAAGAGGGCTTAGACAAGGGGATCCTATGTCCCCTACCTATTTGTGATGGTTATGGAGACTCTGGGCATTATTTTTGAAGCTAAAGCAAAAGAGGGAGCTCTTAGTCTGCACTATAGGTGTCAAAAGACTAATCTAGTCCACCTTGCCTTTGCCAACGACTTACTAGTATTCAGCAAAGGAGAGGCTTTTTCTGCTCAGGCCATTAAGGACAGTCTTAACACCTTTAAGGCCATTACTGGTTTAGGGGTGAACAATGCTAAATCTGCTGTTTCTGGAGTTGAGCTTGCTGTCAAGCAATCTATCTACAATACATTTGAGTTTGAAGAAGCTCACACTCCTTTTTAAGTATCTAGGAATCCCACTCATATCCACTAGACTTAATGCAAGAGATTGTGCTCCTCTTATAGAGAAAATGACATCTAGAATTCTTTCTTGGCAGCATAAATTCCTCTCCTCTCCTATGCAGGGAGGTTGCAACTACTTAAGTCTGTGATCTATAGCTTTAATGTTTATTGGATGAATATTTTTATTTTGCCCCAATATGTGATTGACAAAATTAATTCAGTATGTGCAAGGTTTTTGTGGTTTGGTCACAATGTTAATACAGGTAGGAAGCTTTCCCCTATGAAATGGAGAAAGGTGTGCACCAATAGAGAAGTTGGGGGGCATGGACTCAGAAACATAGGAGTCTGGAACAAAGCTTCAATAATGAAACATACCTTTAAGATTGCCAAAAGGGAAGATTCTTCATGGGTGCATGGGTGCAGTGGGTGCAGGCTAACCTCATCAGAAACAGAAACTTCTGGAGCATCAACATTCCTCAGGACTGCTCTTGGGTGTGGAGACAGATCCTCAAATCAAGGATGGCAGTAAAAAAAAATTGTAAAGCATATTGTTGGGGATGGGCAACACACTTCTTTTTGGGATGACCCCTGACACAAAAATGGTATTCTCAAAGCTTACTTTGAACAGCATTACAGGTATAACTCCTACCTTGGTACCCTCTAAGGTAAGCAATTTTATTTCTGATGCTCAATGGGTTATACCTGACCATATTAAGTATAACATCCCTGATATTGCACTACATATGTCTGATCTCTCTGCTCTTCCTAATGTTGTTGATAAAATTGTATGGATTGCTTCTGCCAATGGTGAGTTTAGTGTTAGGGAAACTGTGAATAAATTGATGCCTGAGCTAACTAAAGTTGAGTGGCAAGAGATCATTTGGGACAGTATAGTTATCCCTAGGCAGGGCTTTACTTGCTGGATGATGATTAATGATTGCCTTGTTACTCAAGATAAGCTTGCGCAGAGACATATGCTGGCCACTTCTATTTGTCAAATATGTAAAGCCCATAATGAAAGCATTGGGCACCTATTTATGGAGTGTATTGGAGCTCATCACATTTGGGGTAGATTACTTCACAAGAGTGGCTTAGTTAGGCATCCCACTACTCTGCAGGATGAGATTACCTGGATTAGTGGGCCGCCTAAAAAGGACACTGCTTCTAGACTGATTAAACTGGCTTTTACTTTTTTCATTTACCATTTATGGAAAGCTAGGAACTCACATGTTTTCAACAATGAAATTATTAGGCCTAACAGAATCTTTAAGAACATTTGTGAGGATATCACTACCAGAGCCAAATACATTGTGACTAAAGTCTTTAATAATGCTAAGAATAGAGATATCTGTAATAGATGGGCTATAAGTCCTACTTATGTTGATCCAGTTGTTAAACTCTGCAGGTGGACTCCACCCTTAGAAGAAACTATCAAAATTAACATTGCTGGATCAGTACAAGGGGAGAGAGGTGGTTATGGTGGCAGTGCAAGGGATTGTTGAAGCCAATGTATCTTCAGTTATAGTGGCAAAGGAACAGCCCACTCAGTTGCTTACCAGGAGATGAAAGCCATTCAAAGAGGGTTAGAGCTGGAGCTGGACAGAAAAGAAAAGAATATTCACTTTGAAACTGATTCTATGCTTATGCTTGCCTACATCTAAAACAAGAAGACGCCCCCATGGGACAGCTACATCCTGTTACAGTCCATCCATTATTTAAGCAGCAAAAGCTTCTCCATTACTCATGTATTCAAAGAGGCTAATAAATGTGCTAGGTTCCTTGCTACCTATTGTAATATAGATGGTGAACTATTACTGCCCCCTTGCCCATGGCCTTCTCTCTTTTGTATATTTTTAGGAGATGATGCCAAGGGGAAGCAGTATATTAGGTTGTAATCTATTTTTTCGAGTTTGTATAGAAGGTCCATGGGGTACCTATCCCCAGCTTGCTTTGCAAAAAAAATTCAGATAGTAGATATTTAGATATTTCCAAAGAAACTAGAAAACAAAATATCTGAGAGCGCACATATCTGAGTCTTGTTTTTGCATATATTATACAAGTAACTTTCAAGCAAAGAAACAAAATTATCAACAGAATGATCATTACATTATGGATTATCTAACCACCCCACTGCCAAAAACTGACATGTGGCATGTGATAGTCTCTTTTTCTCTAACTTCCCAATTTATAGAGCTCATTTTGTTAGCTTCCAGCATTTTATTCATACATCATAAAAATGATTTCGCATACAGCGAAGAAAGTTAGAATAATGACTAGAAATTACATACCTCAGTCTCAAATCTTCCATTTATCAAATCCACAGCTTCCTTAAGCATGGAGATATCCACGTCCCCCTCAGGCAAAGGGACAACCATATTATCCAGCATTATGCGTGTCACTGAAGTTTTCTTCTGAGATGCATAATTTAGTACTTCCTTTACCTCCTCCAATGTCCTCGTCTCAATCTGAAGTAAGGCAAACAATCCTTCATCACGCACGATGGATTACTGCTCAAAATCATACTGAAACAAAACCAGCATCTAAATTAAGAAATTGAGTAGACAAGATCACTATCACTTTATCCTTGGGGACTAAGATTCTAGGCCCAATATGCCTCTTTTCACAAATATAATAAGAGATCATTACATAAACCGCATTGGTATTTCCAAAACCCCTACAGAATATGCAATTCAAAATAAGGCATGTATTAATCAAGTGTTATCTATATCCACATCCATATCGTGCGCCTCAAACAAAGAAGTTTGTACCCTCTTGTATGTTCCTCTAAAAGGAAACCCATCATCTGAAATAGAAGCCCAATGCTGCAATGGAATACTTCCAGTGGTTTTCTAAGTGAAAGCAATAAAAGGCATACCAAAATCCGTCTCCTTTTGCCAAACACTGGCCCGTTAATTGGCTCCTCTAATGCATGGTTGTGCAATGCTGTTTTAGTATTCCAATTCTGAATGCTAAAATTACTCAATATTAGCACTCAGCCTATTTTTTACACTGGTAGCAAAACATTGGAGAATTTTCTTATTTTATATTTTACAATTTTGACGAACCAATGGAGATGCTCCAAGAGTGGCAAATCTTAGTGTTTAAACACTTAACACTGTAAGTTATCCTACCTCGACGCCCATTTGAAGATTTTTCTGCTCGAAGAACTGGTCCACTGCTTGGATAGCATTTGTAACACCGCCCGCTACTGAGATATGATTATCTTTGACCATCACCATATCAAATAAACCCATCCTGTGATTTTGTCCTCCACCGATTAACACCTGTCAGAGAAAAGGTCCAGGAAAGAGAAAAAGTCAAAAAAGAAAGAAAGGGAGAATGAAGGAAAATAGAAAAATACTGCATGAAAGAGATATGATAAACACCGCCCACTTATCCACCAAACGTAAACCTGGAGCAGTTTTTCTTGTCTCCAAAATATATGCAGGATGTGCAGCATCTGCCATTGCCTGCATGAAGAGTTGGTCTATCAATATTTTCTGATTTGCGAGCATCAACAGAAAAAAAAAACATGATAAGGACTAACAGTATGTGACGCACCTAGCATCCCAATGCACAATGCAATCAATTAGTGGAACAAATTTACATGCAAATTTCTAACTGACTTCCAGCTAGTGGCTTCCAAATGGTGGAATTTTATTCTTCATTTATAGGAGAAACTTCTGATTCTCTATGACCAAAGGAATATTTTATTTGTTTCTATTTCCAAAAAAATTCTTCCAGTTTCCCATTGGTTTTCTAAATTGTTCACATCAATCCACCAGAAACAATTGTCCTACAACTTGAAGATACAGGAAAGAAAGATGCACCTTAGTTAATGTCGCTATTCCACTCATCCTCTGCATAAAATTGAGGACAACCCTTTCAGACACAACGATACTATGTGCTCTCCCTACATATTTCAATAGCATGAAACTTGGTAAGGGTCCCTCAAAATGGGATATGAATCTATAAAGTACAGAAGAAAATAAAAGAACACAATGACGAGATATTTACCGTACACTTTGCCAAACTGCATTCCTTTACTAATGTTGTCGCCATCCTTCTGATACCACTCAACCTAATTCCCAAAATATTATCAAGCATAGCCAAAGATACAAAAACTTAGTAGTTTGAAAGATAAACACCATCCTGTCCCAAGAAGTTCTTTGTTTTTTCTTGTACCTTCAGTGAAGGATCAACCTCATTAAATATCATCTCAGCTAGAGCAATCCCCGCAATCACTCCATCTTCCTTTGCCAAGAAATGCGCCTCCACTTCCATGTCAGTCGGGACCGTGGCCATACATGTCACATCCCCTGCAATCAAATTGCTGTATTAGATTTCATATGATTCGAAAATATAATTTAGTTTTCACAAAATGACCGTATTAAATTCCAAGTTCGTAACAGTCCATATCTGGAACTTGCTTAATTCATTAAATTAAACCCAGTTTAAGGTTTACATAATGAGACATGTTTAGATAAAACTAACTCAAAACAGGGAACATGGGAAGCGACAACATAAATAAAAGATATTTACTATTGTGTAATCTAACCACAATGTGGGAATTGTGCGGAAAGACATGTTAGATGATGTGAAAAGACATTTCGAACTGCAAGAAACGGACAAGCAAGATCGAGTTGTACCATCCAATAAAAGTACTTGCTACTGAGTGACTGAATTACCATAACGCAATCCGCAAGAGGATTCCCTTCAAAGAAAATATTGGCATAAGTTTGCCGTTTCAAGAAAACCCAAACTTGATGAAGTTTTGTTGGTTGATAATCGTGAATTGATGGCAACATCAATACCCCGTTAAGAAGATTGAAATTCAGGGCAATGCTTGAGAGTTTAGTTGGAGAAGTTGCCAACAAGAGAGGCAATCAGAAAATTAAAATGTGCATGTTGAGTTGCTTTCGACCTCTGATAACGGTCTAGAGAAATGCTTAGACTAGACCAGAAGCAGAAGCTTCAGATGTGCCGTGATAACTGCGACTAGGGACAACACAACTACCCTCTCTAAGGTCGTATAACCACTTGCAAGTTGCAACCATTAGAAAAAAAATATACAACTAAACAATATTTGCCTGCTCGGTAACAATTGTGGACTACTTAGACTCAACAGTTTGCATTTCCAACCGATTGTAGGTGTTTGGTTCAACTTAAATACAAGGGAAATCTAGTGTTAACCATTTGTGGGTGCTTGGTTCGTTACAAATGCAAGTCAACTGCAATCTTGACCACTTACATGTGTTTGGTTCGTTTTAGTAAAGCAAATACAAACAAGTTGCAACTGTTTGTTTCAATTTAAATTATCCAAATGCAAAAGCAAGGAACTTGCATTTGGTGTAAATAAGACTTCTTTTTTTGCATTCTGTTGCAGTCAAAAATCTCTGCAACAAGAGTTGCATCGATGATTCTCTTTTCCCACCAAAAATATCTCACCCAAAAATCTCTCTTCCCACCAAAAAAATGCCAATCCTGATCAAAAACAAAATAGAAGTCCTTTTAAATCCAAACTCTTGAGTTCTCCCACTTAAACCCTTCTGCTTCACCAATATCACCGTAACAAATACACAGGCACCTCTCTCTCCCTGTTATTGCTTCATCATGAGATTGGATTTTGTATTTGGGTTTATTAGTGCTTTTATCTGGTTATTAATCAATTGTATTGTTATGAGAAGATTTGATTATGTTTGTGCTATCTCTCCCTCTCTCTAAAAAATCCAAGGAAGTCAATCTCATAGCTTTTAATTCCCTGCTTAGCAGAATTTTTTATACTATTAGTGGCTACTAGTAGCTTTATACCTTCCCATATCATCAAACTTTCAAACATCTCCATTGTAGGCACATTAGGTGTTCATCTACATTTACCAAAAAAATTTGTAGGGTTGGTAAAGCTATATGCTTTCAAATTCCCATTGCATATCTAAAAGGGTTGTAATCTGAATATTTTTCACCAAGCTTGAAACCAAATAGTAGTTAAATGTGATGGTTCTTTAGATTAAAGTAAATGCTTATCTATGGTAACTGATGATATTAAAAAAATGAAAATGAAATATATTTAGAAGATGTTATATGTGCTTATATCTAATTTCATAATTAATACGATCTCAATTTTCCAAACTAAAGCAGTTAGAAGTGTGAACATGATATTATTAAATGGGGGTATATATATAATGTATATGCTTATATACATATTTAGATGATGGTTAGAGTCTACTGCAGAAGAATGAGTTTTCTGCTAGTAGTTAATGTTGGGGGGCTGCTTGGTCTTTGTTGTGTGTGTGTTTGTAGGGCAGGGCACCTGGTCAGTTTTTGTGTGTGTTTGTGTTGTTGGTATAGGAAACATTAGAGAAGGGAGCATTAAGCTTGGTTCTTGCTTCCATTGTGCAATATCTCATTTATCTTTTTCCGTAAGTTATAGATTATAGATTTTCTAAGGTGATCTTCTTGGCTTGTGAGTTTAAAGACTTGCCCTTGTAGTGTTCTCTGCTCCAGCTCATTTTCTCTTCCATGTAGCTACTGTTTCTGTCCTAACCCAATTTTCTGTAGGATGGATATACTCAGTAAACATACTAGTAAAAAAGATGTGATCCTCATCTTCACTGCATGATAAAATAGGTATTCAGAATGTTGAAGGACCCCCAAGCTTTAAGCTTATCTTATATTTTAAGTTTTCTCTGTTATGAGCCAGCTATTTTAAAAAAGATGTGATCCTCATCTTCACTGCATGATAAAATAGGTATTCAGAATGTTGAAGGACCCCCAAGCTTTAAGCTTATCTTATGTTTTAAGTTTTCTCTGTTATGAGCCAGCTATTTTATTAGGTTATCGTACATAATGATTTCCCCCCTGCTAATTCATAGCCTTACAAGTTAGAGCATCTCTTAAAGTACCTCACTCACTTAGTTTTTGAGGTGCCACGTAGGATTTTTGTCATCCAACAGTACCTCACTCACTTGGTTTTCATCCTCAAAAAGCAAGGTTGAGCATTGCTTTCCAAGGTTGAAAAACAACCAACCACAAAGCAACACATGGACAAATTCACCTAACTTTAATTTATTTTTTAATCTTGTGGGTCCCTTTCCTCTTTTTACTTTTTGAAAAACCAACTGAAGTACTATTGGATGAAATTGGACCTTACTCACTTAGTTTTTGGTTTTTTTCTACTAAGTGAGTGAGGTTCTTTAGGAGATGCTCTTACAAGCATGGATCAATATATTATGGTATCTGGAAATTATATACTAAATTTCACATCAGGAAATTTCATTTTTAAATTTCTATAAATAACGCAAAATATGAGTAATGAAGAACATATGCTCCTAAATGTACTGTGATAAGTTGTAAAGTAACTAGATTTTATTACTAATAAAATGTTTTCTTAATTCAGAAAGCTGCTGATAAGTACAAAAGCTTTCGATTTCAGGGTTCGAAGTAGAATGTGGATAGCTTGACTATGATATGTAATACTAATTACACTACAGGTAATTACTCAATTGGTGGAGCAGGGACATAGATGATGCTTATCGTCCTGATATGAGCGGGTTAGTGGATGAAGATGTGCACCTTGATGATATAGAAGAGAACCCAAATGTCCCCCTAACCGATTTTACTAGGAAACAATTGGCTCCTCCTCCATTGTAAATGTAACAACATGGAACTAAGGTAAAGAAGACATATAAGTTGGAGGAACTACTTGAAGGTTTGTCGGGTACTCTTGGCGGGCTTCACGCCTCAATTGATCACAAAAAAAAATTCACAACCTTAGGTGAAGAAATTATGAAGACGGAAGGATATAGTGATACCTATTTACAAGCTGCATGGTACAAGATAATGAACTTTCCCACTAAGACACATTTTTTCTTTATTGGTGATGCTCTGGATCGAAAAACATGCTCAGATAAATTGAGGGAGAGTATTGAAGATGTTTAGATAGAGGCTTAGGGTGGTTTAGTCACATATTAGTAAAAATAATTGATCAAGTTGATCATTTAGAATTTTTTTAATTTTCGCAAGTTGGAAGTTGTTAGCGATAATTTTAGTAGTTAATTATGCTAATCAATGAAGAATAAAAGAATTATTTAAAATAATTAACTTGTATTTGCTTACAATGGCTCTAACTAAACATGAACATTTGTTTCCACTCCATTTGTGTTAGTGTAAACCAAACACCTGTTAATAAGTTGCATTGCATTATTTGCAACACATTGCAAATGCAATTCATTTGTGTTGCATTGCAACAAATATTTTGCAATGCAAGTCGTGTGTAAATACAAGAGAATTAAATTCTAGGTAAATGGTTGAAATGCAATTGCAAAGTGTTACTTTTCCACTTCATGATTTGCATTGCAACACATTTGCAAATACATTGAACTTGCATTTGCAATGGATTTGCATCGAACCAAACTGAGCCTAAGTGATCGACAACAACTACTACTTCCACAATGCCCAATGATCACAAATACCCATTTATAAAAACAAAAAAACAAACTAAACTGAACTTGTTATTGAATACCCTTTCACTAAAAAACTTAGCATAATCATTAGTCTAGAAAACAAAAAATTAACAACTATAATCACCTCTATCACCGGAATCTTCGGCGAGAGCGAGCTTGATAACCACTTTGAGATCATAAGTTGGGTGTGAAGGAGGCTTAATACCCATTGATTCCAATGAAACTCTAGGATTTTTTGTTCCTATTGTTGCTGACATGTTGATAACTCTCCTGTAATAACAATCAATTAATAACAAAATAACTTAAACACCCCAAAAAATAGGGATGGCAGTTTGACCCGCCCCGTTGGGGATCCGCGTTTGTAATGTGGGGGTGGGGATGAGGATCCCCGTTTAAGTTATATAGGTTTTGGGGCGGGGATGGGGATTAGCCCCAAATCCGCCCCATTGCCATTCCTACCAAAAAAAATCAAAAAATTGGGAATGATTCAAACCCAAAGCTTTACAAAAGGGTATCAAAATCAAGCTCTAATTCAAACCTTGGGTTGCTAAAATCATGAATCAAATAAACGTTTAAGCTCAAATTAAACTAAAACAGAGGTTCACCTTGAGCTTAGTGAGAGTGAGGAGCGAGAAGGAACTGATGTATAGGTTGAGGGTAAATTAGGGATTGAACAACGACTTCCCAACATTCCTTCCTCAAATATCAACTACTCTAATGGAGCTGAAGCTTAGAAGGAGATATCAGTGAGAAACGCCATATAAATTGGCAGTTTTTATAAGAAACAACATCCTATCTTTTCGTTATTCTTTAAAAATGACACAATTACCAAAACACGACAAGGGAGTCATCAGTTGTTTATTTATTTTTAGTAAAAGTTCTCTCTCTCTCTCTTATTCACACACAATTGGAGTTTCGCGCCCTAATTTTACAGGTTCTTATTTTGCCCTAATTTTACATTCTCTTAAATAAACTGTACTTTATTTTTTGCTGTATTGGGTGAGTTGAGGATCAAACATTAGAGGGTTAGTGAGAATTTTTTCTATGATTAAAGCGAACTAAGTTTTGCGAAATTTCGATACGTAAAATGGGGTTTTTATAGCTTGTGTGATAAACCATGTAATTATTTCATGTTGCATTAAGGTCTGATTAGGAGAAAAAGATTGTATGAAGCATAATTTAACAATAGTTTATGACCAAAACGCGCAATCCCTAGTGAGTTTTTTAATATCTATATTAGGAATCTAGGATATACTATTACTAGGTATTTGGGTCTTAACACTAGAGCCGATCAAACTTTGGGACGCAGTGTGAGATGCTGTTCGTAAAAAGGGGTCGTGTAGAAATGATCTTAATAATGGAGATAAGATGACATGGAAGAAATATTGAATTCCTTAATCCTTAAGGGATGTTTATTAATAGTTATTGTGACATACCAAGGATAGTTAAAAAGGGTACTTTAAAAATGTATAAGTCCATCTATCTTCTTGTTTGGTTCGACTTTCTCATACTAGGGATTATAAATATCCCTATAAATAGTGAGATAGGAAACTAAACTGCAGAATGTTACGTGTCGGTCGACCGGCACAACAACAGCGGATATAGCCAGTTGATTGACTTCTGCCCTCTTTTATGTGTTTTCTCAACATTCTCCCTCAGGGGGATCGTATTTATAGACATAATAGAGTATCTTAAGATGAAGATTGTGTTTTGTCATCCAATGGAGTTTGTTATAGTCTAACCACTGTAGGCCATGGGGCAAAGCGTATAATGTTTGATCTTAAAGTACTCATAGGAAATAGACCTCCCAAATTACGTGTAGGAGTACAGTTTTGTTTAGGGCATTTTACACAGACTTTCATACATATGAAAATCGGGTTAAATTATTTGAATACAATACCTATATATGGAAGTATAAATAAAACTCAGGCCGTGACGTTAACAGATGTATTCAAGTGTGTCGAGAGTGCTTACACATATATACCTATATATAGAGGTATTCTGCATTTATATGATTGAACTGTTATTATAGATCTACCTGTTAGCATGTAAACATGACTGATTAATTGCTGCAGCAGTTCTCAGTTTAAGATCATAATTTTGAGGTTTAATTTGTACTTAGATGGAAGAAGTTTCTCCCTATGGTAATCCATCGCTTAGGGATGGTGGTAATGAGTACGAGATTGAAAGAGAATGGGTAACAACGGAGATTGACAGTGAGAACAAGGAAGCTGAAACAAAGAAGGATGTGCCACCTGTCCTTGGAATGGAGTTCGAATCATATGATGAAGCATACAATTTTTACAAAGACTATGCTAAGGATTTGGGATTTGGAATCCGGGTGAGAAACTCTTGGTTTAAGGAAAAGACTAAAGAGAAGTATAGTGTTGTACTCTGTTGTATTAACGAGGGCTTTAAAAAGAAAAGTGAGACCAGCCGGGTACGAGCGGAAGTAAGAACAGGTTGTCCAGCAATGGTGAAAATTAGGTTGGTGAAAAACTTTAGGTGGAAGGTGACAGAAGTTGTGCTTGAACACAATCATGTATTAAGTCCAACATGCACGCAATTGTTAAAATGTCATAAGAGCATAGGTGTTGGAACAAGAAGAAAACTGCCATCAGATACTGATGAAGGGAACTTATTTTCTGATAGACGAAGTATAGGGAAGCGCTTGGAGCTTAAAGAAGGAGATGCACAAGCTATGTATAATTACTTTTGCCGCATGCAATTGATGAGTCCGAATTTTTTTTACTCTATGGGTTTTGATGGTGGAGGAAGTTTGGAGAATTTGTTTTGGGCAGATGTCAAATCTAGAGCTGCATATGGTTACTTTGGAGATGTAGTTACTATTGACACTACATACTTGACTAGAAAACATGAGGTGCCATGTGTACCATTTGTCGGACTGAACCACCATGGGCAGAGTGTGCTGTTAGGTTGCGGATTAATTGCTGATGAGACAGTTGAGTCGTTTGTTTGGTTGTTTAAAGCATGGATTAATTGTATGTCGGGGTACCCACAACCATCTGTAATAATTACAGATCAGTGTAAGGTCTTGCAAAGAGCTATTGCCGAGGTTTTTCCAATAACCCGTCACTGTTTCTCTTCGAGTCGGATCATGCAAAAGGCTCCACAAAATTTACAAGGGTTGCGCCAATATGAAGCAATTCGAAGGGCATTAGATAAAGTGCCTTATGAGTCATTGACAATCGACGAATTTGAAAGTGCTTGGAAGGATATGGTTGAAACATATGAAGTTGGGTATCACGAGTGGCTTCAAATATTGTACGAAGATCGGCATCGATGGGTTCCGGCTTTCTTAAAAGATACACTTTTTGCAGGAATGTCTGCTACAGAACAAAATGAGAGCATGAATGGATATTTTGATGGTAGCATATACAAACAAACATCCCTTAAGGAGTTTTTTGGAAAGTATGATTTTGTTCTTCTAAAGAAGCGTCGTATAGAAGGGAGAGAAGATTATGATTCGCTGCATTCAAATCCCATTTTGAAGACAAGGTGTTGTTTTGAATCCCAAGTTTCAAAGCTGTACACACGAGACATATTTAAGAAGTTCCAATACGAAGTAGAGATGCTGTATTCGTGTTTTAACACAACAGAAGTCTGTAGTGATGGGCCAATTATAAAATACGTAGTAAAAGAACGCCGCGAGGGTGAGGAAAACAAGAAGGAGATTCGGCAATTTGAGGTTATGTATAATAGAGACAGGTCAGATGTTTGTTGCATTTGTGGCACATTTCACTTCCAAGGCCTCTTATGCAGACATGCGTTAAGTGTCCTTAACTACAATGGGGTTGAGGAGATTCCATCTCACTATATATTGTCACGTTGGAGAAAGGATTTTAAGCGCTTATATGTTCCAAGTCGCGGCCCTAATATTTCTGATCTTAATTACGAGGAAGATCAACCATATGATCGTTTGCATAAACATGCCATTCAAATTGTGGAAGAAGGAGCGTTATCTCTAGAACATTACAAGGTGGCTTTGCTAGCATTGGAGGAGTCATTAACTAAGGTTCGGCTTTTAGAGGATGCAACCAAGTAAAACCTACAAATATTCAGGTACGTTATCACTACAAGTCTGTCTGCAAGCATTAAGAATATATGTTCGGTAACCTTTTGTGCCAAATTTTCTAAATTTTGCTCTCCCCACGTACATTTCATTTCTGTTTATATATTTGAGTTATTCTTACATACCCTATTCTAGTCACTTGCTTTCATTGTAAGATTGTATCTAGAACTATCATAATTTTGTGTGTCGTTCGCCAAGTCATTCTATTCGGTTTTGGTACTGTTACCCTTGAATGTATTCAAACATTTCATATCCATATCATCTAACTTTACTTGCATTAAATTGCTGCTACGATATTGAACCCTTTTATTTATATCTGCTGCACTGTGTTGGGGCACCCTCGACACTAGAATACAGGCACGAGGGGAAGCTGATACGAGGTAAACGGTTGTGCTTGACCATGAAGGTTTTACTTCTTTTGCAGACTGTGCGGAAGAAAACAGGTTCTAACGCTGCAGTGATATCTAGTATCAAATGTACAACTCAATCAGAATTCAATGGTACACTCTCTGTTACTAGCAAGCTTGGGCATGTGCAATATATGCTTGATGATTTAGGGATAACGTTGTATCTTACTATGTCTTAGGGATCATGTAATGATTTTGAAACGCTTCTATGCTTAATATTGTAATTTATTGAATGTTAAACTGGCCGATGTAAAGTCCTAAAGAAAGGCGTCACTTGAACTGAGTTACCACTTTTAAATATTGCTTTTGCTCATTACAAATAGCTGGTTTTTATTTTCAGGTAAGAAACAGTCGTACAGAGACTTGTAAATCCGAATGTACGGGCAAGTTTCTATCCTCTTCTCTTATGGGCATTGTAAAAGAAGCCTCCGGTTCATATCAACTGGGTCCATGGCCGTTTTGACTCCCATTTCTATTTGGACAAACTTAGAGCATGTGTAGTCTACTCATCAAATACTAGTTATCACATTTGGCTTTATTGGATGACAAAAGTCAAATAGTTTTTTTTTCACTACATTAGATTCCTCAAAAAATAATTGCCACGTGTCTACTTTTTCATAAAATCTTTAATATTTAGGTAGATTTTGTTTTAGTTCTAACTAAATTTTATTACTGGGTAGGCATTAAATTTTGTTTGAAGAGTGAAAAAATAATAGTTAAATTTGAAGATACAATATGATTTAGGCAATATGACTTTCATTTGGAGAGTCGGATGTAGGTATTTTAGAGGAATTTGGCTCTCCAAATTTAGCTATAAGTAAATATATAGAGCCGAGTCAACTACAAATGTTCTAAGACGGATAAGTCTATTTAAAACCCACTTAAATTAAATTTAGGATGCCACAACAATCAACGCCAATATTTTGGACGGTAGAGAGAGGGTGTTTTTATTTATTTGTATGATCTGGAAGCGGTTTTGACGAAGAGACTTGACCCTCTGCTGGTGATACTGTAAAAAGCAAAATCTGTTTCGTAGTTATCACTCACTCACTCACTCACTCTTAAAAAAAACCTCCTTTTCGACTTCTCTCACTCAAGCTCTCAAACTCTGTCTCTCTCTGTCTATAAAAGAAATGTTGAGAGTAGTTCAGTTTCTTGCATCATCATCTGGTTTGGGTTCATCTTCGTCATCTCAGCTGAAGAGATTGAAACCCCTTTGTAGAGATAGTCTCTCGTTCTTGCTCATCTCTTCATCTTCAGCAAGGGACACTATGGTTTCTCCTCTACTCTTCTCTAGTAAAAACAATGGGAAAGCTTGTTTCAGATCATTTCGGATGACACCAGTTCGCTGTGATTCCAAGTCAGAACCTCCAATTCAACTGGTGAGTTCTTTTGTTTGATTTCTTTAGGCTTATTATCTTTGTTTGATTGAAATGAGTTTTAACATAGTTGGCAGTGAAAGGGGTGTTCTTTCTTTGATTGAATTGTAATTGAGCAAGTGGGTTTTCTTGTTTTAATCTTTGATTGGGTTATAATGGAGTAATGGGGCGGGTTCTTTGATTCTGTTTTGATTGGGTTGTGATGTGATGGAGTAATATGGGGTTCTTTGTTTCTTTTTTGATTGAGTATTTGGGGTTATCTGCTTGTTGTTTGTGTTGGAATATAGTACAATCACTATGATCAATAAATCAAAGATTAATATGATTCTACTAACCTGATTTCCTGCTCTCTGTTAAATCACCTGTTCTTGAGTGGAGTCTTCCCTTAGATTGGCTGTAGACCTTAATGGGATGGTTTTCTGTAGTGTAGCCTCTAAGAGGGACTTTCTCTCTATTTAAACTGATAGGGTTTGAGTGGTCTTCCCATTATACCCTCAATCCCTAATAAAGAGTAACACTAGGTCCCACCTACCTTAACTTGGTGTAACAATTGGGCACAACCAATAACACATATACGACCTATTAACATGTGTGCTCGTGAACCAGACGACAAAGTAAAGAGTAGTGCCGGTATAGATGGAAAATCCAACAATCTCCCACCCGGCACTAACTCGATTTTAAGAAAAATAATTTTAGCCTGATTCACGGTTTTTTATGAAAATCGGATGGCCATCCTTTGTTTTTTAAAACCACACATGATAATTTGTCGAAGACAATGTTACATCGAACTTGACAGTGGACATCAGGCTAGCAACCTCAATAGCTTTCAAGTGTAATTTCTTTACTGGTGGAGTTTAGCGTGTGAATGGCAAATGTACACCATAATGATGTGCTGGTACATTTCCATTAGTGTCCTACAACATGTGTTTACCAGACACATGTCATTTCAATATTTAAACAAACCGTCATTTCAATATTTAAACAAATCGTCATGCGAAGACCATCGCTCTTACTGAAATGAAGGCCAAAGGATGTGGAGCCTGCCAATATCCAGCCCAAGCAAACTTGAGAAACATTTCAGTATTCTCTATAGGCACTTGATATTTAGACAACCGTCATGTGATAAAATCACTCGTATCCAAAACTTTATTGCAATTGCGTACTTTAAACTGAATATGCGTACATATAATAGCGGATCCAAATATAATAGTAGCTAAATAATCAAAAATCAAATCTGAATGTCGACCAAAACAATAATCGGGAATAACTCCCACATGGATAAATAATCCTAATGCAGTAATAGTAAATAAATCAACAACTACTCCCACGTAAAATAACGATCCTCAAAGAGACTCCAGCAAAATCTGAGTCAGAGTAGCCCAAAACCATAAGCTCATCCGATCTCCTATAAACCAATCTGTAATCTCTTGTCCTCTTTAAATGGTGAAGAACTTTCTTGGTTGCCTGCCAAGTGAATGAATAATAGAAGGGTTATGATAGTACCTTCCTAACATCCCAACAAACAAACTAATGTCGGCTCTCATGCATATCATAGGTTTTTTTCTACTGAAGAAATCGGACGTCACTACTAGCGAGTAAAATATCGTCGACGTACAAAACTATAAATATAGAATGTCTCCCACTCTGATTAACGTATATACAACGATCCATTTTTCACTCGACAAAACCGTGATTTGAAACCACTTCATGAAACTGTAGGTACCACTGCCTAGACGCCTGTTTGAGACAGTAGATAGAGCGATTAAGCTTGCAAAATAGTTGAACCTTCCCTTCGGTCTCAAAACCTTCGGGTTGGTACATATAAATCTCCTCGTTGAGACGTCCATTAAGAAAAGCTGTCTTGACGTCCATCTGATGAAGCTCCAAATCAAAATGCGCCGTAAGAGCCAAAATAATCCGTAATGAATCCTTCTTCGAAACTGGTGAGAAAGTCTCATCAAAGTCAACTTCTGGACGCTACTTAAAACCCTTCGCAACAAGTCTCGCTTTGAAACGCTCAACCTTCCCTTCAGAATCACGTTTGGCCTTAAAAATCCATTTGCATTCAATTGCCTTAAATCCTTCAGGTAAAGGTGTCAACTCCCATACAGAGTTGTGTGACAGAGTTCATCTCCTCTTTCATGGCATTATGCCACTGATCTGTAAAACTACTAGCTATAGCCGTACTGAAAGATACTGGATCCTCGAAATCAAATAAATCCCCTTCAACTGAATAAAGATGGTAATCTGAAGAAATAGCAGAATGCCTTTCTCTAGAGGATTTCCGAGTAGAAGCAAAAAGTTAAACTGGAGGTGGAACGATAGGAAGTTGAACGGGAGCTACGACGCGCTCTGGAACTGTACTCGTCACAATGTCAATATCAGATAAACGCGGAAGCATAATAGTACTGATCGGAATAGCAGTTGGACTCCGAGGCTCTGAACCCTCCTTAAAAACAATATCTCTATAAATAGTACTGGTAAAAAGATTCCCCTCCTCTATGAAATGAGCCTGAGCACACTCAACAATCTCCATGGGTCGAGAAGGACAATAAAATCTGAATCCTTTCGATCTCTCTGGGAAACCAACGAAGAAACATCTAACAGTCCTCGAATCTAACTTTCCGATATTTGGGTTAAATAATTTTGCCTCTGCCGGACAACCCCAAACATGTAAGTGATGAAGACTAGGATTTCTCCCAGTCCAAAGATGATAAGGATTAACAGGAACAGAACGAGAAGGAACTCGATTTTGAATATAAACTGAATAATGTAAGCACTCTCTCCACAAATTCAAAGGTAAATCAGTATGACATAACACGCTGCAAACCATGTTTTGATAAGTTCGATTACGACGTTCACAAACACCGTTTTGCTCTGGTGATCCAGGGGTAGTGTATTGGGCTACAATACCCTGATCCTTTAAATACTGATAGAATGGTCCCGAATGCTGACCGTCTTGATCGATTTTACCATAATACTCCCCTCCTCGATCTGACCGGACAACCTTAATCTTCTGATCTAACTGTTTCTCAACCTCTAACTGGAAAGTCTTGAATACATCAAGTGAGTCAGACTTCTGATGGATAAGAAAAACGTAGGTGAAACGCGAGAAATCGTCAATGAAAGTAATAAAATATCGATGACCACCACGGGACGAAATGGGAAAAGACCCACAAATATCTGTATGAATCAGCTGTAAAAGGTCAGTGCTACGAGTAGATTCAAATTTCCTAATCTTGGTCAATTTTCCACGAATTCAATTGACGCAAGTCTGAAAATCAGAGAAGTCTAAAACCCCAAGAAGCCCATCTCGAACCATAGTCTCTAACCTCTTTCTAGAAATATGTCTTAGTCGTTTGTGCTATAACATCAAAGACTGCTCAGAAACTCTAGAACGTTTAGAAGTAGATGAAGTATTAGCCTCAACATATAAACATAATAGAGATGTCTCAAAGGAATGATCAAGAGATAGACGATATAACCCATCAACTAGGAGGCCAGAACCAATAATGGAATCAAGATGAATAATGTCAAAACCCCCATATCAAAAATTGAAGAAATAACTGAAAGAGTGCAACCGAGAAACTGAAACTAGAGATCATCTCATCGAGGGAACATAAAAAGTGCATGTCAAATCTAAAGTAACACCTGTGGCTAAAACCAAGCGAAAAATACCAACGAACTTAATATGAAGGCGTCTAGCGTCTCCCGAGAAAACCTGCTCTCAGGCCTTGCTAGTCGCTTGCTGATGAACCCCTGTGAAGAATTCGAAATGTGAACAGTTGCCCCAAAATCTAACCACCAAGAGTTGGAGGGAACATCAACCAAATTTGATTCAAAACAAACATAAACGTGCGAGCGCACATTTCCACTACTGCCATACTTCAACGATAAAAGCTGAGATAAGTTACTGTACTGCCTTCCCTTGACGGAACTCTCAAACTTTTTCTTATTGACATCTGACTTTTCCTGGGAGTAGTTAGAGTCTGTCAAGGTCTCAATATTAGTCAGTTGGTTCTGGATCATAGGGTCCATAGCTACATGAACCAATGACTTATATTAGGACGTGAAAAAATAATTTTTTATGCACGTTTAACTTGATCTGTAAAAGATCTATAACTTGATGTCTTTAATCTCGATCCTACCTGGGGTTAGGATGGTCGAGTCAGAGTGTATATATTATTTATGGTATGGATTATTCACTCTGCGGGTACAACTATATATCATCAAATCCCTCCTTTGGGTGGTGATTTGACATACATTACTCCCTAGTTGGTAATCACTCACGCTCAAGACTAGACTGGCCACTTACAGTTTGATTCGAGACACTTCCTCACCTTTGGGCAGAAGGTTATCCTCATCTCCCTGTATCGTGTAGCCTATCTTGACCCACTAATTAATTAGAAGTTTCTTAGCCTCCTTTGGGTAGTCTAATAGTTTCAAGTTTAATTAGTGCAAAGTAATCTTAATGAGACTTTACGAGATAATCTCAAAATTAGGAGAAACGTTCAACTCCATGGACAAAACTCTTTTGGGCGTATTTGCCCATTTTATATCCCGCATTCCTAACGACTACTTAATCTCACTTAAACCCCATTGGAGATCCTTGGGCATCAACGCCCTAAATGCATTAATGATATATATATATATATATATATATATGGCTAAAGCCAGATAATATTATCCAACTGATAATAAACGTGAATAATTCATTGTAATCAGATAATACAACTAAATAATAATCAGTTATTAAATCATGTTGAACTAATATGCATCATCCTAAATGCATCCATAACCAAAATACAACTTGATAATAAGCAGCTAGAAAGCAACACAATAATAATTCACAAATACAAGAGTAGAAGCTGTATAGTAAAACCCCAATCTCTCCTCAATCTGATTCATAGAACCCTTTGAAAAACCCATAAAGTATAAGAGATTAATAAAGCAATGATAAAAAATACTCTCTCTCTATCGTGAACAGTGATTATGAACAGTGATCGTGAATTACTGATCGTAGAGATTATGTACCCTAGCGGCTGATACCAATTGTTGGAATATAGTACAATCACTATGATCAATAAATCAAAGATTAATATGATTCTACTAACCTGATTTCTTGCTCTTTGTTTAATCACCTGTTCTTGAGTGGAGTCTTCCCTTAGATTGGCTGCAGACCTTAATGGGATGATTTTCTGTAGTGTAGCCTCTAAGAGGAACTTCCTCTTTATTTAAACTGATAGGGTTTGAGTGGTCTTCCCATTATACCCTCAAGCCCTAATAAAGAGTAACACTAGGTCCCACCTACCTTAACTTGGTGTAACAATTGGGCACAACTAATAACACCTATACGACCTATTAACATGTGTGCTCGTGAACCAGACGACAAAGTAAAGACTAGTGCCGGTATAGATGGAAAATCCAACAGTTTGAATTGAGTTTAATGGAGTGAATGGGGTTATTTGCTTGCTTAAACTGACTTGTACTTGTAATGCAGTGAATGATATTATATATTTCTTATTTTATTGAGTTGTAAACTTGCAATGGGGTGAATGGGGTTCTTTTTTTGGTTGAATTTGTTGAGTCTCAACTGCGGAAGCCGAAACTCTAAATCGATTTAGTTAGCAATGAGCAATCAAAGAAATACACAACACACAAAGTTTAAGGTGGTTCGGCAATTGCCTACATCACCGTACAAGATATTGGGGGTGAGCGTACGGAATGCATCACCCTCACGCAATTTGGTTTTATCCGTTATCCTCATGGCATACAAATAATCAACCAAGAAACTAGAAACACAATTAACAGGCACACAAAACACAATATTTCTCGGAGGTTCACCTTAGGCTACTCCCCACCACCAAGTTAGAAATCCACTATGTATCCAAGTTTAATTACAAACCCTCAAGGGATTCCAACAAATATGGAAATCCCTAATCTCGCAATAATCCTCACATAGATTTACAAGAGATAAAAGAAACATAAGAGATCCATCAAGAACATGAAGATTACCGCAATAACGACCATGTTGCATACCTTCTTCTTGAAACCCTTTAATCTTCTCCCTTCCTTGATTTCCTATCTTTGCAAACAAGAGGTACTTCCCCTCTCACCATCAAATCTCAAGAGAACATCCTCCACATTCTTCCTTGTAAAGACCAACTCTTTACAAGGTCTATCAAAGAGGCTACATCTCTTATAGATTTCAAGTTTCTCATGCAAAGGCTTTTTAACTCACACACTCTATATTTATAGACTCTCTATTAGGTCATCAGCGAAGTACGCATCACGAGACAAACCATAGCCTTAGAATAAATCCCCTTCAAAACGCACTTAACAAATCAAACACTGCGGTTTTTGTTCGAACGAAATATAGTCTCGTTCGAACGACTTTAACGGAAAGCCTTTTCGTTCGAACGACTTTATGACTCGTTCGAACGACTTCGTCTATTTTGAGCCGTAACCTAACACAAGAGAGAAGAGTTTATTCAAGATCCCAAAGTTACAATCACTCAAAGCAATTAGAGGTTCTCTCAAAGATTTCCTCTCAAATTGATCTCTCCAAAGGATTGGCTCTAATAGAACCTAAATCCCCATTTATATACTTGGAGAACTATTTGCAATCGCTCAGATCTCGAGGCAAGTCAAGGGTTCCAAAAAAATCTCAAATTTAAGTTTTTTCGAAGTCTATTCGAACAGACTATTTGTATTCGCACTTTTATTCGAACAAAAAGTGCTCGGGCTGTTCTGTTCGAATAGAAACATTTTTTGTTCGAACAGACTCAGTTTTGTTCAAACGACAATAAGTCTCGTTCGAACGACTTTGTAAACTTAAACAAAAAACAGTCTCATAACAATTCTCCACCTCGGTGAAGATTTCCCCAAACCAAACAAACCAAAATTTGAGCCAAACATAGTAACCAGCCAAACGACCCAGAACAAACCCTTTCCGCCACCAAATGTCCCCAAAGACCCAAGCACACAAACGGCCCAGGAAACCAAATGTCCCCAAAAGGACCAAATCCAAAACCAAGCATCCCAAATGACAAAAAAAAAATGTCCCAAGGAACCAAAATCGACTGTACCAAATAAATGATTGCCTACGTACCGTGGATCAAGTCGCCCGTAGTTCCCAAAAAATCCAATCAATCAATATGAAGAATTTGAACCAAGTCCAAACAATGATTGAACTTAATTCTCGAAACAACTTTCGTAAACATATCTGCTGGGTTATCTTTGGTGTGAATCTTCTTCAATAGAATCTCACCCTATTCCAGAACTTCTCTGATAAATTGATAACGCACATCAATATGTTTTGTACGTTGATGATGAACCTGATCTTTGGCCAAGAAGATAGCGCTCTGACTATCGCAGAAAGCATCAAGATGGTTCATCTTAATGCCTAAATCACGTAGAAGATTTTTCATCCAAATAGATTCCTTTATCGTCTCAGTTACCGCCATATACTCCGCCTCGGCAGTAGATAGTGCCACTGTTGACTATAACATGGATCTCCAACTAACCAGTCTTCTACCCAATGTAAACATATACCTGGTAGTAGACCGTCGTTTATCCAAATCACCCATATAGTCATAATCCACATAACCCACACAAAACCGATCAATCGAATCTTGTTTACGAAATTCCAACCCAATATCCACAGTACCTTTGATATACCGTAGAATCCATTTCACAGCTCGCCAATGATCTCTACCCGGATCATGCATGTATCGACTAACCATACCAACCGCCTGTGAAATATCTGACCGAGTACATACCATAACATACATCAAGCTACCAACCGCACTAGCATAAAGAACTTGACTCATATAATCACGTTCTTCATCAGTGTTTAGAGACATAGAAGCCTTAAGCTTAAAATGAGGAGCAAGGGGCGTACGTACAGATTTTGTGTTACCATCAATGCCAAATCTCTGAAGTACCTTCCTCATGTACGTCGTCTAAGAGAGACGCACCATTCCATTCTCTCTATCTCTATGAATCTCCATACCAAGAATCTTTTTCGCATCACCAAGATCCTTCATTTTAAATTCTTCACCCATTTGCTTTTTCAGTTTATCAATCTCGCTTTTGTGCTTACACGCAATAAGCATATCATCTACGTACAAAAACAAGTAAATAAAGGACCCGTCACGTAGGTTGCGTAAGAAGATATAATGGTCATAATAACTCCGCTTGTACTTCTGCCCAATCATAAACTGATCAAACCGTTTGTACCATTGTCTTGGAGACTACTTCAAACTGGACAACGACCTTTTCAGCTTACACACATAGTCTTTCTTTCCCGCAACTTTAAACCTACTCGGCTGAGTCATATATATCTCTTCTTTCAAATTCCCATGTAAGAACGCCGTCTTAACATCGAGTTGTTGCAACTCCAAATTAAATTGCACTACCAAGGCCAATAGGATACGAATGGAGGAGTGTTTCACCACCGGAGAAAAAACTTCATTATAATCAATCCCCTCCCTTTGAGCATATCCTTTTGCTACGAGTCTTGCCTTGAAGCGTATATCATCATCAAGAAATCCTTGTTTCTTTGTGTAGACCCATTTACAACCGATCGCCTTCTTTCCCTTTGGCAACTTCAAAAGTTCCCAAGTTCCATTCTTGAAAAGAGAATACATCTCTTCCTTCATCGCTCCCTCCCAATGCTTAGCCTCGGAACCGTAAATAACTCCCTTATAGGTGGAATGAACATCCTCTTCAACGACCGGAAGTGCATAGGCTACCATGGTCTTCGCCTTTGGAAGCACCATGTCATTTGTAAGCCAACTCGGTTTACTTACATCTCTCTTTGGTTTACTCGTTGCGATTGACTCCACTACCGGAATCTCTTCATCCGTACTACCAAATGCTCTACCTTCATCCGTGTATTTATTATTTGGAACATGAACTAGTGGTTCATCACCCGTTGTCACACCGGTAGATGACCCCTTTTTAGTACAGAACTCTCTCTCTGGCCAATGTGAAGACGCATCAATCTCCACCCACTGCCATACCTCGTTGGTCGTCTTCTCTGTGTGCTCAGAGCCATGTGACTTCATCACAGAAGTCTCATTAAAAGTGACATTTCTGCTCAGAATGATCATTCGGTCTCTCGTATCCCACAACTTGTAGCCTTTCACACCCTTCTTCTTACCCAGAAAAATGGTCTTCCTTGCTCATGGATCCAACTTACCATCTTTAACATGATAGTATGCCGGACACCCAAATATACGAAGAGTACCATAATCTGTAGCATGTTCTCCCGACCAAGCTTCCATTGGTGTTTTACCCTCAATTGCAGCCGAAGGCAACCTATTAACGAGATAGTATGCATATGTCAAAGCCTCAGCCCAAAACGCTTTGCCCAACCTAGAATTGGACAACATACACCGCATCTTCTCCAGCAAAGTACGGTTCATGCGCTCAGCTACCCCATTTTGTTGCGGTCTCTCTAACTGTGAAGTATCGAACTATCCCCTCATCCCAACATACTTGCAAGAATGGATCACTAGTGTACTCCCCACCATTATCCGAACGGAACAACTTGATATTTCTGCCGGTCTGAGTTTTAATCAATTTCTTCCACGTTATGAAAATTTTAGGACTTCATCCTTCCTCCTCATAGTGTACACCCATACGCGCCTAGAAAAGTCATCCACAAAAGACACAAAGTAATGTTTTCCCCCTAACGATGCATTATTGGAGGGTCTCCAAACATTAGAGTGAACATAATCAAGGGTTCCACGAGTACGGTGGATAGCGGTGCCAAACTTTTCCCTTGCCTGCTTGCCCAGAACACAGTGTTCACAAAAATCCAATTTGCACATCTTGGCACCTTTTAATACCCCCGGTTCGCGAGAACTCTTAAGGACTTTTCTCCCGCATGTGCCAAACGCATGTGCCATAGACGTGTGGTATTACTGGAAGTGGTCTCATCCCTTCCCATAGTAGAAACCTCACCAAGAACAACTGAACCATCCAAATAGTACAAGTTGTTACTTCTCCTTTGGCCCTTTAATACAATCAATGCTCCCTTAAGAACCCTCTTTACCTCATTCTCAGACACAATCTTGTAGCCTTTCGCTTCAAGTAACCCCGTCAAGATAATGTTCTTCTTCATTGTCGGAATATACCAAACATCATCAATCTCTTTAACCAACTCATTGTGCAATTTTAGTCGAATGGTACCTATCCCCATGATGCGGCAAGGATAATCGTTTCCCATCAACACCGCTCCACCTTCTAGCATTTTCAAACTAGAAAAACAACCCATTTCGGGACAAATGTGATAAGTAGCACCCGAATCTAAAATCCATTCTTTTGTATTAATAACACGTTCACTAGATGAAATAGTCAAAGAGAAATCAGAATCATTACCTCCATTTGCAGTGTCTTGAGCCACATTTACAAAAGAGCCCGATTTTCCCCTTTTTTTCTTCTTGAGAAGTGCGGGACATTCATTTTTCCAATGACCCGTTTTTTTGTAAAATGCACATTGGTCTTTTCCCAAGTTGTTTCAGTTTTCACCACGACCTCTCGATTTTGACCGAGAGTTATTGCCACCGGTCTTCTTCTTTTCCGAAGATCTTCCTCGAACTGTTAATACTTCGGATGTAGACTTATCAGACTCACGCTTCTCCTTCCTCCGGTACTCGTGGTTTACTATGGCCGTAGTCACATCCGTGTATTTCAATGAACTCTTTCTATAAGTTATCGTCGTAACGAAATGCTCAAATTCTTCCGGAAGCGAGTTCAAGAACAAGAGTGCATTGTCTTCATCCCCAACTATCTCTTCAAGATTCGCCAAGTCGGCTAACAACTTGGTGAAGTCATTCAAATGCTCCGACATACTAATCCATTGCCTCATAGTGAAGCGGTAAAGCTTCATCTTCAAGTAGAGTCGATTTTGGATACTCTTTACCAAGTACTTCTCCTCTAGAATCCTCCAAAAATTTTTTTGCAGAGGTTTCATTCATTACAAGGTATTTAATGTCTTGAGCAAGACAAGAACGAATTTGGCCACAAGCCCTCTTGTTCATCTTCCTCCATCCACTCTCCTTTATGTCCTCCGGCTTGTCCTCCAATACCTCGTCTAAGTCTTGTTGACTTAGGGCATCAATAACCTCGCATCGTCACATGCCGAAGTTATTTGTGTCGTTGAATTTCTCAACTTCAATCTTTGTATTGTTGAACATCACCGTTGTATTCCTTTTCGGGGCCGAAGAACTCAATTCAACTTCGTCTCCCATGTTTCCCCCAATTTTCATGAACTAACCAAATCCAAAACCAAATTGAAATTGAGAAACCCTAAGTTACCTCAAATTCGCGCACCACCGAGGAATCAACCTCGCTCTGACACCAATTGTTAAGTTTTTCCGAAGTTTATTCGAACAGGTTATTTGTCTGTTCGAATAGACTATTTGTATTCGCACTTTTATTCAAACAAAAAGTGTTTGGGCTCTTCTGTTCGAATAGAAACATTTTCTCTTCGAACAGGCCCAGTTTCGTTCGAACGACTTTGGAAACTTAAACAAAAAACGGCCCCACAACAGAATTATGGTGGAACATATTGGGTTCTTTTATCTTAGATTGAATAACACCGGAGAAAATGGGAATATTGAGTTTTTTTTAAGTAAAATAATAATGGCAATAAATGGGATTTGAAAATATGAGTTTGATTCTTGTTTGGGAAAACTAAACTAGGCTATAGTTTATTAAGATATAGAGTAGATATATACGTTATAAGTTTGCAGGACCTCGTTCTAACATAGGTTGTAATTTTGAAGGCCCATTTGAAGAAAATATGTTTTTGTGAATCATGCGGAGCAGCAATGATGCAAGGAGTTCCTGATGGTGATGATAAACCAAGAGCTATTTGCACTATATGTGGTAAAATTGCATATCAGAACCCCAAGATGGTATTTATGACTAAACCACTTGGTTCATTTTCGTTGGAAATTTAGCACTTAGTTAAATATCAATTTGTAGAAGGGGTCTGGAATCATTGTCATGGGAGGAAGAGAGATAACATTGTCTTCCTTCTCAGCAACGATTATATAGTGCATAACCATTTTAGTGTAAAAGATCCACAAAGACGTGAATATTGGTATTATATAAGGATTGCTTTTTAGGGTAAAGACGTGGATATTGGTATTATATAAGGGTTGCATCTTAGAGTAGCAGACGAGAAAGAGGTAAACTGGCGAAAGATTATATATATTGCAGGACAAGAGGTGGGTGAGGGAGATGGAGAGGATATAAGTAATTTTAGGAATGCGAGGTAGAATTTTCTGGGTTTAGAATATGACAACTTCCCCTTATAAGTGTCTGTAGGGGAAAAACTCGCACGACAGCCTGTTTTATGTTGTGATACGTAATTTAGACGGTCAATAAGTAGTAATTGTGAAGTTCTTTAAAAAAAAAAAATTGTATTTAGTAGATGAAGCTAATAACAAATGGCATTGGACATGACTAATTTCGAAAGTGGTGTTTGCTACATAGAACTTGTAGGTTTCTGTGATAATTTAGTGATAGACGAGTCTTACTAATTCAATTTGCTCCACATATTTTTTATTTTTGTTTTGTATCTGCCGCCTTATTATTTTCTGTAAAGTGTTAAGTCTGTCGACATTGATCGTATTTCCATTTCTTTTGAAATTATTTCTACAGGTTGTTGGCTGTCTAGTTGAGCATGGCAATAAAATCCTACTTGTCCAACGGAACATCCAACCAGCTAAAGGTCTTTGGTATGTCTATTTTATAACTGAAATGTTGAATGCGGGAATTTTTGAACTTTCTTTCTTTCTTAAAACACAACGTATTATGTGAAAGAGGCCAGTTGCAGAAGTATTTTCTGTGAAATTGGTTTACAATGATATGGATGAAAGTGAAGACATGGAGATGCTATTTACTGTTATTTAATTGGACATGGAAAAATGAAAGAATGTCTAAATTAATTTTATTGCTGATATAAGACGTTAGCTATGTTTGAGGAAGTTCTAAAGAATTGTACAGGAAGTCGCAATATAACTGATTATTTCTTATAATACAATTTGTTAATAAGTTGAAAATAAAAATAGATTAGTGACAGGGCAAACGTATTGTGAAAATATAAGGGTCAATTAACTGCAATAGCATAAACATTGGTCGATATAACGATATATCCCAGCCTGATTCTTAAATCAAACTACAATAAGATGAACAATTAGTCTTTTTTCTTCTCTTTCCTTGTTTTAATATGTCGTCAATATATCCCAGCTTGATTCATATAAACTATATTTCTATGTTCACACAGGACACTTCCTGCTGGATTCATGGAAATTGGGGAGTCAGCGGTGCAAGGAGCAACCAGGGAAACCTGGGAAGAAGCGGGGGCAGACGTGGAAGTTGTTTCTCCATTTATTCATATGGACGTCCCTCTCATTGGCCATGTAAAGATTTTCTACTCTTACTATTCACCTTATTAACCTCTCATTCAATTCATTCAATTCCTACTAAAAGTTTTTCGGTTTTATTGATGAAATTGAAGTTCTGCTTTTATTGAAGTTTTTTCTCTTTCACTTTGTTATACTGAAGTATTTTATAATTGCATGTGTGGAACAGAGTTACATGATCTTCCGAGCGAAGCTGAAAACCCCCCACTTTGCGCCAGGCCCTGAGTCTCTAGATTGCAAGCTTTTTGCCGTCGAGGATATACCATTTGATACTCTTGCATTCTCGTCAATGTTGGTTACCTTGAATCTTGTAAGTTGGTGTTTTGATAATGTTATGTTTTGTATGCTTCATAAGATTAATATTCTTGAAATGTACTGACTAATTTATTGTTTCTTTTCCTCTGAGTTTAGTACATCAAAGACTTGAAGGCTGGAAAACCCAGGTTTCACTACTGTATTGTAAATAAAAGGTACTTTCACTGCATTACTTTTATTTCAAGCTTGGTTGTAGTCCCTATTGCTTATAAAACTGGTGCTTTGACCCTCGGGTTTTATTTTCGGCTGTGGGTAATTTTTAGTAATGTTTGGTTTTTATGCAATTACAAAAGTTTGATGAACGAAGTTGGATTGGGAAAACCTATTCTTCCGCTATTTAACCAATTTGGGTTAAAATCAAGTTCTGCTGTATCTTTCTTTCAATGGTTTAAGCCGAAATGGAGAAGGCTAAAATTTGGTTTTATAAGGTAAAGGAAAGTTTTCAGAGCCGCTTCCCGTTGAAATGCCAAATGTTGTTCTGCGATTTTGTTTTGTTTTGCTGTTCTAATTGTTGTTGTGTATTGGCAGAGCTGGTGCTGCTCCATCTGATATCCACGCCCACACTGTGGATAACTACTTTGAGTGCTGAAAAGGTGGTGATACTTTCTTCTACCACCAATTGTAAAGTAAAGACCACACTAAGGAAGATTAGGAATGAAGATTCTGAAGATACAATACCAACAGCTCTGGATGGATTCAAATTCTTTTGCTTTCCTTTTCGTTTAGTCAGTCATTCGTCATCATTATTGTACAATGAGTTTGAAGGTTTCCATTTTTCGTGGTGTTAATATGTGAATAACGTGTAATGACAGCCACGATTCTTTCATACACGTTTGTGTTTTGATATAACGTGAAATCAGTACATTGTATTTTCCACATTTTACAGATGAAATGAAATGAAGCTCCAATTTGCTTGTGTCCTCTAATTGGTGGAGTCTTAGATTGTCTTTGGTTGTTGCCAGTCCCATGGTTCACTAGTACTAGTCCATTACCCCTATGATCCAATTATTTTTATCTGAACGGATTCAGAAACTTTTTGTCTCAATTTAATGGCTCCTCTTTGGATACTTGACATTGTTTGAGCTTGATAGAACTGTACTTTTTTTCCCAATTGAAAAGGCAAATGATTTGGCTTTTATGTTAATAATAATGTTGTCTGAAGCTGCTTTAATGGAACATATGAAAAATACGGCATTTTACTAAAAAAAATAGCCGAAATATTTGGCTTATATTTGAAATAAAAACCATTTAAATAAACTTACCCATATTATTTGGCATTACCACCATTCAATTAAAACTCGTTGAATGATTTGGCTTTTAAGCTAACAACATTAGCCAAATAATCTGGCATTCCAGAAAAAAGTAATTTAATTCAAACCTGCAGAATGATCTGGCATTTTTGGAAAAAATCCATTTTATTTAAACTAGGCGAATGATTTTGGCATTCCGGAGAAAAGCCATTTAGATTAAACTAGCCGAGTGATTTGGCATTTCAAGCTACCACTATTTAAATTAGTTAAAAGGCCATTATTAAATTAGCCGAATGATTTGGCTTTTAAGTAAAAAACAACCAAATGATTTGGCGTTTTTATATAAACCTAGCCAAATCATTTGGCAGTCCTAGAAAAATGCCATTTATTCAAACTAACCAAATAATTTGACATTCCCGACAATAGCCATTTAATTTAAAATTGCCGAATGATTTGGCATTGAGATAAACTTAGCAAATCATTTGGCAGTTCCAGAAAAAGGCTATTTATTCAAACTAGCCAAATAATTTGACATTTCCGAAAATATACATTTAATTCAAAATTGCCGAATGATTCAGTTTTGAAACCAAAACTAGCCGAGTGATTTGGCATCTCCGGAAAATTAACATTTATTTCGAAGTAGTGGCTTTTAAGCCAAAACCAGGCAAATGATTTGGCGTTTTGATATAAATATAGCCAAATCATTTGACAGTTCCAGAAAGGGTCATTTATTCAAAATAAGCCAAATGATTTGGCTTTGAATTCAAAACAACCAAATTCAAAAAATAGACCATTTTATTCAAACTACCGAAATGATTTGTCAATTCCGGAAAAATCAAATCAAATCGAATCGCCGAATGATTTGGCTTTGAAGCTGAAACACGCCAAATGATTTGGCGTTTTCGGGAAAAAAATCATTGTTTGACAACGTCCGCCATTACTCCCCTTCTGAGCTCCATTACTGAGAGAGAGAGAGAGTTAGGCCCTGTTTGGCAATTCAAAAACTCGTTTTTTTTAGGGAAAGAGAGATTATGATTTCGATGGAGTCTCCTCGACAACATCAATGGAGTGGAGGAGACCATGTTGGATCTGGAGGAAACGATCGAAGGTTCGCATTTACTCGCCAAAGCTCATTCCGTCAATCAGACCCTAACCTTCTTCCTCACACACCAATCTCAATCCCTCTTCTCTCTCGTACAATCTCAACCATTGATTTTCCCCCAAACCTTCAAAACCCCCCAAAGTTCAATTCTAATGGAGAAACCAAGTTCTCGTTGTTGGTGCTTGTGTTATCTGTAGTTGGTATTATTAGGTCTGGGAATCGACCCATGAAGCGTTTGCTTGTTATGATCTCCCTCAACGTTGCTTACTCTACTGCTGAGCTCTTTATTGGACTCCTCACTGGTCGTGTGGGTAAGAGTTTTTATCCCCCCAAAGTTAAATTGGTTAAAGATGCAAACTTGGTAAATTTAGAGCTATTATGAGTTTGGGTTTTGGTTGTAATTGGTAGTTGAGACTTGAGTGAGCTAGAGAGGTTTTAAGTCGATAAATTTGCGCTGTTTTGGGTTTATATAGTTTGGGTTTTGGCTATAATTAGCAATTATGAGAGGTTTAGTTCAATACCCATAGTTGAAGTCGAGAAGAGTGTTTGTAATTTGTGATGTTTTATGTACAATATATGTGATGCAGTGATGGTTTATTGGTTTTGTGCTAGTACATCTTATGTTTGTGTCTGTGTTTTCTTTTGTTCCTTCTCAGGCTTGGTGTCGGATGCATTTCATTTAACTTTTGGTTGTGGGCTCTTGACGTTTTCGTTGGTTGCGATGGCTGCTTCACGAAAGAAACCAAATGGAGTTTATACATACGGGTAAAGAAACAGAACCTGCATCTCTATTTTCAGTTCATGTGGAAATATTTTCCGATTATGACGGTTTTGTAGTATAGATCATATAGTTGTTCTACATCATTAGACTATTTGGCTAGCTTACATGTTGTCCCGCCTCTTGAACCCATTGTATAATCGGCCTACTAACCAAGTTCAAGGCAGTCAGCGATCGTCCAACATAGGTACGTAATTTGTACCCCTTGGTGAACAGGAAGAAGAATTTGGGGTAAATAGGAGAGGGTTTGGTAATGAAGCATAAAACATTGTGAGGCAAATAGGAGGGGGCATGTATTCTAGAGGGAGAAAGATAAAACTTGTTAGTTTTGCTAACTTTAAGATAGTGTAGAGAGAGATTTGTGGCGATTCAAATTTCACACATTGCACTTTCAATACTACAGAGCATGCCAAGAGATAATGGTATCATGTTTGAGTGAGGTGTTTTATGATATGATAGACAACATAGTAACTTTCTCTGCTATGCACCAAAACTTCCAAAAATAACTTGACAGAAACTGAATAATATCTTTGTCAATTTTTATCTCTATTGGTTGTTTTGAGGTTTTTATGTTCTATCTTTCCACAAGTTCTATATCTCTCCCTCTGGAAAACAATTTCCCTCTTATCTACCTCACAATGTATTATGCTTAATTACCAAACCCTCACCTATTTTACCCCAAATTCTTCTTCCTGTTGACCAAGGAGTACAAATTACGTACCTATGTTGGACGATCGCTGACTGCCTTGAACTTGGTTTGTAGGCCGGTTACACAATGGGTTCAAAAGAAATTCTTGTTAGGAGATAGCATTTACAATGCCCTTACACTTGCATTATTGCATATAACTCTTTGTCATAATTCAAGTACTACTGTGTGGCTCCATACTCCACCGAAATCATGATTAACGTGTTGAATCAAGGAACGTTTTATTTCTTTTGTGTTAAAGATATTATGTAAGGAAATAGATATTTGTAATCTATGATATATATGACCTGGACAGTGTTCGGAGTCTGTCATGATTGATGATTTTTATATCCGATTCTTTAATTTCAGGTATAAAAGGCTGGAAGTTCTTGCTGCCTTCACTAATGCTGTAAGTACTCGAAATCTCACACCCCCATATGTTTATTTGCAAATTACTACCGAGGCATATTATTATTAGCATAATGTTGCTGTTAAAATAGTTTAGTTGTTGCTAATAGCTAATTCTCATAGTAGGTTCTTTGCATTAGATAACTCTTCATGCATTTCTTTCGTGTTTTATCAAATGTGTCATAGTATAATTAAAATAGTTGTGTATCTTACTCAATGGCACTGGGAGGTTACTCTTCCTCTCAACCCACCCTCATCTATAAAAATAGTTTGAAGCTCGTCTATTGAAAATGGAAGTAGTTTGATCTTGTTAAAATCTACGCGGAAGCAACGATCTAATTCACAATTAAACTAACCTAAAACTCGCCTTTGAATTAAACTCACCTAATCGCTTAAAAATAAAAGTCAGAGACCTAGGGTTTATTAGTTTTACCCCAAACTCTACATAACTCTCTAAGGCTAAGCTTTTCTCTCACTAAAACCAACATAAACTAAGCTTAGGCTCTCTTTTATAGGAAAAGAGACCTAGCACAAATAAAAACCCTAATACCAATCTAATTAGGAAACTATTCCTATTATTCAAGGAGTCAAAGTAAGTAGCAATAACTAAATAAAAAAATGTGCGCACACGACGTATGAAACGTGTTATGCGTGGTCGTGGATACTACTATGATTCCTATCAGATATAAGAAAGATTACCTTTGCACGTCTCTAGAGGCTTCAAAATGAGAGTTTCTTATGGCGATTGAGTATCATCGATGCACATTAGAAACACAATTTATGTTCCTTGAGGCAGACTGTTAAAGAAAAAACAGGGGCAATTCTTCTTTTCTCGCCTCTTCAGCGTTAGAATATTTTCCTCTCTTGAGTGGGACAACACAGTATATGGCGTCACCACTCTAGAAACAGTGGTAATATTTACATGCTTGATACAGGCATGCCTTGCAATATTTGGTGTTGGTAACTTAAAGTAGTTCACATGTTTATGTGGGACTAATGTTTTTTAGCTGCTCTCAATGATAATATCTCTAATTGGATCGTAGAATACATCTATAGATACAACTAATATTATTTTTCTGAGCTAACGTATAAATTTTTCGCTTCTGCTCCATGTGTAGACAGCTGTTCCTTTTGTTTATGTCATTCTCCTTAGCCGTGGAAGCACTTCACGCATTCATACAGGACGAGTCTGAGCACAAGTAAGTACCTTGTATGACTGAGTTCATTGTATATTTTATGGCATCCATCTCCAGATATTGTTTATCTTTGTCCATTTTCTGGTGAGAAATAGATAGGGTATATTAAACCTTAGAAGATTGCTGCTATATCCATGGAATCAAATACCTTAACAATATACTTAGAAGATCTTGAAGAGGAGAGGAGAATCAGAGGGAGAAAGCACCCTTTGTAATTTATTTACCTATGGAGTTTGGTGAATTGGCTTATTCAAGTCTTCATGTTGATTAGTGTGAGTAGCCGATGGTTGAGGTGGTACGTCGAGTCACTTAGAGTACAGTTTCAAAATTGTTTAGATGTTTGGTCGATATGTTTGATGTGAGTTAAGCGTCCTACGACGCGCATAATCATTTTATATTTTATAGGGTAGTTTCATAACTCACTGTAGCTTTCCCATGTTCCCATGTATTACTTCAATAGTAACTACATTGTAGTTCTTTGTAAGCCCACTAGGTTGTGTTGATGAAATAAGTAGGGGTCTTTCAATTTTTTGATATGGTATCCGAGCATCTAGGATTCTTGGTGAAACCTCGAGAGCTCCCACTTCCGCGGCGTTGGCCATTGAAATACCAGAGTAGTGACTACTAAATTCCGGTGATAATTTTGTTTCTTCAATAGTTCCTTTTTAGATCGATCTTAGTGGTACACGCTGGATGTTGATATCCCCTGAATATCAATCTTTCTTGATCGAGGGAGATGGATATTCAAGATACATGGAATAAAAGTCTGTTGTGCAGCTTATGCTTGCTTCTATTTGCGCTCCTATTCTATATGTCCATCATTCCTCAATGTCCTAGTATTTTCAATAGGCAAGCAACAGATGATGCCAAATTGCTTGTGAAAATCATGGATGTTTCTCTAATGCTAAGATTACCATGAGAAGCGTCTCTGTCATTTAGCTTGAATGATTTAAAGTATTTGGTGTCCTATCAATCCATGTCAAATCTAAGAGAAAAGATTTTACTGGAGTTTGGAACGAAAGGTGGTTCTTTGAGTGAAATGAGAGATGATGGCTGGTTAGTTGAGATATTTGAGTCTTATAGCAGAAATTGAGATCCTTGACCACTTACATTAATAACTATAAAACTTGAAAGAAAGGGTGGGCAGATATATGGTTACTTGTGTTATATTCAAACTTAGGGTGGGCAAAACCGAAATTTTAAGGGAAAGATCTGAAAAATGGTAAAAAATTTACCTGTAGATATCAAATCCACAAAAGTTCAGGGTGGGCAACTGCCTACCCTTAGTTGTATGTGCGTCCGCCACTGGTTGTCCCTGTCAACTCATTTTTACCAGTCCAAAAAATGTTTTTTAACCCATAAAGTTGCATTGTACGAGCAATTTTCGGGTATCTAAAATTATACGACAAATGAATGGTGTTCTAAACATCATCCTTATAACATATTCAAAAAAAAAATTCCTTATAAGTTTGAGGTGGAAAATATGGGTATTGTGGAGAGTGGAAACTCATTAGTATGAGGTCTCCACCACATGTAATATAAAATTGTTACTTTCTGGTGATTAGTGTAGATTGCCCCCCAACTTGCTCTCCAAAAGAAACATTAGTGTTAATCTTTTTATGATAAAGAAGATGCGTTAGAAGTAATGTTGGTCTAAATAATCTCCCATATTCAGTATTCAATATTCATTAAATATAGTAGGTCCGTCCAAGGTGGAACTCATGCTCGTATTAGTAATGAGTATTTCCGTAGTTGCCCGAGGCTTTATGCTCCAGGTTATGTTTAATATTTTGCTCGTACTTATTGTCATTCGGTATGTGAGAAGTAAAATTCGATTGACGTATGCATTATCCTGACAAGTTTAGTATTGAGATTCACAAATTCAATCTGCATAAAGTGTTTTTGGGTGTGACGAGACTTGGAATCAAACTTCTTAATCAAGCGATGGTCATGTTTGAAGGCTCTGAGGGAAATAGAGAGTTCATCTGTTTGTTGTGATGTTTCTTACAAATTGACTTAGTGCTTTATGATGCACAATGGGTGAGCACGGTCGGTTCGGGTCGATTTTGGGCATGAATTGAGCCCGAACCGACCCTAATCGGTTTTGGGCATGAATTGAGCCCGAACCGACCCTAATCGATTTTTATAATCTGAACCCGAATCGAACCGATTTTTGTCTAAAACCTGACCCGAACCAAAATGTGTATTTGGAAATGATTTCAAAATGTGGGTCGGTTTGGAATCCTTCTCATAATCCTTAGGGGCATCCTCTTCCTCCTCTTCCTCCTTCTCCTTATCTTCCTCTTCAATTCACCGCTTCCACCTCTTCCTCGTCGCTATCCTCATCATGAGGCATTGCTTCATGAAGGCTAAGTGCCATAGCAAGTGGGAATTTCTCAGTACACCTTGGGCATCGAATGAGATGGTTCTCACATTCATGCACCTGTTGCATTTGTGTATCATGTTTGTGTTGTGTTGCAACTCCTAAATATTTCCTCATCCACGCTGCATATATACGGTCCACGGGCAACATTTGCCTGAAGTCGGCGGAATCTTCCCGACATCTGAAAGTAAAAATTAGAAACTGTGTATAGCATTTCTGAATGAAACGATAAATATTGGGAAATGTAAGAAGTCTATGAGAGGTAAAAACATCATGTATGCTATGAAATCCATCAATTAAGAATCCCACTCCCCTTTAAAATCAAAACACCTTGCAAGAGCTTAAAAGTAGAACATAGCTCCCTAAAGCATGTTTAATGCAATCTTACACAGGTTTAATTTCAACCCCTTTGATTCCTTGGTTTGACCTTTCCCAAATGCCTCAAATGTTCTTGTAAACATCTAAATAACATCTAGTTTATACTGATTTGGGTTGATCTGGATTTTGTATGAGATTTAAGACCCATGTTCTCCATATTAAGCATAACTCCTTTCTAGGGCTCTCCATAAGCAAAATAACTCCCTAAAGCAAAACCCACCTTTTCCGCAAGAGATCAAACAAACAAACCCTCGTTTCTCCATAAGAGATCAAACAAACAAACCCTCATATCCCCACAATAGATCAAACAAACCATATGCCAATCCATATGGTTGATCGATCTCAATGAAATTGAAGATTGCAGAGAGAGAAAGAGAGAGAGAGGACGGCAGAGCAGATACAAAGGAATTGAAAAAGTTTGTTACTTGTCTACTACTAAATCTAAGAAAGGTAATTTAGTAATTCAATAATTATCGGTTCGGTTCGGTTTTTGGACCGAACCGATCTGACTCGGGTTTTCTATTTCATAATCGAACCGAACCGAACCAAATTACTCTGAAAAACCGACCCGATCGGTTCGGTTTATGTTGGTTCGGTTCGGTTTTTTCGGTTCATGCTCGCCCCTAATGCACATTATCAGTTTACAGGGTAGTTTCATATTTCCATGCAACTTCCCCATGTTTTCATGTATGAGGTAGTTAGTAACTACCTTCTATATAATTCTAGTTAAGCCCATTTGGTTAATGTTACTGAAAATGATCAAGTATTACTGTATTAGTATCGAAAACTGTTATGGGCACACCCATTCTTAAGTGGAGCACATACTTGAAGTAAAAAAAAGATTAGATTTTTTCCTATTTGGATCCTGAGAAGAGAAAATTATTTCTTACCCATAAACATGTACAGTCCTTATCTAACCACCACCTTTTAAAGGTGGCACACCTCTCTCTCTAATTTCTCGCCCAAACACATCTCATTCCTTTTCTTGACTCATCTTCTCTTCTTCGTTTTTTTTCCCCTTCTTTCCACTAGACATTCAACAACCCCTTCGACTTCTATTTGGAGAAAAACACCTAACCATTGGTTTTTTTTTCTTCTTCAATAACATTAGCATAAGACGGTGTTTACGTTTAAAAATATTAACGTAACTTTCTTATACTTTCTCTCTTGAGACTCGCAAAACGGTTTGAACTTGACTCTCGAAAAATCCACAAATCCCTCTCCATCTCTTGATAATTAAAAACCCTATTATGAATTATCACAAACATCCTTGATTTTTGTCCGCTGTGTTGGGAGGAAAAATTCAAGCACATCATTGTATAGGAGAGAGAGGAAGAGACCAAGATTGAGAGAGTTTCAAAGATAGAAAGATTGAGGGTGTTTGAGAGTTTGAGAAGAGGGAATGCACGTTTGGGGGGAGAGATGGAAACCTTAGTTTTGGAGAGAGAAAGAAAAGTAATTAGGGGGTGTGCCTTAATTAATTTAAATTAAATTGACCCCTACATATCTCGAGGATGAGAGTGTATGTGCCCCTCAGTTTAGTATGTACTCCATATTAATGGGAGTGCCCTATATTAAAAACACTAGTGCCCAAAACGGCTTCCATTAGTATCTCAACTTTCTTTTTACCAATCAGATGACAATATTTGTTCCGTTGAATATAGTTTTGGTTGAGTTTTTTTTTTTTTTTTAGGGCCCTAGGAGTTTGGTTCCTTTTAAGATGTATGGATACATGATTTTTTTCCCCGCTTTTTTTGCGCTCCTCCTTTAGTGGTACCCAAATCCCTTGTTTTGATGGCTTTGCCCAAGGGCCAACAACCCTGTGTATTTTTTCCTTTCAGTTTCTTGGATACGTCTTACAAGTTAAGCGATGTCGGAGTAGCACAAGTTAGGAAAACTTTTAATGAATGAGTTGTTAAGATTATATATATATATGGGAGAGGATCCGTGGACACCCCCTTTTAGAACACCCCTTTAGACACCCCAATTTTTGGAACACCTAAAGATGTTTTAAGAAGTTTTATCCTTATGGATGTGATCTCCTTATCATTTAGATCATACCTGTAAATTATTAAGACCTTCCAACATTCCTACATCATAAAACGTGACATCAAAATTTAGATAAAATCGACAGCTAAAAAGCTGGAAGAATGCAATATAATTCAAATATCTTTTTAATGGTAATAGAAATGTCGGAATGACTTATTTTTGTAAGGATGTTTTACATCACAAGAAGATCACATCCATACGGCTAAAACTTCTTAAAATATCTTTAGGCGTTCCAAAAAATGGGGTGTCTAGGAAGGTGTTCCAAAAGGGAGTGTCCACGGATCCGCTCCATATATATATATATATATATATATATATATATATAATTTTAGTTCTGAAAATGATGCAACATACTGATGAATTTTGGTAGAAGTCTATCCATTTTAATGGCATTTTGATTTGCTTCCTTTTTGTTTATATTTTCAACTTGCTAATGACTATTCCCTACCAGGCATTACTTGATTGTCTCGGCGGTGACAAATTTATCGGTGAATCTTCTCGGTGTTTGGTTCTTCCGCAACTATGCTCGTGTTAGTGTCGGTAGGTACTTAGTGAGTATTTTGTTAATTATCTTATATTCTTTATGAATTAATTTGTTTTAGTTGTTTATGTGGCATAGTTACTTTATGGAAAAATTGCAGTGCAAGCTGTGTCTAATTTGCATAGAAAAATAAAACTGTAACATTGCTTAGCTAAAATAAGTATAACTGTTCTTTCCTGTCCAATCCAATGCCTAAAGGTTATGTTGCACTCTATAAGTTCTTTCAATCTCTAATGCATGTCCGCAAATGCATATGAATGAGTCGGTGATCCGTACTTGCTGTGCAACACAGGAATAATTTTCAAACTCATTTACTACAATCTAGAAACATGGGCTCTTCTACCAAGCTTGTTTTCTTCCTTAAAAGATTCATTGTGCAGTGATGTGAATGAAAACCGTGAAGTATAATCCTAGATTTCTATTAAAGAAATGAAAACTATCACATGTCTTCTATCTTTGGAAATCCATTTTATCTTTTTGATGTTTGATTGCATTAGAAACGTATATATTTAATTTTCATGAAATATATATATGTTTTTGTATGTATTAATGTATATGAAAAGATTCCTGGGTGGTTATATAGTTTTGGTTACTTTCCATAGAAGCAATGACCGAACCCACAGAGTTCGACTTTCACTAGGAGGGATATTTATCAGGTTTCTCTTTGAGTTTCATCATCTTAAATCTTAGTTCATGACTGTGACCATGCATATAAATCAATTTTTCTGACCAGGTGTATGTTATATCAGCTTGACTCAAACCAAAAAGAAGAAGAAAATATCAGGATCAAAATTTTAAGTAAAGTAGCTCAAGTCTATTATAGCAAACAAACTGGCATAAATTTATAAATATTAGTCAGAAAGGAGCCAGTGAAAGATGCTCAAACATTCAAACTACTCGCTAAAACCAGAAAATGCGGTGCAAAACTTTGTGAGAATCTTTTGAAGATAACCATAGGAACTAGGAAACGACCAAATTGAAATCAGAACAATTGTAGTAGTTCGGTTTAGAATCTTTTTTGATGTGTCAGAGTTTGTATATCAGACCTGAAATTATTGGTTTTCATATAGTAGTACTATTAGAAGACGCAATTAGGAAAAAAGAAGTGAAAAATTGGACTTTGGTTTGCAAACAGCCCAGTTTCCTGACCTTGATTCTTGATTTTAGCCGCCAAGGAAAATTTTACGCCTCGTGCGTAAAAGGCTTGAGCCTTGCCTCGTATGAAAAAAAAGTGTAGGCCTCAAGGCTATATTCCTGAGAGGTGCTCGTTAAGCTTCTTTAAAGAACGTACTTTCCAATTTTTTCAATTATTTCCATTGAGTTTAGTCAAGTTGACAGGAGTTTCACACAGTCAGCATAAAAATGATCTCACATGAAAACTTGCTGATACTGTGTTTCCATGCAGTTTACAGGAAAGCCGAAGATATGAATTTCCACTCGATCTGTCTGCACGTTCTTGCAGACTCTATACGTAGGTATGTATAGAATCCTCTTATTTTCTTTTTACCGTCATCTTCAATCTGTGTTAAACCCTCTCCTATTTTCTTAAATTTTTTTGTTGATGAATCAATCTTATGTCGGTGTGTTAATTGCTATTCAGTGCAGGTTTAATCCTGGCTTCTTGGCTTCTGTCCCTCGGGTAAAATACACTGCATTTACTTCATTCTTTCTGGTCCTCCAAATATGGTTTCTTTCGATTTACAATTCCTGTTTTTAAAATGTACAGGGTCCAGAATGCTGAAGTATTATGTTTGGGACTTGTTTCAGTTGCAGTTTTTATGCTTGTTATACCGCTCTTTAAAACCACAGGAGGCATTTTACTTCAGATAGCACCGAACATACCATTGTCGGCTTTAAACAAGTGCTTAAGACAAGTAAACATTTCCTCTATTCTTTTGCTTCCTTTTTTTTTTTATTGTTTACTGCTTTAGCTGGATATTTCATCATCATCATCTTTCAGTTACATTCTGCTTTAGCTGGATATTTTCATCATCATCTTTCAGTGACATTAAAATGGTGTACTCTTCAGATTATTTCCCATGAGGACGTCTCAGAAATTACTCAAGCTCGGTTTTGGGAATTAGTACCTGGGCATGTAGTTGGTACGCTCTCGATACAGGTAAACACTTGGACAAAAGCTACTATTTACGTATATGATTTGAGTTACAATAAGCACTTGAGCATCTCCTGGTATGATATCAAAATGTTAATAGAGGTCCCCAATGAAGTACTCCTGTTTTCAAATGCTAAATTGGTGCAAGTTTCACGCCATCTGTGCTATACATTAGTACAATTTTGTGCGATCACGAGTTACAATCACACACCATCCCATGTACACATAAAACCCGTGTCAAACTGTTGAATTGCATCGAAGTCTGTTGCCTTGGTGAGTTCCCTGGTGTCAAGTATTTGGGATTTTGTGTGTGTTCTAAATGCAATGAGAAGCACAGAGGGCACTGCATGGCTGCCTTCAATGAAAGGATTAATTAAGGGGTTTCATAGCTGACTCCATCAATTCTGGGTAACGACAAGGAAGGATACGGGGTGTCGGAAACGGCAGAAAATTGTTAATTACCTTGTAAATAGTGTTGGACACGTGTGTCCGAGTGTTGGGGTGTCGGACATGTTTTATATTTTTAAAGTGAAGTGTCGTTGTTACTTAGCACCAATTAAATGAAAATTTCATTAGTTGTCTGCAGAAGGTACCATAGCGGGGGTGGAGTGGCGGAGGCACATGGGCATAGTTGTACTGGGAGTAAACACTCCTTTAGATGGTGGATCTAACGCATAAGCTTGCATATGTTAATTGTCTGCCGAAGGTACCCTATCAGGAGTGGGGTGGGGGAGGCACATGGGTATAGTGTTAATGGGAGTATTGTAAACACTCCCTCAGGTAGTGGACCTAGCCCATAACCTTCCGAGTGCTGAAACTCAGATCGCTTTAAGCATATTGGATCACTTTACCCCTTCAATTTTAGAATAGCATTACAAGAAAGGTGGTTGGGTGTTCTAACCCTTTCTGCACAGTTTTAGCATTACCTGGGAGATGCTCTTGCCATGTTTTGCTATTTGCTTAGCATCTTATTTTCATTTTGTTTCCTTGGATGGCATTTTATCATGACCATCTCAGAGGTTGGCTCTTAAAGTGAAACCTTTTAAATCTATTCTCATTAGGCCATCCTCTAAATACATTGGCCGTCCTCCAAAACATCTCCGTAGGTTTTCTCCTAGTTTATCTCATGTCAAAGCCTATCCATTCATGTATTGCTTTAATTATGTTCTTACTTCCTTGATGTTGGCATTTTATAGAAAACATTGTTGCACTTTATCAATTGATGTGGTCTTTTTGCTGAACCATCTGTCCTTTGGTGAATAACATTAACAGGTAAAGAAGGGAATAGATGATCAACTAGTACTACAATATGTGCATGGTTTGTACCATGACTTGGGGGTACAGAACTTGACAGTTCAAACTGACAGCGCCTAACCTTCTCTTCGACTAGCTTCTCCGATTGTGATGGTTGATATCCACAACATGACGATTCAAAGGTGATCCTTCTGGTTTTCAGATTAAATTACCAACCACAAATATTTGTATCAATAGGAACAAAGGGATCATTGTAATATTTTCTCCTTTCTAGAGATTGGATAGTTGTTTGACATAGATAATCAAGTTGATCTCCATCACTGCATTCGTCTTTGTATAATATTTTGCCTCGTATTATATTCTTAATCAGTCTAACAAGTGTTTCTAATCTCATCCATTGGTTGTTTCATCGTAGCAGAGAAACCTATCTCCGAGTACATAATAACGTTCTCAATGGACAAGCCGTATTAAAAAGGGAAACAAGTCGTTCCAGGAAATCAAATTTGAACAATTGTATGACTGAAATCACGATAAAAATGAAACCATGGTCTCCTTTCCCTGTAGTTGCGCTTTTGAATCGGTTTATATATGCAATTTGTTTTTGATGAAGTTGAATCTGCCTGACCTTTAGTTGCTGCCAGTAGAGACCCGCATTGGATGCTTATAAAACACGCATGTTTCTAATTGATGCACTAATGTTTTCAAATAGCTTACATGCTTATCTAATCACAATTACATTAATCACTTACCATTGATGTTTAAATATATTTTCACACTTGCACGATGACAATATCGCTTAGAAACTATGCTCACGTTGCAAGTACAGCCAAAATTTTATTAGTCAAGGCACTTGACTTCCCTAACATCCACTATAAATCAAGGTTTAAAATGGCATGTTATAACGGTGTAACAGACAAAGGCCGTTACCGTTGTAACAGTGTTATAAGACTGTTATATTTTCCAAAGCCAAATAACGAATCAAGATAGTCAAATTGTTAACACAAATACGGGAGTTGTATTGGGTATTTAGCTCGGACCTCCGCTAGTAGACATTACGACATTGTTTTATATTTTCTCAAAATCAGCTCATATTTTCAATACAAATAACGGTGTTATAACACCGTTATAACAATATATTTTCTCAAAATTTATAAAGAGCATTATTTTACAAATAACGGTGTTATAACGGTATATAACTTCGGTATAATTGTAAAAGAGAATACTTTATAACCGTAAGAAGCAAAAAATAACAATTTGTAACAATACATAACGAGTGTTATTTTTTAGAATTGAACAAGGCATATAACGGAACGGGCCCAAGGCGTTACCGTTATAACGGTGTTATAACAGTTGTTATAACTGTTATTTAAAACCATGCTATAAATATTAGATGGATTAACGGGTTTTATATCATCACCATATCTAGCTTAAGGTGAAGTAAAGATGAAGATGTTTGTACTAGCTTTCTTGATCTTGAGCTTAAGTGCATTGGTGAAAGCTCAACTGAGTACTACCTTTTACCTGAGTACTTGTCCGAATGTTTCTAAAATTGTGCGTCGAGAAGTCCTCAAGGCTTTCCAGAACGAGACACGAATTGCAGCCTCTTTGCTTCGCTTACACTTCCACGATTGTTTCGTGAATGTTAGTCTATATTTTCACTTTATAAGATATCCTCAAGTAAAAGTTGTCTATATTTCTATTTACTTCAATGCATGCAGGGCTGTGACGGATCGATCCTGCTAGATGGAAGTAGTGGAGAAAAATTTGCCTTCCCTAACATAAACTCCGTTAGAGGATTCGAAGTTGTGGATGCTATAAAGAATGCTCTCGAGAGCGTCTGCAGTGGTGTTGTATCTTGCGCTGATATACTTGCCATTGCAGCCAGACATTCTGTCGAATTTGTAAGTACATAATATTTGTATCCATTCATGGGCACTCGCAACATTCGATTTGATACAAGAGTTGAATATTTTGCAGAGCGGAGGACCGTTATGGCGAGTCTTTCTAGGAAGAAGGGATGGGACCGTAGCTAATCAGACCGGAGCTAACAATAATCTTCCTTCTCCATTTGAAACCCTTGATCAAATTATCGCAAAATTCGATGTCCAAGGCCTCAACGTCACAGACGTCGTCTCATTATCAGGTACATTAACGATATTTTTATGAGCCAACGTATTATTTTGAGATTATGTCATTAGGGTTTAATTTCATTTTCTTTTGCACATGTTTAGGGGCTCATACTATCGGGTTTGCGCAATGTTCAACATTTAGCCCGAGATTGTACAACTTCTCAGGAAGCGGTGCCCCGGACCCAACCATTGCTTCCGACTTGCTGCCTGTGTTGCAAAACTTATGCCCGCAGGGTGGCAATGCGTCTGTACTTAGTCCCCTCGACCCTAACACAACAAGTAACTTTGATAACCAATACTACAATAACTTGCGCAATGGGAAGGGTATACTTGGTTCTGATCAAGTATTGTTCTCTGCTGCATCCGCTGCTACGACAACTAAACCTATTGTCGAGACTTATAGCACCAGCACTACCGCGTTCTTTAAGAATTTCGCTGTGTCTATGATAAAAATGGGAAATATAAGTCCCCTAACGGGATCAGCGGGGCAGATACGTGCAAACTGCAGAGTTGTTAACTAAGTAACATATAAACATCTATGCTCTCTCTAGTCTCTACGCATCAAGCCCTTGTTATAGAGATGCTTTCAGAGATTTGGTGTTTAAATTCCAATAAAATGAAGTGTTTGAACTAATGTTTGTCACTCTTTAGTCTTTACTTTACCTCCAAATCGACAATCGTATACATGTTTCCTTGTTCTACGACTATTTGACCCATGTGATTGAACTAACGCAACAGATCGATGTATGGGTTCTACTGTGACGCACTATAAGACATTTCATATCTAAACCATCAGGTTTATTGATGATTAGCAGGGGCATGCAAGAGCTATTTCTTACTTAATTAATCTCAAAAATGAAAGCGAAACTCTCAAACTATCTTTCCAAAAATAAAATCGATTTAAAACTTCATTGTTGTCAAAATATTTCTTGATTCTCACACAACATCCACAAGTACTGGGAGAAAAGGTTCGGTTTTAAGTGATTAGGACCGATAACTGTCCTAAGCGCTTTTCCATTCAACATGTGTGTCCATTTTAACTCATGCAGTTAACCACAGTAAACCTTTATCATTTAGCTCCTCCAAACACTTTTAATTATGAAGATTTAATTAATTACATACATAGAGTTTACTATTTTGAGAAAACTTCTCTTATATTCTTATAATTAATATTATTTTTTTTAATAATGAAAGTCCATAAAATCTCCCCAAAATATTTTCCAAGAAGAAAAATCCTACAAAATATTATTTTGGAAAAAAAAAGAGAGGGAATTTTTTTTTTTTTTTTCTTCTTCCATTTATGAAAAAAAAAATATATATATGGAATTTTGATCCAATCTACGATCAACAATTTTCGTAGGCTTTTGAGTACCATTAAAAAATTAATCTTTATTTTAGCTAATTAATCTCTTTCTTCGTATACATTTCATTCTCAAAATTATTTTGCTCAACAATTCTTTTAATTTAAAGAGGAAGTGTGAAATATTAATAGTTTTGGTTCATTACCCATATTTATTGATCAAGCCAATATGTATGTAATTAAGGACGAGTAATTAAATCTCCATAATTAAAAGAATTTGGAGAAATTTGTAGTACTAGTGCCGTGCCGCATGCCACTATATATGTTTAAAGTACGGTATGTTTGCCTTCTTCGTTCCAAAATACATGCTGAGATTGTTACGTCCTAATGTTTAAGTCTTCATAAGAAAAGAAAATATATCTAATTTGCTAAGTATTAGATCGATTTGGGTGCCAGTGGAACTCAACAAATACATAATTTCTATAATGTAGAAGTTTAGGTCATCTTTGTCGTGTCAGTGCCGCACTCGACCAACTCACCATATTCTAAATATTTCCTTAACTCAACTTGTTTTTAAGGAAGTTGAATCTGCCCAACCTTATCATGCAGCTAGAACCTCTAGTTGTTGCTGGTACAAATACACAAAAATATGATTTAAAACATAATATTGGAAGCTTATATCATTATGCACTAATGTGGTTTACATAAATATTTACTCGCAGTTCCCTTCACGACTTGATCAGTTGCACTTGTAAAATGACTAATGTTGTATCAAATACGGTCAAAATTTGGCTGAAGCCACCGTTATCTCACACCACTAATAGTAAGATAACAATGTTTATTTAGTTGAGTAATGGACTTAAGTTTGCTTACATACGATATGTGTTTGAACTGAGAGTTTTGTACCAAAGTTGCATAGATGAAGATGTTCACTCTAGCTTGCTTGATCTTCAGTGTAAGCACATTGGTGAACGCTCAACTAAGTGCTGATATTTACAGCACGACTTGTCCCAATGTTACAGCAATTGTGCGTCGAGAGGTGTTTAAGGCAATCAAGACAGAGACACGAATTGCAGCTTCTTTAGTTCGCTTGCACTTCCACGATTGTTTTGTAAATGTTAGTCTTTTGACCTGTTGTATATAATGCTCTTCATACCCAATATAAATATATTGTAACGTATCCAAATAAAAACACGAAAAATACTTCAATAAGCTTAGAGGATTTGTACTATACATGCAGGGCTGTGACTTGGTCTTACTAGATGGGAGTGATGGAGAAAAATCTGCATTCCCTAACGTGAATTCCCTTAGAGAATTTGATGTTGTGGACACAATAAAGACTTCCATCGAAAACATATGCAGCGGTGTCGTATCTTGTGCTGATATACTTGCCATTGCAGCAAGAGATTCGATTCTCCTAGTGAGTGATCACATAACTGTTTATAATACGTGTTTATCGATACGTGCCAAAACTTCTCTCCTCTAGACCGTAACTCGACAGATTTATTCGATAACCATTACTTCAAAAACTTGGTCACTGGAAAGGGTATACTTGGTTTTGATCAAGTATTGTTCACTGCTGAATCCTCCGCTTCAACAACTAAACCTTTTGTCCAGACTTATAGCACCAACGCTAGTATATTCTTTAAGGATTTCGCTTTATCCATGATCGAAATGGGAAATATTAGTCCATTAACGGATCCGATCCGCAGGACAGATACGAGCAAACTGCAGAGTTGTGAATTAAATAAATAACACATAAACCTCTAGACACTGCATGTGATATGAAAGTGGTATGTCCCTTAATTTAGTGCTTGACTAGTGAACTGACTCCTTCGAAAAGTATTTTGAAGGGACTTGTCTTAAAAAAAAAAAAAAAAAAAAAAAAAAAAAAAAAAAAAAAAAAACATGTAAGTTAGTATGGTAATTACTGTTTTCAAGTTAAAAAGACAAAAACAATTTGGTTGGGAAGTGATAAGGTTTAAAAAATGTGGAAGAGTAAATTTAAGGATGTTGGAGAGTGGCTTTAAGTTCTTTAAGTTGAAGACATAAGCTTTATTTTTGGGTTTATCATTTTTGCTACTTTTTGACTTAAAATAAGTAGTTTATTTTTATCATTCAAATATACATACTTGGCTTTTGACTTAAATAAGCAGAAAAGTAGTTTATATTTGGGTATCCAAAACAGCCATTTAAGTCTCAATAAAATTTTAAGTAAATTAAAGACGAAATCAAAGAGGTACTCGTGCCTTGAATCACCGTACCCATGTTCCTAAACTCGCTCAAATCTATACCGCTATACGTCACATGTAGATATTTAAGGCATCCATTATCTAACTCTTAATTCAGATTATTAGTATTAATTCAAACTACAAAATTTGGGGATTTAAGACCCGCGGATGTCGTAAGTCTACAAACGATTCTGAGATTCCTAAACCACATGTAGAGGTCCAATTTCTTCTTGTCTTGGGGCTTAAGGTCTCGTTAGAGGTTCGAGCAGCAAGACAAAGTATAAGTGTCGCGTCTAACTTTTCAATCACGTTTATATTATCTCAAACATTTGTGGCCATGTTATACCTTATTAAGTACGGATTGTTCATATTTTATGCTGCTTGGATTTCGAATATAATTGCGATTGTCGTAGAGTCGGAAGCAACTGCTAAATGAGTAACAAGTCCATGGGTGTGGCCAATTGGGCCCAAACCCAACTTACCAAATTTGGGTCCCACTTAACAAAAAAAAGCCCATGGGCCTAAACCGACGGGTCCCATTTGACACATGCGAGAAGAGAGAGAGAGAGAGTAATGATGAGGAGACGTGAGAAACAAGAAACGAGAGAGACGGATCAATCAATCACACCCGTAATAATTGGGTTTGGGGGCCCACGAAACAGGCCCGATGGGGCAGACAGAAGAGCGACCGTACAATGATTTGAAGCTGTGGGTTTTGTCTCCCCTAAATACAGCCACATGTCCCCTCAACACCATCACTATCAACACCCCCTATTATTACGTCACGTGATAGTGGACACCACTCTCTCAAACAATGTCACGTGACAGTGGACACCACAACACAATGACCACCTCTTCAAAGCACGCCACCATCAATATTTGACTCTTTCTTTCAAACCACGCCTCTATCCAACTATTATCTCTCATCGACAATCAATCAAAGGGAGAGGAGATCTTGCTTTTATTGGAATATCATACCGAAGGCGACAGGTCGGCAGAGAGTGGGATATATGTTGCTACTCTGATGTGACTTTCTGCTTTGACCCCCCAAACCCTATGTACCATCTACTACTAGTCTACTAGAGGATAAATAATACACATAAATTAGCTTACATTAATTACACCTTTGCCCTAATCATCTCTACAAGGACTTTATCCATACTAATATGAAGGCTCATTCCAATAGCATCTACAACAGAGGTTAGTGCAAGTGGAAATTTTTACACTCACCCGTTAAATCACCTTTAATAAGAGAGTGGAAAAGAATTCTCACACCCGTTTTATATATATATATATATATATATATTGTACACCTAAACTCAAACGACGCTACACTGCTTGGGCGCTTGTCGTACAGTCAACCGCCTTCACGACGGGCGCCTCATAACTAAATCTCATTCTCCTCAACTTAACTTGTTTTTTTTTAACACTTTTCTACATTTTGATTTTTTTAACACACTACCACTTCAAAACTAAAAAAAAATTATCGAAATGTTGTAGGAATATGAAATACAAGACAAGTAGGCATAAAAAAACCACATTGATATACAATTTTAAACATCACATCACATCACATCACAAAGGTTTCTCACATAAAATTAAATACTAAACGATATTTTTTTTATTTTTTTTGTTAGGCAATAAAACGATAGTTATGAACATCAAAATATAAAACATACACCAAGAACTAATCACGTCTCCGAAGGATGTTAAGCTCGCGCACTTCATCCTCTAAAACATATATGAATTTATATTTTTCATTGAGTTGCAACTCCCACTCATCCCTTAATTCATTAAAATCAGCTTTTGACTGTTGCCACCGCTGCTGAAAATAATTCTTTCTCTCTCAACTGTCAAATCATACACAGCTTGCCTAGAACCGATCACCATACGTCTAAACTCGTCAAGTGTTGTGGAAGGAATAATATATGATTAATTCTAATATGACACACTATTAAATTCAATATATCTATAAAGTAAAGTAATGAAAAAATGACGAGTTTAAATATTTACCATGGTATAATACACATCTGAAGATAGAACTTGAGGCACCTGCTGATCCTGCATATGTGGTATAAGTAGATATACATCTTCATCGGCTCGCCTCACCCTTAACTGCCAGTCCATCTCATCACGAACATCTGTTGTTCTCTGACTCTGAGGAAACTGGAACTCTTGTGGTATGGCTTGTGTAAACCCTTCTAGAATGGCAACCCTTCCTGTAAAAGTAGACGGTCCAACAACATGTGTGTTTAATGATCTTGAATAGTTAGGCAAAATGTATGGTTTGGCCACCCTAATCCAGAATGACTCGTAAGAAAGGCTCTTTAGAAGAAAGGGCGAGCATCAATCCATTCGCCCTCCTGCATGTCTAAAAAAATAAGTACTAACCAAGTATCGGTTAGGTCCAAACATATCAGCGTGACTAAGAGGGTCGCAAGGAACCCACTGATATCCAAACATTTGTACACTGCATCTCTCTCCAAGTACCAAACATGGGGTATGTTAGGAATCAACAATGTTATCATCTTCCTACTAAGCATAAATACATGATATGCCCTCGACTCCTCATCATCTATATATTGCTCCACATATAAAACCTATGGCTCCCATTGAGTGTTTCCCAAAGCCTGCAACTCAACTTGTACCCTAGCATCCAACAGCTAGTTAAATACCCCACGTATAACGCCATTTAGCATGTTATCATCCATCCATCGTCGACGTTTAGGAAAAAAATACACCGAATCTGCATCGGTAATCAGTGGGTGTGTAACGCTGATATACTCATAAAACTAATACTGAAGAAGTGGCCACATCCTAGTCAACTATATTTCACGGCCAAACACGAACATATCCATCGCAATGTACAATGCCCCAAGAATAGATGACCCTCAATCAAAATCATGCAGGTTATCTAAATTCACCAATGATTTCAAGTACACCAATCTAATCGAGTTGTTTTGGTTGGAGAAAAATTATTCAGACATAGTCAGCAATAAGAACGTACGAGTACAATAGATAACAGTATTTGTTTCCTTCTTCATCTCCTTTACGTACTCAATCAATGAACCATTTTCGATTGCCATTGATTTAAATTTAAGACTCGACATACTCGGAAGCAAATCCTTATAGATGTTGACTTCTTCAAAAGCAATGTCGTAAGCCAATGTAACTGTATCGGGCATACCCGTCGGAATCCCCGACATCATGTAGAAGTCAATTAGCGTAAATCCTACCTTTCCCTCGGGAAAATAAAAGGTGTGCGTCGTCGGCCACCATCTCTCTACAATAGTTCTGACGAGGCACCTATCAAATCTCCCCGTCTGTAAATCAAAAAAATTCCCGAGTGGGGTTGTTCTTAAAAAATCCTTTTGTTCATACAATAAATAGTTATTCCACATTGTCCAAATCTTTTTCCAACCCCACACATCAAACTAGAAGTAATCTATATGAATTATAGGTTTTAATAAACAATGTTTACACACATATTTTAGGGTTTAAACGAATGATAAATTATAAAATTAAAGCGTAAAACGAACGGTAAATTACAAAATTGCATACCTCAAATTTACCCACGTCATACCGGATGTGGGTTTGTCCTCGTGGGAGGGTCTCGGTATTTTGTAACATCTTCAAAGTCTCATTTCCCATTAGCACCAGATGTTGTGGTTCATTTTGTTGTAAGCCACGTTCGAAAGTGTTAACTAGTCGTCTCCTCGAACATTAGTTTCTCTCGACCATGACAAGAAAAGGGTTTAGATTAGGCGTTGTTCGAGAGAGCGAGGGGATTTAATGTACAAGAAAAATTAGGGAGAAGAGAAAGAAATTGTATCACTTTTAACTCAGTTCGAAGGCGCTTATCGTATAGGTGCGCGTCTGTCGCAGTAACATGCGCTTTCACGATAGGCGCCTACAAACTTTAGTTTTATTTTATATTGTTATAGTTCAAGGTGGTGTGGGAATCTCTACACAATAGAAATCCCACACCCATTTCTATTGGAAATGCTCTACTGGAGATGCTTTAATAGCATCCATAAACCGTCGTAGTGCTTAGAACTGAAGCTTGAGACATAAAGCAACCATCAGCTCAAATATTCCAACAATACTAAACGATAGTTATGAACATCAAAATATAAAATATACACCAAGAACTAATCACGTCTATGACGGATGTTAAGCTCGCACACTTTATCCTCTAAAACATATATGGATTCATTTTTTCATTGAGTTGTGACTCCCACTCATCCATTAATTTCATTGAGTTGGGATTGTTGCCATCGCTGCTAAAAATAATTTTCTCTCTCTAAACTGTCCAATCTAGGGATGGCAATGGGGTGGATTTAGGGCGGGGGAGCTAATCCCATCCCCATCCCCGCTTAGGTTCCCTACTCTCATCCCCGCCCCAAAACCCATTTAACTTAAACGGGGATCCCCACCCCCACATTACAAAACTAAATACCACCCCCGCCCCATTTAACTAATAAAGCTATTTTTTCAATAAAAACTCTCTTATTTAGGTTTTTTTTAATATATATTTAAGGGTAATAACAATAAACTATTTAAATGGGGCGGGGCGGGGCGGTACGAATTATTCGAGGTAATCCCGAATCCGCCCCGCTTCTCCGCGGATTTTAGTTATACATCCCATACCCTCCCTCATACCCGGTTAGCATATCCCAAACCCACCCCGTTCGGGGCGGGGCAAATCCTCAACGAGGCAGGTTAAATTGCCATTCCTAGTCCAATCATACACAGCCTGCCTAGTATCGGCCACCATACGTCTAAACTCGTCAAGTGCTGTGAAAAAAATAGTACATGATTAATTATAATATGGCACACACTATTAAATTCAATATATCTATAAAGTAAAGTAATGGAAAAATGATGAGTTTAAATATTTACCGCAGTATAATACATATCTGAAGATGAAACTCCAAGCACCTGCTGATTCTGTATATGTGGTATAGGTATATATACATCTTCATCGGCTTACCTCGCCATTAACAACCAGTTTATCTCATCATGGACATTTGATGTTCTCTGACTATGAGAAAACTGGGACTTCTGTGGTATTGATTGTATGAACCCTACTGGAATGGCAACCCTTCCTTTAAAAGTAGACGGTCCAACAACATCTGTGTTTGCCAATTGTGAAATAGTCTAGCAAAATACATGCTTTGTACACTACATCTCTCTCCCAAGTACCAAACATGGAGATGCTCTAAGAGTATCTGTAAACCATCATAGTGCTTAGAGTTGATGCTTGAGACAAAGAGCAACCATCAGCTCAAATATTCAATCAATACTCAACTTTTTAGACTTTAAAAGCTTCAAGGGCATAATTATTATGCAGTTTCTTCTAATTTTATAGAATAAGCTTAAAAAGGGTGAAAGACGCATAACTATTATGCTCTGATTCGAATAAAATATAGGTACATTGCCTTTTGTGTTTTAAGAGCATCTTCTAAAGTATCTCACTGGGTAAAGGAAGGGGGACTTGGAGTTTGAAGTTTGGGGGAAGTAAATAATGCAATGCTTTACAAACTGCATTGGGTCTTCAAACAAGGTACAAAAGAATGGGAAAATTTTATAAAATCCAAATTTAGCAACAAGAGCGGAGACCCAATTCGTTACCACAAACCTTCTACTATATGGAAGGGCATTCAAACATGAGCTACACTTTCGGAGCCTCACATTGGCAGGCTTATCAGAAATGGAACGCAAATTAATTTCTGAAAAGATACTTGGGCGACAGACATTCCTATCATGGAATACATCGACTTGCCTAGGCACTTGTGGAAAAATTGTATGTCAAAACTTAGCAACTTCATCAACCCACAAGGCTAGAACATCCCTAATGATATTTGCCTTCTCCTCCTTGCCTTAGGAATAGACATACAACAAATCCAGTGTAATCCAAATGCGCAGAACGCAATGATCTAGAAGCCAGACCTACACGGTGCATTCACAACCAAGAATACATTTTACACTCTCCGTAGAAGAGAAGACACAACATGAGGGTGAAGATATGTGTAGAGTAATAAAATCCACCTGAGATTGGGAGGTTTTACATGGCGTCTGCTGAACCATCTCCTGCCTATGGATGATATCACCAGGAAGAAAGGCATTGCCTTGGTCTTGGCCTGTCACCAATGCCACAGTAACTCAAAATGGAAACACATACACTACTACATTGCCCCCCCCCTGTGGCCTCTCTCTGACAAAGGGCTACAAACTGCTTCTCTTCTGATCCTATTACACCTACAAATACTTGGAGGACCATTCAGGAAAGGGGAAAATCGTTTAGCCCATATATTAAAGACTTATGGATTGCCATTGTCTTTTCTATATGTAGCAATATTTGGTATGCAAGAAATAAGTGGCGCTTAGAAGGACTCAAAATTACAATCCAAAATATCACGCTGAACATCCTACCGGATATTACAGTAGCTGCCCACCTCTCTCAACATACGATGAACAACACGGTTCATGACATGAAGATCATAAAGGCTCTAAATGTCTAATGCAAACCACAAAAATGCAGCAACATCGAAAGATGTAGATAGTTGCTCCCTGAAATGAATGAGGTTAAAATTTGTTGTGATGTATCGGCTATGGGTAATCCAGGACCGGCGGGGATTTGTATAATGTGAAACATCCATATTTGGAGTTTGTTTCATTCCGTGTCAAGAATAGATGTTAGCACTTCCTCGTGGTTATTCATCGTCAAAGATTGCACATGGAGTGACTACAGCTTTACTGACACTGAACAGGTACGTGGGTTTGTATCTCTTTGCTCAAAATATCAAACCTTTAAAATTTTACAAAATAACGAAAAGGAATTATATTTTTTGAAGAAAATATGTTTCTGTTAGAACAGATTTTTTTTTCTTCTGTTAGAACAATTTTTTTTCTTTTAGAACAGACCCTGTTAACAGATTTTTTTTCGATTCGAATAGGCCCTGTTTGAGTAGACATTTTCTCTGTTCAAACAGGTTACTAAAAACTTTGTTTGTTCAAATAGGTTCTTGGCTCTGTTCGAATAAAAACCATGTCTGTTCGAACAGAATATTTCTTTGTTCGAACAGAGGTCGGGTTTTTAGTTTTCTTATAAAAGACATCATTTCTTATTTCACTTTTCATCTCTTCCAAAAAGAACTTTTTCTAGAGTTTGATATTTAGAAAGAAGAGAGATTTCAACGAGCGATTCAATGTGAAGTAAAACTCAAATTGAATCAATCAAAGATTTAGAAAACCTAATCTTAAATTGAAAAGCTTGTGAGTTTCAAGCTTAGATGTTTTGACGGAGATTGAAGCAAGGCGTTGCGAGAACGACGGGCGTTACGAAAACGAGAAATTGATTGCGAGGAGTTCAGTTAGAAGAGAGGTAACCACGGGAGGTGCTTATCGAGTTTGTAAGTAATTGAATTATTATAATTTTGTTTTAATATTGGAATGTTTAGCTGTCGGACAATTCGACAGTGACCTATGGGTTTTTCTCCTAAAAAAGGATTCTCACAGGGTTAAAAATTTTGTTCTTGTGCTTAATTTACTGTTGTTTGTTATTACTAAAATATTGGACCAACTTGAATTAGGCTAGGGTTAAACCGTTAATTTAAGGTTTTTCGAACTATTGATTTTGACCTAAATTAATCGAAATCGGTTAGTTTCAAGTAATTAAAATTTTCAATTGGTATCAGGGCGGTCACGCTCCGAGGCTTAACAACTTGAGTGTGGATCCTAACTCGATTATTTGATATTAATGGATTATGAGCATGATAAATTTAATCTTGAAGAAATTGGTACTCGGTTAATTAAACGGTGTGCTAAACTTGTTAAAGTTAACAAATGTTTGAAAGAACAAGTTAGCACACTCACTCATAAATTAAATGAAAATACTGAGAATACAAATCTTCAGTTTAAAAGACTTGAATGTGAGAAACAGGAGGTTATTGATAAAGTAAACAATTTAGAAAATGAAGTTTATACTGCTAAGAAGAGGATTAAATCAACTATCGATGAATTGGATAAGGCCAAACTTAATTTAGTCTCATCTGAACAGAAACTTCAAATGTTTTCTCATGGAGCAATAAACATTAATAAAATGCTAAGTATGGGCAAATCTAAAAGTGACGAAATGGGGTTGGATATGAAAATATTGGTTCAAATAAAAGATCCCCTTTGGTTACAAAATTTGTTAAAGCTACAGTGTTACCCAAACCTAGTATATTGTCTAATACTCGCACTCGAGCTAGTAAGCCACACTATACAAAAGTGATTTATTCTCATGCTTGTGGTAGAAGGGGACATTATACTTCATATTATAGATCTGTTTCATATAATAGGCAGGTTGATTGGCTTTCCATCAAGGAAAAGAAGATGATGATCAAGAAATCTCCAAAGCTTGCTCAAAAAGCTCAATATCAAAAATCTATCAGAGCTATTTGGGTACGTAAGGATGAGTTGACACCTCATTTATGATGTAATGTTGTACTGGTAGCTAGTCGGGCTGTTTGGGTACGAAAAGATGATCTATCACCATAAATAAGGTGTAATATTATTTTGATAGGTAATGAATCTAAACTGAGGCGAGCTATCGATGCATGTTCTATTGATTAGGTACATTTCTTACCCTCTATTCTACTATATTATTTTCTTTATCTTTTTATGACAATAGGGTACAGTTTAGGTTTTTATTTGAAATTTGCAATTTGCACTTTGCACTTTAGGAGCTTTTGTATGTAGAATATTCTTGCTAGACTTAGACTGTACTTTTGTATGATATTCATTCATGAGATAATTATTTAGAAAAATCATATTTTACAATAGTCATTGGTCATCTTGTTTAAGCTAAAAGTTCATCGTGATTAGAACTACGTGAGGATAACTGTAGAGACTTCGTACCTAATGTTATGTGAGGATCTAGCCCTTTTACAAGCGTCGAGTATTATTTCATAAATTCTCTCCAGATTCAGCATTTTTTATTTCTGATCTCATTTTTTATAATTAATTGTCGATGGTAACTTCAAGTTCAAGTTAGTCAACTAGAACATTCCTTATACTTGATTCAAGACGTAAAAGATACTATGTGAGACCGAATATATGATAATAGGCTTTTTATTGTTACACCTTTTTTGGCCTTCATTTATGCTTACACCTTTTGAGTTTAGCACAGTCAGTTTAGTGGAGATGAAAGATATGGATTCTATGTTAGTTAACTTGGCACAATCTATGACAATTGATTTTCTGTCCGTGAGATATTTCAATTTACAGTGCGCAGTTTGTTTGATGAAATTTAAATTTTTCTATTCATATACTCATATTCATATTTCACACAGAGTGTTTGCTAGTCAATTCTCAGTGATTTTTGAGTAACCACCCTTGTGAGGCCCAAGTTGAAACAATTTTCCAATATAGTATTCTAACTGCGGCTGAGTAATACGTTGAAAACTGGGTATCCATTTGACTATGCACACACACACACCAAGTAATTCATTTAGTGATTATTTTATAACACATGAGCGATGTCTTGGGCTTTATAGAATATTTTAGATTTATTGTCTTTCTATCATGCCTTGTGTTTAGGGGGAGTACTGTCTTCTTTTGCTTACTTATTTCAGAGACACTCCCCATGTGTGTTTTCCTTTTATTTCATTTTAAGGGGGTTACCATTATTTTGAGGGGGGAGATGCATTTTATTTTGGGGTATTGATGTTTAGTGTTTTCCTAACTAAATGTTCGTTTTGTTTAGTTTGACTTTTTGAGTATCCTAACAGTCTATCTTTTTAGAATATTTGCTCTGACATTTGCTGATATATATTTCTTATATATTCTTTGTTTAACTCATTCAGTGACTATTATACATTTTGTTCTACTGGTTTGCTTCTCATTTTATATGTTATTTACCCTTTGTTCATCTGTGCTAAAAAGGGGAAGAGATGATTCCGACAGGTAAGGCAGGTAAGTTATGCATTTTTTTTCTGGATCCATTATATTATTTGAACGATTGCGTGATGTATCTTGTTTAGTGTGTAGGGATACCAGAGTATATGTTATAGAATAAAAGTAGAGCTTTGAGCGTGGATGTTCAGTGATTGAGTCAGTCTATCGAGTTATATTTTTATTTCTTATAGTTCTAATTTTGACACAAAATGAACCAAAGAGGGAGATTGAAACATCCATATTTAGAGTTTGTTTCATTCCGTGTCTAGAATAGGTTTCAACACTTCCTCATGGTTATTCGTAGTCAGAGATTGCACATGGAGCGACTACAGCTGGACTAACACTGAACAGGTACGTAGGTTTTTACCTCTTTGCTAAAAAATATCAAGCCCTTAATGTTTTACTAAATATCAAAAAGAAATTATATTTTTTGAAGAAAATATGTTTCTATTGGAACCGATTTTTTTCTGTTAGAACAGACCCTGTTCAAACAGACTTTTTTTCTGTTCAAATAGACCATGTTCGAACAAATTTTTTCTCTGTTCAAATAGACCCTGTTTGAACAGACTTTTTCTTTGTTCGAACAGAGGTTAGGTTTTCAGTTTTCTTATAAAAGACATTTTTTCTTATTTCACTTTTCATCTCTTCCAAAAAGAACTTTTTCTAGGGCTTGATATTTAGAGAGAAGAGAGATTTTAACGAGCGATTCAATGAGAAGTAAAACTCAAATTGAATCAATCGGAGATTTAGAAAACCTAATCTTAAATTGAAAACTTGTGAGTTTCAAGCTTAAATGATTTAACAGGAGATAGAAGCGAGGCATTGCGAGAACGAAGGGCGTTGCGAGAACGAGGAATTGATTGCGAGGAGTTCAATTAGAAGAAAGGTAACCACGGAATGTGCTTATCGAGTCTATAAGTTATTAAATTATTGTAATTTTGTTTTAATATTGGATTGATTAGCTGTCGGGCGATTCGGCAGCGACCTGTAGGTTTTTTTCTTGAGAAAGGTTTCCCACAGGGTTAAAATTGATTATTTTTGTGCTTGATTTACTGTTTTTTGTTATCACTAAAACATTGGGCCAACTTGAATTAGGCTAAGGTTAGACAATTAATTCAAGGTTTTTCGGACCCATTTATTTTAACCTAAATTAATCGAAATCGGTTAGTCTCAAGTAATTACAAATTTCATAATGTACAGAAATAACACTGGGGAGGTCTTGGGCACTTTCAGAAAATCAATTGGTCAAGTTACAAACTATATAGCAGAGACCACTACAATCATATCGGACATTCAACGTGCTGTAGTACACGGCTGGAGACGAGTTTGGGTTATCTCCAATTCAGCTGCAGCTATTAAAGCTTTCCTCAAATACAATATACCATGGTCTCTCAGAACAGCGTGGAATCTGATACTCCTCTCCTTAAGAACATCCGGTTCAGTCATGTATGGAAAGAATACAACTTCTCTGCAGATCACCTCGCACGGAGAGGGTCAGACCCAGAACAACCTATGGAAGAATGGACTAACGGCAAACCAAGCTACCAATAGGACATCGAAGAGCACACTGCAGAATACTTTAGAGTTAGATGGAGGTGAACATCTCTAGAACTATGCTAGGTGACTCAGCCTTTAATATTTTTTCAGTTTTTTCGTAGTTACCTTGTTGGTTTTTACCAGGGCTGCCGACATATGCACTAGTGACATGTACTAGTAAATATCAAGCAACCCTCGCACTTGACTGTAAATGTTCCATAATATATTCGACTAAACTTTCTACAAAAAAAAAAAGTACCTCACTCACTTACTAGAAAAACAAACAAAACAAAATGAGTAAGGTCAAATTTCATCCAATAGCGTACCTCAGTTGGTGTAAGGGCCTATTTTGCAACTCGACCTCGTTAGTATACGACGACGTTGTACATTTATGGTACATTATGAGGCAGTTACAAGGTAGAAGAGTCGCTCGTGCCGTAATACAATCGTTACGAAGGTGCCTTTTATAACTATTTTTGTAACGCCCTTCATTAAAGGAAATAATGGTCATTAAACGGTCATAATAGAAGATTTATAAATAGAAATGAAGAATAACAAATTAGGGGCATATTTTTTTATCTAGAGAATCAACATAATACTATCAAGAATACTCACTGTAATAAGTAGTCACTCAATCAATAACATCATTGCTTCCAAATCCTCAAGAGAGGTCGTGGTTTTTATCTATGCAAAGGTTTTCACACTAGATACTGTTTTGTTTGTGGTTACTTGTTTATTGTCTAGTATTCTGATCATCTTTGGTATGAGAAACTAAGTTTTCGAGCTTCAAATTTAGGCTCTTATAATTGATTTTTCAAAAAGTTAATGTCTTAAAGAGGAAAGGGACCCACAAGATTCAAAAATAAATTAAAGTTCGATGAATTTGTCCACGTGTCGCTTTGTGGTTAGTTGTTTTTCAATCTTTAAAAGGAATGTTCAACCTTAGAAAACAAGGTGAACCTTACTTTTTAAGGATGAAAACCAAGTGAGTAAGGTACTGTTGGATAACAAAAATCCTATGTGGCATCTAAAAAACTAACTGAGTAAGGTACTTTAGGAGATGCTCTAACACCACCCCTGGTAATATCGATCACATCTGAAAATTAGATAAATTAATTGCTAAAAAATTATTGAAGATGGCATAAAGTGTGTTAGAACGTCTCGACCAGAACTTTAAATTCCTCGAAACATAATCATAATCTCGTTCAATTGTTGTGTGGTTAGAGCATGGGCAACACGCTCACGCTTACGCTCGCTATCGCTAAATATAATGATCCAAATCATGCAAAAACTCTTTTTTCATGATCGGCGCCGCTCAAATAGAAATCAGTGGCTATGTGTAGCGATGCGGTTGTGGTAAGAGTTTGTCAGTTGGCCCACAATTTAATATTATATTTGTTAATTTGGTTTTGTGTGTGTGTAATATTTTTTATTTAATAAAAATATGTTGTGCGCCAATTGAGTGGTCGCGGGTTTTATTTATTTATTATTATTTTTAAAAAAAAAACTCTGGCATATATATCCTCACCCTAAAGATCACTTTTCTACCCCTCGCTAAATATTATTTTATTTTATTTTTTCTTTTGATTTTAAGCTTATGTGGCTGGCTAAATGGCTGACTAATTTAGCAGCCATCCTACTGCTGATGCTCTTATAGACAACCTCAGTCTGTTCATGGTATGGTTCAAGCTCTTATAGACAACCTTAGTCTCTTCATGGTTCGAGTTCACTGAATTATAGAGTGGGATCATATTTTCATCATTGTATTATTTAAATTCGATGAGTGGTTGAATTAAAACTTTAGTACGCCCTCATACTCGGCCCACCTTGAATAAAACTCCTGTGCTTTGAAAGAGGTTCATACTACACTAATCTATAATTAGCTTTGCTTTCTAATCCAAAATTAACTACCATTGATTATGAGCCATCTTTTCACTTAAAGGCTGTGAACTTAGACCATCTCCAGCAGCCTCTCTAAACCCTAGCTTATGTCGTTAGACAGCTAAAGTTCATTAATTTGGTGAGCCTAGAAAAGCTAAAAAGCAAAGCAACAACTTAGATACGCAAGAGATTTTGTGGTTTTAAGCATTAAAACCCAATTTGACTTTTACTGTAAAATCATAAGTATGCAATAATTAATGGTTTGAACTTTGAATTACAGCTCTCCGTTTTTCACGGGAGTACCCCATGGTGGATGGTAAAAGTTCAATCATCTGCATGTGCAACACGTATTTTACATGCAAATTAGAGAGTTAATTATATTTTGGGGAATGTTATTGTGAATAGTGAATATTTGTTATACCATCTCCAGACTCTAGCAAGAATTTTTTTGGTGTTTTAATGTCAGAGCTTTGTTATGGTTTGATGAGAATAAATGTAATAACAATAGCAATAGCAAATAGTTTGCACTCAAACCGCTTTGACTCAGTTTAGTTCGTTGCAAGTATGATGCAATACAAATTCGACGTATTTGCAATGATTTGCATTGTAATAAAAGTTTGAGAATTTTATTCAATAAATAGAAGAATACAATACTCTACAAGTGCAATTAATTGCAGATTGATGTTTATGTTTGGTTAAGTGCATTGCTATGCAAATGCAACTACCTTTTTTGTAATTCCTTCAAAGGTTTTACTTTTTCTCCTATTTTCTTTTCCAATTATAAAACCAAAATGCAAACTCTTTTAAGAGATGTTTCAGTGCAACATTTTTTACATGAAAATACAAATTATTTGCTTTGCAAAAGTGAACCAAACACATGCAAGTATTTTAAAGACACCACATTTTAATTGGCTAATTGCAAATTAAACGAAACACATTGAAGCGATTAGAAATGCAAATTGCTTGCATTTGCATCATGCTTACACTGAACCAAACTAAAGTGTTTAGTTTGGTTCAGTTTACTACATGTGGAATTTAGTCTAATTGCTAACAGGGTGTTATTATACTTAGCGGTGCAAGTCAGACGTTGTGTATAAAGCTGCATTACAAGTAATTCAATACAAGTTACAATTTGAGTTTAATGTTTTGTTAGGTGCATTGCTTGCAAATACAAATTATATAACAATATTATTGAATATCTATTTGGTTTATGTGGTCCTGCGCATAGATTAAATGAATTCGATGTTTCCCACATCATATCCTTTTAGGTCGACCTCTTTCATCGTTAGTCCGATGGAGTAGTATCGACTCGCTACCAACTTGATAATGTCGTAATTCTAAAAATATAAAATTTAACCAAAAAAAAGAGAGAAAATGTTATCTTTGTCAAAAGCATGATAAGGGAAGTGGTTGAGTCTTTCATTTGGGGGTCATTTTCTCCGCCCTATAATTCATGCATCTCCCATGTCCCTTTCTCTCTCACATACACACACTAAAACCTTATCATTAAACCTTGCATGATTTCAATTATTGCCATGATCACAAAAGCATGACATTTTTTATCTGACCTCACTCACTTCACCTGATCTGGTTGTAGTTGTACCAACAGCAACTTCACCCGGTTCCCTCACCGGTCAACACCAGTCATCATATGTCCCTATTTTTCAAGGTTTAATATCTATGGTCCATTGGTTCAAATCTCAAAGCAGCGGAACAAGAAACCGACACGTGGCAAGAAGAGCCGTTTTCAGCAGCAAAAAGTCTGCTCAGTTGTTGTTGAGTCAGCGGTTTATTAATTAGTTTATTGGAAACTGCAAATATTTATTATAAAATCAATTTATTAAAGAGGAAAATATAGAAAGGTCAAAGATGCTATTTGGACCGTTAGATCATGAGATGATGAGTTTGGATGATGGGATTTGTCATAAAGTTGGGGAGTAGTACAATGACGTAATTGTTTTTGTGGGTTGAAAATGCAATAATTGGAAGTTGGGGAGATCATCAATGTGTGGGTGTTTTGATGTTGTAGACGGGGGGGTATCATACAAGTCATAGGATACTTCATGGTCTGTGGTTTAAGCGTAAAATTCGTCTCATTTCGTTTCATCGATGTGCTATGATCCACACTTTCTAGTAATTGTTGCGGTCTACGCTGGCTTACAGTGCCGCTCATTCAAGTTGTAAACAACAATGTAGAGCGAAACAATGGCAACATAACTGTTGATTCTGCAACTGAGACACCTGTTGAAAAATAGTGGTAGAGCGAACAATTGAAATAAATGCCTTATTAATTTTAAGCAATGTGTTTCAACATGCATTGTTTCGAGGGCACTTCTGCTGATGTCATATTGTTAACAGCTAAATTTTCGATTACGCTCATGAATTTTGGATTTTCCCTTAGGAACATTGTCATGAGAGTGAATGCCGAGCAAGTTGTACAAACTCTGTGTGTGCTCAAGTATACTAATGACATCTAAGCTGAATATCTGCATAATTTACGCTGCTCTCTTGAGCAGAACCATCATGTTTTCAGTGTTTAGTGAGGATAACTCTCAATCTCTAAATATTTCAACAATCTTTACCTCAAAAAAGGAGCACATCGCCAAATACGGCCAGTTTGATCGGAAAACACTTACGTTTCCTAAGGAAATAGCGAGCGTTCTCACTTCTCATTGTTGGAGATGTTCTTACAAAGAAAAATTATTATGAGGAGTTGGATATTTGGGGCATCCAACCCAAAAGGGAAATCACTCTGAGATTTTTCTATGTTTTGTGCAACATTTCTGTCGCACGTGTATTAGTATACATGGGTTTTGTCGGTCAAACTTGATTCGCTCAAACAAAATTAAATTAAAAAAAAAAAAACTCTGTTTTGCTCTGTTTTTATATTTAATCAGACTTGAGAGGTCTCTCTCTCTATATAAAGACTGTTTAGTCCCATTTCAACTCTCTCTCTCTCTCTATTTAAGCTTCTCTTTTGGGGTTGTTTTGGTTTGAGAAATGGAGTTGGGTTTGAGCTTAGGAGAGATATCTTCATGTTCTTCAAGAGCTCCATTTTCAAGTATAAGAGACAGAGAGAGATCTATGATGAGCAACAACAACAACAAGGGTTTGGGGTTTTGTATGAGTTTAAACAATAGCTTTAATGGTGAAGAAAGATCTTCCCCTGTTCAACTTCATCTCCTCCCACTTTTACCAGAAAATGGTAGATACCCAATCCCTCAAACTCTGATCTTGTCCCAAAAAATAACTCTTTTTGATGTTATTAACATTGGGTTTTTGTTTCTCAGGTAACTCTGGGGGTGAAGCTTGTTCTTCAGGGCAACAAGGAGGCTCTGTTTCTGTTAGAGGGTTTGATGTAAATCTGTTACCAGAAACAGAGGAGTTATTAGATACTGATGTTGTTTCATCACCAAATAGTACTACTGTTTCTTCATTTCAACTAGATTTCTCAATTCATAGAGCCAACAAACGAGACTCAGAAACAGCAGGACTAATCGATATCGAAAGAGCCAGCGATGAAGACGATAACGCTCTCGCTCGAAAGAAACTTAGACTATCAAAGGAACAATCTGCTTTCCTTGAAGAAAGCTTCAAAGAACACAATACCCTTAACCCTGTAAGCCAAGCTAAACTCTTTATGTTCAGTTTTTCATATTTTTTGCTCAAAATCTCATTTTTTTTGCTCTCTGAATCATTGTAGAAGCAAAAGCAAGCTTTGGCAAAACAGCTTAATCTTCGACCAAGGCAAGTAGAGGTGTGGTTTCAGAACAGAAGAGCAAGGTATTTGATGAAATCCTCAAAGAAAAAAATCTGATTTTTTGGTGTTTTTAGCTCTATTTGGCCTAAAAAATGTTATGTTTTGGTTTAAAAAAAAAAAACAGGACAAAGTTGAAGCAAACGGAGGTGGATTGTGAGTACTTGAAAAGATGTTGTGAAACACTAACAGAGGAGAACAGGAGATTACAAAAGGAGCTACAAGATTTGAGAGCTTTGAAAACAACTCAACCATTTTACATGCAACTACCTGCAACTACTCTCACCATGTGTCCCTCTTGTGAACGCACCACCACAACCAACAACACCAACAACACTAACACCACCCTCTCTGTATCAGCACCCACTGTAAACCCTATTAAGCCAGTCCCTTATTCTCATACTAGGCCAAAGTTTTACCCTTTCTCTCATAATAACAATCGTGCTTCTCCTCAAGCACACAAGTCTGCAGCTTCATAGGTTGGATTGGACAAGGTGGTGGTGGACTAATCAAGGGCAGTTTTGTAAATATTAGGACTTTTAATCTCAATGGTGTTGTTTTGATGGTTGGGGTACTTTTTTTTTTGGAGAATTAGAGATGACTAGAAGGGGAACAAAATATGTGATTTTGGATTTGTGATCAAATTGGGAAAGAAAGATACTTGAAAGTTGCAACTTTTGTTTCTTATTTTTATGAGTTATTGATTCTTTAATTTTCTTCTTAATGTGTTATATAATTAGGGTGGTTGAATTAGACAAAATGGACATTTTGTTGTATGGGGATTGAAAATATGGTATTGGCCGTCACCACCGAAGTTTTTCGTTGTGGTAGTTGTAGTGGCTGTAACGATAGGAAAAGATTCAAGTTGAGAAAATGGTTGTGTTTTGTCAAGTCCTTTTTCGTCATGAATGCTTCCCGGACTTTTTGAACTGAGTATGAGCTCTTACTTGAGTTAGAGCAAAAAACAAGCACTCCCTTACTATAACCTAAATAGTCCCTGGCGTAGTCTTCAGCGCACGCGACATTGGTTAATTATGCCAACCAGATGACCGACACAAGTGTTTATTTTGTTTTTCACAATGGTAATCATCATTTACGACTATAATCTTCCCCGAGTCTCTTTTTCCTTTGGAGTCATCGAATGCGTCACAGGAGAACGGATTATGTCTTTGGCAAAGAAAAAGTTGATGAGATTAATGCTTAATTATGTCATCTTTGAAGACTAAATAAAATACAATTCGACCGACAATTAATCTTAATTGGACTACTTAAGAAAGTTGGAGAGGATGACTATCTGGAAACAAAGACTGATATTATTATTAGATATGACATATTAAATGGCATCCAATGATTTAAGATTATGAAAGTATCTTTGTCTCAATCCTTATATCTTGTTGATGAAGCAAAGTTAATCTTTATTATGTATATGTTACTATCATGCATTCTTTTGGCAAATAAACTTATCACTTTATGTTATAGTTGCCTTCATTTAACACAATATAGGTTTGCATTCAATCTAGATGGTTTAGTTTATAAAATGCTCGTTGTCCTTAATTATAAGGATAGACATACCTGGCGTCTTTACCATGGTGGGCGGCCTAGTGCTTACCGCGGTGGAATAATATATCTACAATTAGTTGGAACTTAGTAGGAAGTTACGATATCATTATGCATTTCATCACTGTAAAGAGGGTTTCCTAAGTTGATATATGTTTTCATGAATATGCAATCTGAGCACACCAGAGTGATCCGGATTCATAATTTATGACGATTTGCCTGACTAATTAGGGTCTGTATGGGCACGCAAGACCCTTACCAACCTACATGTAGGGTTATTCATGTACAAATCACGACAATTCCTGGCAAGTGGCCCTGGTGTTGAATCAAACTCAGGACCTTTGCTTATTGAGTCATGGACCCAAACCCACATAAGAAACATCAATTCTACAGAAAGACGTTGTTTCTGATCGCCAACCTTAGTCGCTGGAGATTTAGTACTCTTAGCATAAATACAGAGTCAATGAGTCCAATTAACGAGCAACAATAAACTTAAAGCTCTATTACCTTATAGTCCACAAGGGTCCCTTCATAAGAATAAAAGTCAGACAACTACTCCAATGATCATACAAGTTAAGCAAACCTCAACTACATCATGGGACTAGTAATAAGGAAATAATAGTTTAAGTCAATGCATGATTCTTTCCATCTTCTTTCATTTGAAAACATGAGAATGTGGAAGCATGCATGTTTTGTGCAAATTCTTGGAAATAAAGAGGAAACCAAAGATGGGGCAAAGGAATCATGAGGAATGCATGTAAGTCTATCCCTCTCTTTCTAGATAATGGGTAAGCAAAAGGAGGGATAAAGGAGGCATGTACATTGTGTACTGTGTTTGTCTATCTACTTTAAGTTGTGGGGATGATGATATGCCCTCTTCAACACGCAAATTTGCATGATTGGGGTATCAAAAGTAATGATCTTTTTGACTTTTGAAAGTATATATTTAGTGGGCTTTGAGAGAAAGATATGTTTTCTAACAATCTCCTTCTTCTTATCCTTTGGAGAGCCATGATTCAAGCATATTATCATACATATGTAGCTTTGAAAGTAAATTATGGTATGACATAAGATTGCATATTTTCTAAGGTAAAAGAGGAAGGAGACATGCAGCTTTGTGGTTGGGTGTGATATCATTGGGGTTTTATCCTAAGTTTTGATTGATGATTTTTTGCCTAACATTCCCACTTTATACTTATTATGTTCTTTTCATACTTTGTCGAGTTTGCTATCATTTTTCTAATATTTTTCTGAATCAATTAGCACACCTTACTCATTATTGTTTAAAGGTTGTTGCCATCATACTAATCATAGAAAAGATAAATAAAGATATGAGACCATATCTATCAATTATCATACAATTGAATTAGGATTCTTTTGGTGAGTTATACTTTTCTTTATGTGAGGTCCAAAGTGCCTCATTTCACATCTGCTTTTCTTTATTTCAATTCAATGAAAAAACAACAAGAAGAAATCGCCTCTTTTTATTTAGAAACTAAAATTGATAATATATCAAACAGTGATTGGTGAGACATCCCAACCTTTCAACCTTCATTAACTCCCCAGTTTGTCCAAACCAACTTCTCAACCCATTACAAAACCGAGACATTCTGATGTAAATTCACATTTCAAGAAATCAACTAATGAGCTAGGAGTGGCTTGTTTCTCATGATAATCCTCATCAAATATGCTAAGTCATAGAACCCGTGAAAACTGAATACGGTCATGTTAGGATTACAGGACAATATATTGGCCATAAACCATTCAGAAAACATATCCGAATCACCTCCCTCGTTTTAATTTGCATTACGAAACTTTGTAAGACTTGCATATTTCAGTTTGTCAGTTTCCTCCACCATCCCATATATTTTACCTGATTTTTCTTGCATGTTGACAATATAAAATGAAGATGATGCAAATAGAAGAAATAACTTTTAAATAAGGTGGTTACACACGCGATAGTTCTTGTGATGCGGGTTGTTTAGTTCACGATTTAATCATTTCATAAGAGCATAAGGCCATGAATCCCAATAAAATCCAAAATGATCAAAGAAACACCATAAAAATAAAATGCATGAAATTGAAAATAGAATGGATGATGCAAAGTGTTAAAAAGTACTATACGGAAGCAACGATCTAATTCACAATTAAACTAACCTAAAACTCACATTTAAATTAAACTCACTTAATCACTTAAAAATAAAGGTCGGAGACCTAGGGTTTATAAGTTTTACCCCAAACTTTACATAAATCTCTAGGCTAAACTTTTATCACACTAAAACCAACATAAGAAATCTCGTTTAACAAAAATTGTCACCACAAACACCATAGACTTATCCAGAGAATCTTAGGGATCAAAAAAGATATTTAAGGGGACAAGTATCTTGGTGCTCCTTTTTTTTTCTTCTTTCTTTTCAAAGAGCCAAAAGCTTGGACTTTCAGGAGATTATTACTTGCGTGGCCAACCGTATTGAAGGTTGAAAATCATAATGTCTTTCCCAAGCTGGGAAAATCACCCTTATAAAAGCCGTTAACTCGACAATTCTATCGTACCTTATGTAAGTTTTTCCTTTTCTTGTAAAAGCCTGTAAAAAGCTCGACTCTCTTAATACCAAATTCTTGTGGGGGTCTAACGAGGCTGGTAGAGAGAAAGCCCATCTCTTTAGTTGGAAAAAGTCTATCTTAGCAAGAAAAAAGGAGGCCTTGGTACTAAATTTGCCCTTGCTCACAACCAGGCCCTCTTTGCCAAGCTCTTCTGGCGCATCATAAAGGAGCCAGATAAATACTAGGCTCTTAACATGGTTAAAAAAGTACTTTAAAAATGAATCCCCTATGGCCGTTTCCATTAAAAATAGTGATTCTTGGATATGGAAAGATATCATTAGGGCTCGGGATAGAATCTGGCCTAATCTCTGCTGGTACATCGTTAATGGCTTGAATGTTAATTTATGGCTGGAACCTTGGATCCCTAGCATTCTATTTAGTAGACCTTCTGGCCCGACCCTAGAGAAATGAGATATTTTGAAAATTTTCAACCTTATTTGCCATGTTACTAATACTTGGTCTCCTCTTTCTTCCCGGATACCATTGTTGAGCAGATTATCAATATCCCGCTCAACGATTACCTGGACGATGACCTTTTGAGATGGAAAAAGAGAAAACTGGCATGCTTACGGTCAATTCGGTTTACTAGTCTTTTATGGAAGATCCCCAACCCTTGGGGATCACCACCTCGAGTTCTTCAGATAATATTTGGGAGTCCATATGGAAGATGAATGTTCCTTTTAGAATATAATTTTTTACCTGAAAAGCTCTACAGGATGTTCTGCCTTCTAAGGTGATACTCTTCCACGATAACGACGAGATGGATACTGTCTGTCCCCGGTGTGGCGAAGAAGAAACTTCTGCTCATGCTCTTTTATTTTGCAAAAATCTGAAGTACTTCTTGTATACTTCTGATCCCCCGTTTGATAATAACGCGATAATTTGTACGAATTCTCTGAAAAAGGTTTCCTTTTCCCTGGCCAAGATTTGTAGTTTTGGGAAAAAATTACTTTCTCTTTGGGGTAAAATTAGTGCGATTATGTATGTTATTTCGAATGGCAGAAATGACCTCATTTTTAACAAGAAAAAACCTAACTCCCTCCAATCCCTCAAAATTGTAAAAAGTTATATTATTAAAACTCCCATTAACATTATCCCAAAACCAAACCTCCCACGACTACCCTCCCCATAGTTGGAGATGGGTGACACTCTATTTTCGCAGATGCATCTTAGTATAACTGTCACGCCATTTGTGGCACTGGTTTTTATCATAAAATATAAAACTTCTCTTATTACTTGTGCAGGATATGACTTCACCCATGCTGACGATCATGAGATATTGATAAATAAAAGTTTTGCATGCCGATTTCATTGATCGATTTATAAACCGATGTCTTAAAAGACCCGCAAGCGCACGGTGTACTGTTGAGTACAAGAGAAAGAGGGGCCGTATCCCAAGAGACTTGTGGTGCAAATTATGTTTCGAGCTACTAAGTTTATCCAATAAGAATTAGTTTTGGGTTTTTCTAAGTAAAGGAAAGAAAATGCTAGAAAATATGAGGTGTATGAGTCGGAGTGAGAACCAAGGCTTAAATTCTACTCCTCCCTTTGTAACCGATAGATAACATAAATAATTAAAGTAAATTACGAGTTCCCGTATTGCATATCCTTGGTCGGGCATATGCAATACATCAAAAGATACAATAGATTTAGTAATTGGGAACTACCCATAAACCAACTTACTCAACCATGGTCCGGTTGATAAGTATGGATTATGTTATCTTCTCCATGTTCCTAACCTATCTTGTTATGGTCCAACAAGATGGTTACATAGATTCATTATTCCTCCTAATCCTAGCTACGATCAAGCATACGATGAAGGAATATGAATATGCAATATTCTGGGATAAAGAGAAAGTAATTACTCTAACTAAGCTACACAATCTGCACTAAGGCTACATTGGGTGGGGCTTCCTCTAGCCTTGACTAAGAAGATTAGCTACTCATCCCTTTGATCATTGCCATACTACTATTACTACGATAAAAGCAAAAGATAAGAACAAGAGAGAAAGAATAACCTTTATTACTTTAAACTTTGATATTACACTCTCCAAGATGATCTCTCATGGGTGAGATTCCCCTCCTATTTATAGAGTATAAGAAGGGTTACAAAATATTACCATTAATATAAAATCCCCTAAACAATGCCTAAAATCATGCATAGATATTACAACTCATGAGAATAATATCTATATTTAATTTTCTTCAAGGGGCTTCCATGTCCATGGACCTTTGGTTGACAACTTCACATGAGAATCATTGTTGGAGTGCATCACCCTTGTTCTTTATTGAAAGCCAGAAAAATGTATGACTTGTTTATCATGTGTCCGATTTTTGTAAATACAAACAAAAATACTATTAGTGTCACATTTATTTAAAAATGACTAGGTAGATATAAATTTAGGAGTTGTACACGTAAATATTATGTGTCTATCATTCATGTACCAACTGCTTGAACGTAAGTGTTGTAAGAATCTTTGTAAATAGGTTTACAAAGTTGTCTTCTGAAATATCTTGAATAACACGAATCTCATTCGCCTTTTGCAATTCATAAGGATGGAATGGCTTCTATGAAATGTGTTTCGTTTTGTCGCCATTGATAAAATTGCCATTGACTTGAATGATGCAAGTCGAGTTAATTATCTTCATACATAGTCGATGCTTTATCTTGGATTATACATGCCATAATCTTCAATTGATGTGATGTATCTTGGGGTATAACCATCATTCTCTGCCAGTTTCATGAAGTGCAAAAATCTCCTCGTAGTTCATAGATGTAACTACTGCCGTCTGCTTCATCGATCTCCAAGAATTTTTATGTATCCTCGTGTATCGGGCTTAATTACTTTCAAAATCTTATTCCTCTCTGGGTGGCTTCATATATATATATATATATCCGTATCTAGTTTCTTATATAGATTCGTGGTATTTATATCAGACGCATGTTTTGCTTATCCTCGACAACTTAACAGACTGATCAGTACTGAAACTTTATAACGTCCATAACTGGATAATAGGCTTGCAGTCGATGCCAGATATCTTAATGAATTTCTTGGTAACTAGTCTTGCCTTGACCAAATTATCTCTCCGAGTTAATTATGTTTTCGTACCATTCCCATTTATTACCGACAAGCTTAATGGTATCACTTCGTATTATGCCCGCAAACTAAACTCTGCTTGGATTTCAGATGCCCACTTTGGCCAATGCACAACAACATACAACCGTTTATAATAAGTGGTTCTGAATCCTCATCCTTCATGGCGAGGACAACAACGAATATGAATACTTTATCGATAAATTTCTACTGAACAATCCTACGTTGTGTACAGACTTTTAATAGATTGATATCTTCTTATTATCATATGTATGTGCCACCCCAAGCTTGTCTCATAATGCATCAACTGGTTGCGTAACTACTATTGCCTCGTCGATGGGTAGTTCCATCCTCGATGAATTGACTACACCATTAGTCATATTTGTCCCATATTCTGCAGCTCCCCAGCTAAAAATACTTTCTTCCAACGGTGTTCCGCACTAAGCGCGAGCCTCAGATTTGCTTACGGTACTAATTCTCCCAGAACGTTCAGCTGTGTAGGTGTATTTCTTGCTGGTTCATATACTTATAGTACTTCAATATTGCCTATAAATCTGTCTGGTAGTTCATTTGTGACCTATTGGAGGTTTGTAATCCGTTAAACTTTATTGTCACTTAGCCTATGTTAAGGTATCTAGATGAAATAACGATGGGATTTTCTAAGACCCCTTAGAAATATCCTTATCATTGACTGTCATATCTCCCCCCAATGATGAGAATATCGTCTCATCAAAGTGATAATTATTTTCCCTGCAGTATATAAGTCGCTAGTGGGATTCAAATATCTAGTGATAGATACAAATCATAACCCACATAATATCAGACCGACGTTAATGGTCCCATCTTTATATATTGTGGTAGTGCGATTGACACCTGTATGGAATATCCAAATATTCGTTAATGGGTGACACCTGGCTCCGACCTAGTTGCTAGTCGCTTTTGGGAAAATAATTTGATGACTTACTATAGGACGAACCCTAATCAGTGTATTAAGAGTAAAAATGCATATCCGACACACTAGCCGGAAGCTGTTATCATAATAATAGTAGCCTAACGATTATCCTAAATTTCTTTATTAGGTTCTCCATCAATCCCAAGTTAGGTATGGACGGGGTACTCACGATGCTCAATCATCTACCCCATTTAGCTGTAAAATAATCATCAAAAGCCTGTGAGTCCAACTCCCAAGCCCTCGTCAAGTCGCATCGATCGACTTTGATCGGTTAATCTAAGAACTGAGTCTGCAATAAAATGATTTAAGTAAGAAGTCATGCTAATGTTACATTCTTAGATTTTAATAATAGTCAAACGGAAGACCATCTCCAAGATACATCTATTATGACCATAAATACTCAAGTGGGCCATTATGTGGATGGATAGGTCCACATGTGTCTCCATGGATGCGTTTGGAGCAAATACTGGAGATCCCACTCCACCTTGGCCATACTTGGATGATTCTTGAAAGCAATCGTTATACGTACATTCTTTAAATCTTATCTTCTTTTAAGGAAAGTTGAGATGTAATCCCGATAATCTTCCTCACTATTCGAGCCCTGAGGAGTGTTTTGAAAACTGTTCCAATAGTGTGTTATAACCTTTAGACATGGAGGTAATGCACTGAACCTTGTCTGTAATTTTTTCTAATAGTCATGATGTGATAAGCATTATCATGTATCTCCCTAAACTCAGTAAAATTCAGCTGGATTTACTAGTATATAAAGTGTACTAGTTACCCCGTGTCGTACCATTAGAGAGTAATAGAATGACAAACTCAGTGCGTTCAATCATGTTGGTTGTGCCAATAATATTTAAGACATCCCCGATGCACAAGGTTAGAGACAATAAATATGTTCATATCTCAAAAGAATCGAGTGCATGGTACTAATGTCTCTCAGACATGTGTCGCCAATGATCCAATTATTAGTAATACTCAATGAGTAGACAAATCCATAAGCAGGTTGTATATAGTAGATCAACTATCATACTTTGAATTTAACTACTTCCCAAGCAATAAATTCACAAACACAAAATTAAAGAACAATCTCATAGATGGAATTCCAAACCAGTGAAGAGTTCCAAACTCAGTTAATGATAGTATGGATAAAGCAAAACTACTACTATACAACAAGTAAAGTTACTACTTGGCAATGCTCTCTAGGAGACATTATACATCTACTAAGAAGTTACCCTTGTTCATTCTTAGAACTTGATCTAATGCTGTATTGGTATCATATGAGAAATCTAAGGCTGCAGACTCTGCCGTAGCGTGGCCTATGCCAGCTGTAATCACATAATACCTCTGGGGCTGATCTCTTTACATCGTCTGGGGTACATTGCAATCCCGTGCTCGACTATCTCATATTTATCTTAGAATTCTTCCTATTCCATTTTTGTCCATTGGTGAACTTCTTGTTCCCCTTGTCTCAGGTTACTAATGGCTACAATTTTAATCCTGCCGTTGTTACAACCTCTCATCAATCCATGATTGCAACCTTATCTACAACTTCCCATGTCACTAAACCAATCATTATGTGACCCTGTCACATGCTTACTCTTAGCAGGCATAAGCTTAAGGTTCCTAACCAGTAGTTCAATGTTTTGCTCAAATATGAGAAAAACTTGAATTAAGTTTGCATGCACAGTGAACTATCAAATGATACCTCAAAAGCGTAATATTTGAAGTTTAGAAAATTTAATAGAATATTCCCAATATCTTTATTTACCTCATCTATTTTTCCATATAAAAATTATAGTGGAGTTGCACTGCCGAATAAAAATTTAGCCACAGTCATATAATACTATAATAGTATCGGGTAGTCCATTATCAGGTCTTCCTGAATATGGAGACGAGGGTGCAAATAAAGCTCATACTTTGTTATTGTAGAGACTCATTATTCTCAACAATAGTCTTCACCAGATTTTGCAATAGCAAATGAATTTTAGTATCCATAGAGGTCAAGTTTATTGGTACCTGAATTGGAAATTACTGTACGGGAGCTACACAATGTTCTGAATTCTGCCAATATCTATTATGCGTGTAGATCAATACCAATAGTAGTACTTGATAAACATTCTTTGTATAAAAGCAATTCATAGTATTCAAGTCAGTGATTCCCAATCATTTCTTGTAGGTGAACCTTGGTCATATCCTATTACTCATGAAATTATATTTAAGTACATGATTTCCAATCATGACTTGTGGTTTATAGTATATAGCGTAATGAAGCACATGATTCCCAATCAATACTTGCAAATGAACCCTGCTTAGGGCTTTATACTCAAGAGATCCTATTAAGCATCAAATCACAATTTTTCCCTATAAAATAGTGATCTTAACTTTAAAGTACATTTTAATAAAGTCTTAGCCAAGATAGCTATTCAAAACTAATAGATGTTGCAAAACAACTAGGGTGCTCTAATCCCTAAAGTGCTATAAAGTTGGTATATTCTAGCCAAATGACCCTATTTGCTACGAATATGAGGGGTATTAGATGTTTAGCTGACAAGTGGTCCCACCTCGAAGTCTGTTGAGTTTATAAGATTGTTAGATTATGCATGTCTTTAAATTAATATTATAGGGTACTATAGGTTGCTATCAGTGCATATAAACATCTAAATGTTATCATGTGACATCTAATTATACCTAGATACGTAAAATTGGTTCCTCAGACACTAAGTTTTTAGAAATAAGACTAAGTCATTTCTTAATTGAGCTATAATGATTTATCCTTAACAATTAATTGTGATTTAGATGACTCTCAGTCATATTCTAAATTAGTCTTGGTTTTGTATTATCTGTGATCCCTGATCATGATAATTAATATCCTAGGGGCATACTATTAATATCATATTAGTTATCGTAAGATACTTAAATAGGTATTAATCTATTTACTTATATCACATATAAGTGAGTCAGTTTTCCTATACGAGGCACCTCTTCCTAAAAAATTTAAAATGGGTCCCCCATGGGGTCGGTCCAGTTAATTGAAATTAAAAAAATAAATTGACTGAATTTAACAAAATTGAGCTTTTTAGAGCCAATTTAGTATCTGAACCAGTCCTAAACTGGTCTGGCTTGGTCTAGGTCAAGGCCTGGACCGGGTTGACCAGTCTAGACCAGTTTGACCCCGGTCAAACCACCTGACACGTGTCACCCAATAGATACTGCCACATGTCACACCCTCAGAATGCCATGTGTTACTTGAAAATGATTACCATGTGTCATTATTTTGGAATGCCACGTGTTATCCAAAAATGCCTGCTATGTAGTACATGAATAATGCTGCCACGTATCATATACGTGCCTGCCACGTGGCACAAATCTATGCTACCACGTGTAATGCTCATGGCATGACAGTATGTGTACCACATGGCATACCCTTGGCAGACCACTATCATGCCACGTGGTATGTCACGTCAGCATGGTAGACCCCACTGCCACGTCAAAATGATACGTATCCTTGACATGCGTCACTTCTACATCAGCAATGAGATTAGGCCTGATCCAGTCTATTTTCCAAAATTGGATATGGATTTGATGATGTCATAAATAGGTATTAAATATTTTTTTTAAAATAAAATAAAAATTAACCTAGCTGACGCCAGCATGACCTAAATAAGCCGTATTTTGGCCGTGAACTGCTCAATTTGAATGCCAATTTTTCAGCGATTGGGACATCTCCTTGAGACGTGCCATATACCGATGTGATCGTTATGAAATAGGCTACGCAACAAAATTGATTGTGCATCAATCCGATCTCCACATCAATTACTATTTTAGTTTGAAAACTGCTATTTATTAAGGGTTAAAAACCACTAAAAATAACCTTTTAATCCAGAAAAATGTGTTAATCATACAATTCATGTCTAGATATCCTATATTATAGAAGAAACAATTAATAGATAGAAATTTTGAGATAGGTAAAAAATACCTCTCCACAACGCAAAAAATCCCAGAAAAATGTTGATTTGGAGAGTTCTTTCTCCCTTTTGATCCACTAGCTCCACGTGTTAATAACGTGTTGGATAATAATGGGTATTACTCTATTGGTTGATTACAAGCAATAATATGATTGAGAGAAGAGTAAGGATTTCATATTGATGAATAATAACTTTCTGTATCCTAAGAGGCTCTGTTGTTACGTAATACAAAGGATATCCCAATATGAATTTATCTATCTCTACTCAAACTCTCCCTATAAACCCTAAATGCTTATGGGCTTGTTAAGAGTCCAGTAGGACACCCCAACCCAGTTGGGTTCCAGCCTTGGGCTGGACCCAGCTCCTAATAATTTTATATTAGAGCATATCAGTAAGATCTATAATAATGAAGCCCATGAGTTAGCTACTTTTGGAGCTTCTCATCCTTCTTTAATTTGTATGGTGCTCGAGGAGGCCCAAAAACTTATTGACTCTTTAACTGTTAATTTTCCTTCTAAGGCTTAATATATTTTATTTTGCTAAAAAAAATAAAAATAAAAATAAAAACAAAAAACATAAGAAATAAACTAAGCTTAGGCTATCTTTCATCAGCATAAAAACTAGATGATTATCCATAAATTCAAATCATGAATAGTGATTTCTACACAATTCAAATCGAGTATTGGTTTTCAAATTATGGATGTAACTACTATTAAGCTCCTTATGGAGATCATTAGCAGGGGAATCAAATCATTAGGGAGTGAGGGTTTGATTGAACAAATTGATCAACAATGGGAAACTACAATCAAATCGATCGACAACAACCAACAATGCAAATAAGAGAAATCAGAGTGCAACAACAAACAACAATAATGAAAATCAGGCTTTGAGAGGGATACAAACCTCTCAAAGTAAAATCCCTGATGCCAGTAATAACCTAGATGGTTCCTTACTAACTCGGAAGGTGGTATGTCCTTGGGGTTTCATGGGAAAGGCGACTGGGGATTCGAATAATAACTAAGAACACCCACAAACCAAATTCCAATTAAGTGGAGGAGGGATTCTAGAGTAAGCAATCACGGGGATCCAGGTTTTGGGGAGTGAATCTACTACCCAAAGTAAAATCCCTGCTCCAAATGGAGAAGAACTGCAGCCAATTCAAACTTTTATCGAAAAAGTTCAAGGAATAGTAACGTTGAGTACTAGACTTATTGCTCTTATTGAAGTTAGAAGGAGCAGAGATACACTATTGCTCTTATAGGCAGATTAGATTGACAGAAGATCAAGCTCTCAACTGTTCAAGAGTATGCAAAAACATACTAGAAAACTAAAGGAACATGCATACTGATTCCTATTGGAAAAGGCTTCTTTATGATCAAACTTGAGTCAGAAGAGGACAAGATCTTTATATGGAGTAGGGGGCCTTGGATGGTTGAAAAATATGCCTATGAGGCTCATACCATGAAACCCACTTTTCTCTGTTGAGAGGCACAATAACTCTAACGCATTGATATGGTGTAAGTTTTCGGGACTACCTCTAGAAATTTGGAGCAAGACGATTATTATGTCACTAGGGAATACCCTTGGTACTCCTATCCAGATGGATCACTTCCCAAGTAATCAAGACTATGGATATCATGCTAATGTACTTGTAGATATTGATCTTTCTCAGCCTATTCCAGACCACATCCTACTTGAGATTGAAGAAAATATCATCAAACAAGAGTTACTGCTACATAAAGTGTCTAAATATTGTAACCACTACAAAAATGTAGGATACACTATTGCTGAATGCAAGATTGTGCAGAAAGCCTACCGAGTTAATGAGATGGAACACAACAAGGTAAACAAGAAGACAGGGAAAGAACTGGCAAAAGGCATACGGGGCAACCAAACTGTAATAATTCCGGAGAAGCAAAATCAGACCACGGATATGAGACAAAAAAAATCCTAAACCAACAAGTAAACATACGTATTTCCAGGAGCCACTAGAAGTGAACAGTACAACATCATCACCTATCTATGCCCCAGGTATGCCAAGGCCCTCAAATCATATTAAGCAACATGAAAAAGTGGGAGACAATTTAGGGTGGTCAACACCAAAGGGAAGTAACACAAAACATATCTCACCCCAAGTGAAAAGTATAACTAGCAGAGTAAACCAGTTTGTAGCCCTCTGAGATGTGGAAGAAGATATAGAACACGCAAATTTGGCATCTCATGAGGAGAATGATGGGGATCATAACAACTCAAGTCAACAAGGGGAAAGCAAAGTAGCAGACATAGAACCAACACCGACGTCAATAAATGTGGAAGAGATTCTAGAGGGAGATGAGTACTCAAAAGCAGTACAAGAGGTCTGACAATATCTCAACCCCTCCAACTGGGTTGATGAAGTTGAACAAGAAGAACAAGTGCTGCTAAGACCTAATCAAGTGATTCAAGGGGGTAAGGTGTACACCATAGACCCTAGAGTGACAAGATCTACCCTTAAAAATCAATAAAAGTAATCTTTTGGAATGCCCGCGGGCTGGGAAATAGAAAAACGGTTAGATATCTCAGGAAAATAGTTGCAAGACTAAAACCAAATATTTTGAGCATAGCAGAGCCCAAGATTTTTTGCAAAGACTTTGTTATCCCGGGGTATGGTAATAAGGTCTTAACTAATGAACAAAATACAGAAAAAGGTAACTTATGGATTTTATGGATGGATGGTACTCCTGAGCCTGAGCTACTCTCTTACTCCAGACAATATATTACAGTGTAATACATGGAAAGTTGCTCCTCGTTTTTCCATGCCAATTGCAACAAAAATAACGGGTTAGAGCTTTGGTCTAGCCTCACTAATTTTGCTGTCACAAATGAAAAGCCCTGGATATGCATCAGAGATTTTAATGTGGTTCTTAGGATATCTAAGAAAAGGGGAAGATGACCCCCCCCTTAAATGCATTAATGGATTTTACAAACTTTCTGAACACAGCTTGATTGACTAAGAGCCCCTCTTTTGGACTTACTTTTACCTAGTGCAATGCTCAAAGTGGGAACAACAGAACACTGGTGGTCATGGATAGATGTTTACAAAACTCACAATAGTAGAATACTTTCAGGGGATGGAAAATGCATGTGCTGCCTCGAACATAATCAGATCACTCACTTATTTTGGGTAAATGCAGCCAAGTACCGAAGCCCTCCAACATCCCTTTCAGGTACCTTCAATCTTGGGGAGAGGTACCTAGATTCGCTGACATTATGGCAAAAAGCTGGGGAAAACCAATGTATGCTGCTCTACTTTTTTCTATCATGCTGAAACTGAGAAGTCTTAAGGCCGATATAAAGGTATGGAGAAAAACCTCAGATGGCCATAAGAAAAATAAAGCAGCATTGGAAAGTGAGGTTATAAGCCTACAACTCCAATTAAAAGATGATTTCACCAATGATCTTATCGAAAATAGATACCCACTACAACAAAAAGGCTAAAAAACGAGGGTAGTAGTTCGTCGCTTTTACATAAAAACGAGGGCAATTGCCGTCGCTTTACCCGTCGCCATTGATTAGCCACTTTTTTAACAGCACCACTGGCCATCGTTTTTCAAGGTCAATACGACTACGCAAACCCGTCGCTAATTTGTGACAACAATAAGCGGTCATTTTTTTCCTAGTCAAACAAAACATTTAATTGTAAAATACGACTATTAGAACATGTCATTTTTCCTCGCTAACATGGTCAAACAAAATGAGGGCCAAAACCACTGCAATTTACTAATTTTTTTTTTTCCAGTTTTTGGTATATAGGAACAAAAATTAACAATAACAAAGAAATACAAGTATTATTAATCAAAAAATATAAGGTATCATTATTTAAAAAAAATGTTGTAAGAATACATAAATTTGGAATCATTAATAAAGAAAACTTTATCTATCCCTTCACCATAATATGACATTGACTACAATCTAACTAACAAAAACATCTTCGAACAACTTGTTTCTCATTAAAAATGGAGAGCACTTGTTCTTTGCATGCCCTTTTTAAAATAAGGTTTGGTCCTCGAAAATCCTTTGAACTCTTAGCGTATCAGTCACTCTTGGAATATCAGTACATCATTCTCCCTCGCCATGAATGGATTACCTGAGATAAGCATAAAACCAAAAATAAGGAACCATACAAACAAAATATGGATTAAGCTAAAAAAAAACTGATTTCAATGAAATTCAGCAAAGTGAGGCTTCATGTATTAAGGTTTGTAGGGAGTGAACTAGTCAAATTAATGGAAAACATTTGGCACATGTGTTGTTACATATTAAGTAAAAATGTGAATCAACTACTAGTCTATTCTTCTGCCTATGATAAGTAAAGAAGCACAAATTAGCAAATACTGTAAAAAAAAGTACAACTTACATGTTGGAGTTGGAGTTTTGGAGTTGAATTGATTGACATATGCAACCTGAGGCATGTTGGCCAAGATAAGCATGTTTAACATACTTCAGAAAGATAAAATATAAGTTAACGACATCATGGGTGAATAGTATAATGGTTCTTACATATCCATAACACTCCTCAGATTCCCAAACTCCCCAGGAATATATCCAGAAATCTGGTTCGAGCTTAGGTTTTTACGACAGGAAAATGAATGTGCACGGTCAGAATGAAGAAAAATCACAACAAATAACGGGCCAACAAACAAGGAAACTCACAGTTTCAGAAGATGCTCCAAGTCACCAAGAGAGAAAGGAATATAGCCAGAAATATTGTTGTGTGAAAGATCCTTGTGTTAAGAGAAAAGGAAGGAATATAAACTGAGAGCAAGAAATAACATCCATATATAAAAAAAAACTATCTTGACTGGTGCACTTACAGTGTATCCAAATTGCCAATTTGAGACAACTCAATAGGTATTGGACCTTTAAGATTATTTGATGATAGATTCCTGTAGAAGTTGGTAAACATATGACCATTTTAACCAATTTTGACAAATATAGACTTCAGAACTTGATGTTTCAATTACCATAGGTATTAAATTTGGTTCAAAGCCATATGACTCTGCAAATTTGGTTACATATACTGAAATAAACATATTGTACATGTTTTTTAATTCAGAAGAAAAGACAAAGATGAAAAGAACCCAAATCAAAGTTATACAATTTTGAACTTTGGTAAACTAGAGAAAGATGAAACTCACAAGTATGTCATACTCTCGAGATTTTAAAATGTAGGTGGGATAGTTCCATTCAACTTGTTGCCGTACATATTGCTGCAACAAAATATATATGTCTAATGAATCTAAATGGGGTCAAAAAATTGAAACAAGAAAGAATGGGATGGAAGTTATCTTACAAGCTATTTAAATTTGTGCATGAGCTAAGATTATCTGGAATTGGTCCTTTAAGTTTGTTGTTAGCAACATTCCTGTAATTCAAGCGAACAAACTAAATTGATTTCCAACCAAAAGAAGTATTTAGTTACTATCAAGTGCAAAAGAGGAATAAAGCCTCTAGGAATCTAAAGAGGACTTACAGATCAAATTAGTCGGTGAGCTTCCCAAGTTTAGATGGAATGCGTCTGCTAAGCTGATTATTATTCAGCCTGTTATCAGAGATTTAAAGCAGAAGAAAAGAAAATTGATTTTCATCTTAAGATTAAAATGGACTTCTAAAGCAGTTGGGAGTTAAACATGGCGTATATATATTGTGGAGGATGGTTTCACCACTCCATCCAACAGTAGTATCCACGAAGAAGATACTTGACACTCCCATAAATACAGCTCAATCAAACAACTCCAAACAATCTAATTGAATATTTTCAATCATAATATCATCTTGTAACGGTAAGTAGAAGCATATAGTTTTAGTACACCTCAGTAACATATTATCAATACAAAGATAAACAATGTATACGTAACAACGAAATAAGCAAGGAAGAGTTTAACTTACAGTTTTTTTAGTGTAAGTCAGATTTCCTAAAATGGCAGGAATGGGTCCACTTAAGAGGTTGCAACTGAGATCTCTGTGTTGAATGAAAAAGTCACAGAAGGTTTTGAGTGACGCGTGTCTTTTTAAAATGAAAAATGGTAGTTGATCTACGACTAAAAGAATAGTTAATATACAGTGCTTACAACACAGCAAGTGCCTACATCAGTCCATTCACAGATGGGATTTTCCCAGTGAGTCAGTTTCCCTCCAGAGATCTTCCACCCACAAAACAATAAAGTAATAATCAGGCCACTGGTTCCAAAATTTTAAGAAACAATACCTTTCACATAATATAAGAAACAGATCTACATACAGTGTAGTTACTTGGAGAAACCTAATGTTAAAGGGCATCTCTTCAGCAAACAAGTTGAAAGACAAGTCCCTAATAAGCACATGAAGAGAAACATAGTAACTTAGCTTGATTCAAGTATTAAGACACATTATACCAAAGTAGCAGACTTAACGGTATACATACAAGACTTGGAAGCCGGTAGAGTTTCCAATATTCTGAGGAATGTTGCCGGTTAGGCTGTTGTTTCTCACGTCACTACGACGGGTGGAAAATACAAAATCAACCAATGCCAAATGTAGATTATTAGACAAGTATATGAGTAGATTATATAGGAGAAAAGAGGCAATAACTTACAAATACCACAATCTAGTTAGCTGGCACATATAAGGAGAAAGTGTCCCTATCAAGTTGTTCCCTCGCAGTCCCCTAAAATATAGAAATTGGGCATTCATTAGCATATAATTTTACAAGTAAATTAAAATTACAAGACTGAAAGCGTGGATCCTGGTGTACTCACAAGTATTATAGAACTTCGTTCCAGTAAATAAGCCTAGGTATCTCTCCACTCAGATTATTTTGCGCAAGATCCCTGGAATCATAGGTTGGTTGTTATATATGAATCTCTAATAGTAGAAGGAAAGGAAAATGAAATAAGAGTAGTAAAACTTACAATATCTTCTTATTTGGAATTTGGGACAAGGTGGATGGAATGGGTCCAATGAGTTGGTTATTTTTTGAAATGCTGAAATATGTTATTCAGTGAGAGACTATCATAAGAAGGGGAAGAAGTAAAAAAGATAGAAGTTTTAGCTTACAGTGATTCTAATTGCTTCAACTTAGATATTGAAAACAAAATGTCACCATATATCTAATTGAAAGATAAGTCCCTAAGCCAAGAAAAAATCCGATACATTATTAAGTTACCTCCTAGTATCATAGTTGTGCAAAATAACATAATCACTTACAGGCTTTTCAAAGAAGAGCAATCACCAATTTCATCTGGAATTTGTCCTGATAGATGGTTTCCATGAAGGTCGCTAAAAAAAACAAAAAACATAAAACAAAAAAACTATTAACTCAAGGGTTTTACATATCATTTAAAGTAGTAAAAGAAAGTGTTGAATAATAATACATAGAGAGTAAGCTTTTGAAATCTCCACTAGAAGGCGATATTTCCCCACCGAGATTCAATCCCGACAAATTACTGATAGACAAAACAACAACACATACACATTAGTCTATTATTTTACGAGCGTAATTAAGAAGGTAAACAAGTAACACCTCTTCAAGAACAGCAGTCTGAGGACAAATTAACCCATACTCATAATTATTTAAGCTGCAATGTCCAAAACTACTTAGCACTCTAAAACTCATACTCATAATTATAAAGGCAGTTTGAAGATTAGTCCATGGGCAACCAAGTTTTGCTACTCATTTCATACCCAGAAAGTGTCATAGAGTTTAAGTCATCTGTGAAAACCTAACAATGGTTTCCCAGAGATGTTGGTTTCCCAAAAATGCCAGTTCTGACAGATGTCAAAAGTACTACTTGACTTGGAATTATATTTGTTGACTAGTTAAAGAATAAACTCTCATACCTCATTCTGACTTTTCACTAGAAGCATAAATAAATAGCCGCAAAGCTGCCGTTTTCTTGGATATCTTCCATGTGTAGGAGTAGTCCTAATCAATTCCCTATCTTGTCCCACCAAAGCAAATATTTCTAGTGAGATGCTTACCTTTTGCATAAAATATGAATCATAGTTAAGAAACAGTAATAGCAGGACGAGAAGATAAATACATTAACATGGCTCAATCTCCGTAGCCTATGCTCAAACGAATAATCTAGCACTTTAAGAATGTAGGAAGGATGATGCTACTCTTTAGATCATTTACTCATTAAAGAGCAAACTTGAAAAGTAAGTAAAAGTTTGTAGACACTGTTGATATTTTTTTTAGACCATAGACTACACAATACACATTGTCAAACTCTAAGCCTAATATAATATCTCTAAACTGCGAATATGCATATGTAGGAAGATTAAAAAAATTAGGAGAAATAAGTAGCACATTCAGCTTCAAAAAGATTGAAAAAACTTCATTGCGGTAGCATCGACATATATATAGACATAAGAACTCAACCTTGCCATTTCTTCAAGGGTATAATTTCTTTTACGGTTATAGTTTTGGTTTCTTCTTAGATACTGAGTTATACAATAATAAGAGAATATTACCATAAAATAGCTAACACTTTTCACCTTCATATCCGAGTACTTTTCATTGATCCTTGTCTGAGTTTGATTCATTTTTAACTGCCGTACTAGCACCTAGATATCATTTCTCCGAAATCACTTTGCCTCACTAATGCATATGTTTTAATGTATCATTACTAGAGTTCTTAAAACATGATCTTAATGTAAGAATCACAAACCTTAAACAAGCAATATCTTAACTATAGCTCACCAACAATATCTGAGAGAAAAACAAGCCCAAACTAATTAAGAATGTTTTAGACAACTCATTACTTTAGACATTTAATTTAGATGGACATAACCCATGACTTAAAAGTGAACCCCATACCTATAAATCATGATTTAGAAGAGAGTCTTGTACCTACAAAACCCATTAATAAGTACAAACATAACATTTGAAGATTACAAGAGAGCTCCATACCTATAAACCCCAATCACACAGAAAATATTTATCACAAAATTCACAATTCAAATAAAATTAAGAACTTCAGATAATAAATTCCAATAGGGAACTCACCTTGGAAAATAGGGAAATGGAATATCTTTATTTCTAGCCTGAAGCCAAATTTACTTTTCTTAGGTAAACGACATTCTTTTTCAATCGCTGAATTGGCTCAGTAAAATTACAAGCTGTAAGCAACAAAGTATAAGTTGAAAATGAGGAAAATCCCGCCACGTTTCAGATGGGTTTATGTTTTGGCATGCCACAGGCAACGTACATCAATCATTCACTGGTCAGGGAAATAGTCGCTTGGATTTGTAATATTCCCATAAATAATTGGAGAAAGACGTCCTACTAAAACCCACAAAAAAGTGCCCATGTTTTACTTGCTTAACAATAGGAGACGCTCACCCATGAACGCCAAGCCAAGAGATGCCAAAACCCATAGTTAATAAGAATAACCCAACAAAATTTCTCTGGCCAGAATCCAAAATTGAATTTCAGAAAAACAACCAATCCATAATATATCAGTGGAATCAGATTAAGCTAAAACCCTCCAAACTTAATGGTTTCATCATATAATAGACCAAAAAGTCCAAATCTATATCACTTCAAAATCAGTTAAGAATACCTAATCTCACTTGATCCTCTACAATTCAATATTAAATACTATAGCAACAACAACCCAAAATCAAACAAATACCATAATAATAATAATACTTTACAATCAAATCAAACTTAAAACATAACACACCACTAAAAAAATAGAATAAACAAAAACTTACCCAAGAGTAGCTACCCTTAAAGTAACATAACTTCTCCATATAAACAACCCCTTTCAATCCAATCTCAATCTCAACATCTATATCTCCTCCTTTGTTCCACTAAACTCAAATCGCTTCACCCCATAAATATTTCTCAAATCCCACAACCTGAAATATAAAAAAACATGAAAATCAATCCAAAAAATTAAACCCCATCATAAAAAAAACATAAAAAATCAATCACCCATGAATCGCATATGAGATGTAATTAGGAAAGAACCCACCGATCTGTGATTTTTCTCAATTAAATTCTATTTTCTATAGATTGCTTCATATGCATTTTAATTGCATCATTACCCCTCTTTCTCTCTCCCTCTCTCTTTTTCTTGAGCAATTGGAAATAAATTGTTGTGAAATCGTCCTTGAGCTTAGCTTGAATCTCTAATTTTATTTACTAAGACAGTGAAAAGTAAAAACTTTGTAGAGCGCGATAAACCTATGCAATTGAAAAGGGTAATTGTGGGGAAGCTTAAAAAAGAATAAGGAAGACCCGTGAAAAAGCGAGGGGACGCATAGGAAAGCGAAGGCAACATAGTCGTTAATTAGCGGCATGGTGCCTTGTCGATTTCATGAGTAGTAATTTTTCATTTTTGTTGTTGCGACCTAGCTAAAACAAAACTCCTTAACAAGTAGGAGGAAACTGAGGAAATGGATTGGAGGCAAAAGTCAAGTATCAAATGGTTACTTGCGGGAGACATAAATACCATCTTCTTCCACTTAACCACAAATGCTAGGAATGCAAAAGCTCTGATCTCTAAAATCAAAGACAGCACGGGAAGATTCATTACTAAACCAACCCTCATATAGGAACATATCATCAATTAGTACACCTCAAAATTTTATGCTAAAGACACTCAACACTGCTCAACACTCTTTGTGTAGGGGCTAAGTTTTGTAGGGGGGGAAACTAGCTCTTACACCATGGGGTTTATCTTTGACTAGGGGCTTAAGCAAGTATATAAGGTAATAATAGACTATATTACTGAACTATCACACTTGCGTGGAGTCATAGAATATGTTTCTCCACGACCTCTATAGAGTTAGATTACAGATTGAGTAAGAAGTAGGTTACAGAGTATTCGAAGGTAATCTTGAAGGGCTTTTAGAGAGAGTTTTACTATCCCCTTCATAGTGCCTCCTCCCTCCTATTTATAGGAGATATGAAAATGGGTGAGTCACCATGGGAGGTCAGATTACATGTATGTCCTTTGGGGATAACTGTTCTGTATATGGAGTCGGTTCTGACACTGTAGTTGTTAGGGAGCTCGTTTCACTGTTCTGTCTGGTGAGCTGGCTGTCAGATGTGTCTGCATTCTATCATGTATTACCATAGTCGAAGTCTATCTGGTATTGATGCTGAGTTTTGGTGCTGACCATCTATCTTCGGCTTTGACTATGGCAGTTAGCTTCGATGATGCCTTCGAGTGTTTGATTAATCTTGGAAGGCTTCGTAGACTTAGTTACTGTCTTGCTGGGCTTCGAGTCTCTAGGTAGGCTTCGATGCAGCTTTCGAGTATTCGACTGGTGCTGTAAGGTTGCGAGTAGGCTACTACATTTTGAACAGCTTCCAAACTGAGTACAAGGAGATGGAAATAAGAGTCTTACTTCTTGCCCAACCAATGGGGAAATTAAAGTAGTTTTTTTTCTATGGACAACAACTGTGCCCTAGAACCTGATGGATTCTCTGGAGTCTTTTATAGAAAATACTAGGAGATTCTATGTGCTGATATATATTTTAGGATATTCTCTTTCTTTCTAGATGGTATGCTCCCTCTGACATTCAACTCCAACATCATTGCCTTGATTCCTAAAATCAAAAAACCCTCCTCAGTTTAACACTACATGCATATATGTCTTAGTAACTTTATCTTCAAAGTTATAACTAAGATTCTCGTTACTAGATTATCTCCTATATCTGACAGGGTTGTTTTTAGAGAACAAAGTACCTTTATCAAGAATAGAAGCATACATAACAACATTTGTATGGCCTCTGAAATGGTGAATGAAATGAAAGTTAAGAGAAAAGATGGCAATGTGGCACTCAAGATTGATATCAGTCAAGTCTATGACACCCTTAGCTGGGAGTATCTCATCACAACCTTACAAGCTTTTGGTTTTAATCAGAAATTCTGCTCTTGGATACAAACTATTATCAACAACAGTATGGTGTCTATCTCTATTAATGGCAACCCATCAGGTTTCTTCCAAATGTTTAGGGGATCAAGCAGGGAGATCCTCTATCCCCAATCTTGTTTGTAATAGCGAGATACATACTTAACATTAACCTCCACAAGGGCAGATAACAAGGAAGAATACAAGCCATGACATCAACAAAGCTTACACATGGACCCACTCACTTATAATTTGCAGATGATATCTTTGTATTTGTGAATGGGAAAACCAAGTGCCTGCGGCAACTTATGGGCATTCTTAGGGACTGTCAGAAAGTGTATGGGCAAGATATTAGTGTGGACAAAAACAAGATTTTCTTGAGCAATATTCCTCTAACAAGAAGAAGAATTGTCTCCAAGATATTTAGATTCAAAGAAGGCAAATTTCCAGAGACATATTTGGGAATTCCCCTTATTCAAGGAAGGGTTACTAAACAAGTTATTAGACCACTAATAAAAAAATCAGAAAAAGGGCAAACACATGGACAGGGAACATGATTTCTTTCCAGGGAAGGGTTACTCTTTCAAAGTCTATTCTTAATAGTATACCCATACATAATATGGCAGTCTACAAGTTGCCTAGGTCACTTATCAAAGAGGGAAATAATATCCTTAGAAATTACATTTGGATGGGAGACTCAACAAAAAGAAAAGGAGTAACCTTGAAGTGGGATAAGGTCTGTAAACCTATTAAGGATGGCGGACTCGGTGTTAGAAGTCTGGGGGATGTGAACAATGCAATGTTGTACAAACTTCACTGGGTTTTTAAACAAGGAACAGATGATTGGGCAAAATATCTCAGCTCAAAATTTAGCGCCAAGAGTGGAGATCTTATTAGATACCATAAGATCTCTACTCTATGGACTGGTATTAAAACTGGAGCTACCCTCTCCAAACTGTACATTGGATGACCCATTGGAGATGGAACTAACATCAATTTTTGAAGGGACACCTGGGCTACAGACATTCCACTCATGGAATATATCGATCTGCCTGACTATATGTGGAAAAACATTAAGGTAAAGCTTAATACCTTTATCAACTCACAAGGCTGGAATTTCTCAAGTGATATTATGCTTCTCCTTCTTGCATTAAGGATTAATTTACAACAACTCCAGTACAATCCCAATACTCAGGACACTATGATATGGAAACCCAATCTACAAGGTGATTTCATAGCCAAAAGTACGTTTGATGCTTTGAGACGAAGAGAAGAAACTGCATGGTGGTGGAGATTTGTTTGGAATAACAACATTCACCCTAGACTGGGAGGCTTTGCATGAAGATTGATGAATCATATCCTTTCTATGGATGATAACATAATGATAAAAGGAATATCTATGGTCTCTATATGTCACCGTGCCACAATGATACAAAAACTGAGCAACACACTCTCTTGTATTGCCCTGCTGCTGCCTCTTTTGGCAAAGGGCTATTAATTGTTTCTCTTTTGCTCCTATAGTACATATAGATAATTGGAGAACCATTTTGGAAAGAGGAACATACTCTACTACATACATTAATGATCTATGGGTAGCCATGGTGTTCTCAATCTGCAGCAATATCTGGAGAACAAGAAACAAATAGATATTTGAAGGCTTGATCACTGTCCAGGCAACTATTCAAGGCATTCTGACTGACATTGCAGATGCAGCCCACTTATTAAAACATAAAATGGACAATACAGCTCATGACCTCAAAATCATTAAAGATCTTAATGTCCATTACAGACCACGAAAAGGAGTAGACACAAAGTGCTGTAGATGGATTCTTCCGTCAGAAAATGAGATCAAGGTCTGTTGCGATGTTTCCGATCTAGGCAATCCAGGACTAGTAGGCATTGGAATTATTTACAGAAATAGCTCAGGTGCAGTTATGGAGACATTCAGCAAGGCCATTGGGCACTCTACAAACTACATTGCAGAGATCACAACAATAATCTTAGGAGTACAAAAAGCTGTGGCTAAAGGTTGGAGAAGGATTTGGGTGGTCTCAGACTCAGCTCTTGCCATTAAAGCTTTCACTATTGATAAAATCCCCTGGTTACTAACAACATCTTGGAACCTTATTATCCTACAAGTTCAGCATATCAGATTCAGTCATGTGTGGAAGGAATGTAATATTTTTGCAGACCAACTCGCAAGGGGAGGTTCTGATCAAGACCAACACTTGGAAGAATGGACTGAAGGAAAACCAAATTTTTTGCAACAAGTCGAAGACCACAACACTGAATACTTTAGAGTTCGACAATCACGATGAAGATTTTAAAATCTCGTTCGAACGATATTGGACTTCGTTTGAACGACCTGTAGGCAATTCTCAACTTGTCGATTTAATCGACATGGATCTTTGCAGGAAAATCTCAACTTGTCGATTCGATCGACATGGGAAGTCATTCCAACGAAGTGGAGCTCGAATATGCCATTTTCACGTTGAGGATTTGTGACGGTAATTTTTATCCAGTCGTTCGAACGACAGTGGGCCTCGTTAGAATGACATTGGTAGTCTTTCGAACGATCCGTAGCTGTTTTAGGGGTCTTTTTCTTATTTATGTACTTTATGTAATTAGTTCCACATGTATATACTCTAGTGACATGTGCTAGGGTGTGTCATGTTGGTTCTCATTCCTCTTGTAATCTTTCCGTTTGTTATATATTCCTAAACTTCTTGAAAAAAAAACTTTTATTAGCATAAATAGAAACCTTAATACTAATCTAATTAGGAAACTAGTTTTATTATTCAAGGAATTAAATTAAATATAAATAATTAAATAAAAAAGTGCGCACGGGACATGCTATTCATGGACCACGATTCTTGTCACAAAGAGTAATTATATATGAATTGTGTATTTCAAAACTCTTGAATAATGAATTGTTTGTTAATGAACTAATAACGAATGGTATTAAAATTTCTCTCATTTTTTAGATCAAGTTGATGATCAATAATGCCAAGCGTTTAGGATCCTGTCTTTTTTTTGTTTTTTTGTTTTTTTTTGTTTTAACAAAATTACATCAGGTGCATAAGGCTTATGCGCATAAGAACGAAATGCTTGAGGCCTATAAATTTTATGCCCCGACGGTGAACTCAAAACTCAAGCAACATGCTTGAAATTCAAGCCTGATATTCAAGCATTGAGGCAACTGTTGAAGGCGCCAAACTCGAATAATCATACGTGGCAAGTGATGTTCAAGCATGCTACGGCATTGGAGGGGGTCACCTCATAAAGTTCCCTTTATATCCTTTAAAATGGCAATTATCATTTAGGACCCCATAAAAGATTCTAAAATTAATAAAAGGGAAAAAAAAAGACCCACCATAAAACAACTTGTCCGGCCTTTTCTTTCTCTATTGGATGTATCTACTTTCCTCGCTCATGTTTTTCTCTCTTCAACTCTTCAATCTCTCTAGTTATCTATCATGTACTTGTTGCTATACATAGGTTATAGGGCTTCTGTATTTTTCAGGTATTTCCATCACTTCAACAAGAACAAGTAATGGTTCAAATGAATCAATACTAAGTTAAGAATCAGAAGTTGTGTTAAGTCCCTTGCTTGACCAATTGGGTTGTTTTTTTATCATTTATTTTGTTGCTAATGTCTCGAAGCAAATCCAAGAGATTGACCGGTTCGAATGGGGTTATTTAATATTTTAGAGCCATTTGATTAACGTTTATTCTAATTTTCGAAACATGATGAGACATTAAGAATAAATGACAGAACATGTTTCCAACTTTATAAGGAGAAACATTTGGTTTGTTGCATCGAAAATATTGTGTTTTGGAAAAGTATTTGAGAATGGAGAGGGAAAAATGGGAGAATTAAGGGAGGTTGAAAAGTGGGGATACGTTGTTAGTAAAAAGAGGGAACCTATACTCCCTCAAATATATCCCTAATGAGTTGATGGAACTCATATCAAGGAGACTTTATATTGCTGTTGATTATATATGTTTGTGTTCAATGGAGAGTTGATTGCCGACCTCCTCCTTGGTTTATTTTACAAAGAACTAAAGGCTACCATTATGAACTTATTATCTTTGAGACCAAATGAAAAACTGTTGTCTGAAGATTTGTGATCTTCATAAGAAAAACGTTCCACCATATATCTTTTTTACCCATTCACAAGGGCTCAACTTCAACAGCCTCCGGTTACAACATTATTTATTATATTCAAGTGATTTTCTTTCCAAATATGATGTTGCAAAATCATAACGATTTCTACATTGCATCTATTAAGCACCAGATAGGTTCATGAACATGAAAATGAATTTCATTGTCCTAAACAAGTACAGTAGCTCCGAAACATAGACCGAATACGATTCATTACAATTGGCATGTACAAGGTGCACTTAGGCACTAAGAATCCATGAAGATGCTGTCCAAAAACAACAAAAGAAATGTAGACAACTATATTCTCCCTTAAAAGTATCATCTTTCATGTTTATATAATTTTTTCCATCTCTCATAAGACCACATTATAGTTAAGAAGTTATCTCGTAAGACGACCCAATACATTTCACTTTAAGCATATTAACAACCTATCCTTTCCACGTAGAGCTATCTTACAAATTTCTTAAAATGTACAGAACAACTGGTACAAAAATCAGTTAGGGATTGTGTCATGGATTGTTTGTAAGTATAGCTACGCTTAGATTAAAAAAAACCATAGAAAGTTATCAACGGATGAAGCTTTAGTGACTTGCATTTTTCAGTTTCCTCTACCATCTCATGTAGCGCCTCGCTTTATTTTTTTTTCGTTATATAACTTTGTTCTAGAGCTGTTGTAGTTTAGTAAGTTACATGGTGAAGTATGTTATCATAGCTCTTTTATTCTTTCTTCAAACCCATTCAACCTCTATCGTATCCCTCCCTGATTCTCCTCCATATTCTTCTCCATCTCCTCTTCCCAAATCCTCCACAATCCCCTTTTTCTCCTCCACTTAAACAACAACACCTTAAACCCATTTCTTCTCTTTGTAATCTAGAGAGAGGTGCACCCCAAATCCCTAATTCGAAAACCCATTTTTTTTTTTTTTTTTGTTTTAACAAAATTACATGAGGTGCATAAGGCTTATGCGCATAAGAACGAAATGCTTGAGGCGTATAAATTTTATTCCCCGACGGTGAACTCAAAACTCAAGCAACAGGCTTAAAATTCAAGTCTGATATTCAAGCATTGAGGCAACTGTTGAAGGCGCCAAACTCGAATAATCATACGTGGCAAGTGATGTTCAAGCATGCTACGGCATTGGAGGGGGTCACCTCATAAAGTTCCCTTTATATCCTTTAAAATGGCAATTATCATTTAGGACCCCATAAAAGATTTTAAAATTAATAAAAGGGAAAAAAAAAGACCCACCATAAAACAACTTGTCCGGCCTTTTCTTTCTCTATTGGATGTATCTACTTTCCTCGCTCATGTTTTTCTCTCTTCAACTCTTCAATCTCTCTAGTTATCTATCATGTACTTGTTGCTATACATAGGTTATAGGGCTTCTGTATTTTTCAGGTATTTCCATCACTTCAACCTCCATCGTATCCCTCCCTGATTCTCCTCCATATTCTTCTCCATCTCCTCTTCCCAAATCCTCCACAATGCCCTTCTTCTCCTCCACTTAAACAACAACACCTTAAACCCATCTCTTCTCTTTGTAATCTAGAGAGAGAGGTGCACCCCAAATCCCTAATTCGAAAACCCAACCTTTCCCCATTGTTATTTGTAGCCGGGGGGTTTAAAATCAGATTCCTCAACCCATCCTAATCTTCTTCAGAGGGAGGAAGAATCCAGGAAGGAGACCTGTAGTTGTTCTATATTCACCGATTCAATCTTTGGTTGGACAGTTAGTTTCGGGTGGTTCCTATCCGAGTATACCGCATTGGTTTCCAAATTCAGGCAAGTATAATTATTCTCGAGCATTGTATGATGTGTCGATATAAGGTTTAGATAAAATTCAGGGTATTAGCAACATGCCATATTAGCTTAATCGTATTTCACAAAATTGGTAGAGATTTACCTAATTCTAGCTATGACCTGAGATGTTCATGTTTCATAACTGTTAATAGCTCATCTTTAAAGTGTAATACTTTATGTTAATGTGATTTTGAAGTGGGTCCAGGAGGTTGTATAAGATTAAGGGGGAAAACTTCTTTTTACATTAAGATTTGAATCTCATGCATGTAATAGTAGCTTAACTTGGAGATATTATAATGGGGTTACAATGTTATATTATACATCTCTCCCTTTTTAAAGCAACTTCTTTGGCATGCTAATTATTTACAAGACACATTCCTTGGCATATAATTGTGACGTATTATAGTTTAATAGTATACTAGAATTACAATGTGTTAGTGTTTTGTTAAAGGATAACCCTCGTTGACAATCGTAATCTAGTATAGACTTGGCAAGCAATTATTAACGGCTAGAATCTTACAAGTAAAGGCTTTTGGCATACAGCTTAACTTAGCTACGATTATAGGGGTTCAATTGATATAACCTTGTTAAGGTAGAAAGATCATTAATAGTCAGAGTATAATATCAGCGACTGAGACCCACTCCTATATATGTGAGGGTAGAAAGGTCATTGAGCATAAGATCGCCAATCATATGATATAGTCTCATTGCCTATAGAGCAAGGATAAATAGGTCATTTTGATTGAGTGTCGGTCTCTTAAATCATTCATGCATAGGATAACTTAGAGTCGTGTACACAGTAGGGCTATGATGTCAGGGTCCTTGGGTTCGATTCCCTAAACAAAAGATTAGGTGACTGTTTATCAGTGTTCGAGGGTTGCAAGCCCCTAAAACTCTTCCCCAGTTTCATATCGGCTTTGTTATTCTTTGTGAATACTCCCCGTGGGCATAGATCCCTGAAAGTGAAAATAAATCAGGCTTTAGACCTATAGGTTGAAACTCCTTGAGCACCTTGATCCGGTGATTTCCTCACTAATTCCTAGCTCACTAAAAAGGAATCTGCCAATCCCTGGCTCGACAATAAGGGATACGCTTCTGCTGAAGACAGAAGGGTATGAGAGTGTGGTCCCACTAAATTAAAGTGACCCTGTGTACATCGTCTGTTAGTTATCTCCCACACCTAATAATACCTTATAACTATTTTATAATACCGGTTGGCGCCGACGCTTAAAAACAACATTAATAATTGAACCTCATTTCCTCAATGCATTGCATCATTTTCATATATATAATATTATATCACACTAGCACTTTTGTATAATAGATCGGTCTGTCATGTTTAGTGACCAGTAATAATTGTGCTTGCTTGACGCCCTGTGCGCTATATTTTTTAGGAGGTCGAGCACAGTAGGTTTTTGCTTAGTGAGGCTTGGTTGATCATTTTCGAGATTCTTTAGAGTTCTTTGGATCGCTGAGCTGTCGTAGGGTATTTATGGTTTTTACTTCAGATTTCATTGTCGTAATCTATTTCCTTGTTAGTATAATTTGTTGAGAATATTATTTATTTTATTCGATAATTGAGTTATTTTTTCGCTGTATTTTTTTGATAAGTAGATGTAGTTAATTTCTTTAGAAATATATTACATCTGTAGGGTTTCATCCGTGGGATGCCCGACTTGTCAAGCCTTAGAATGTGCTTTATGATCTATTATCAGAAAGTGGATTTTGGGGCGTGACATCTCATATCTTAAAACCCAATTGTTATTACATGTAGACAGGATGAAATAAAATTATGCGCATGAAAGGAAGAAAAAAAACTTTCAAATAAGGAAAAAATTCGTGTGAAAGTTGTTGTGGTAGAGCATAAGAAAGGCATCGATTCATTAATCCAAAATAATCAAAGAAACATCATATATTGCTTTAAACTACTTTTTTATTTTGCAATAAGTAAGCAAATTTATTGAAGAAATAATAAGAGATTACAGAAAAGTCATGTAATTCTCCAAATAATAGCAAAGGTTTATAACATTGCATTATTAAAAGAATTAATCAAATCTAAAATATTCTACCCAAAGGACCTCAATCTTATGTAAGAAAATAGGTCTGCCAGTTTGCCAAACTTTAGTAAGAAGATCCATTCTAGCAGCTATGTTTGCAGTATTATCAGTAGGGGTGGTAATTTGACCCGAACCCGTTAACCCGACACGAACCCGACTCGAATTTTGCGAGTTTGGATTTAACATTTATAGGTTTCGGGTCAATTTGGGTCGACCCAACTAACCCGTTTAGATAACGGGCCGGGTTCGGGTTTCACTGTCATGGGGTTCGGGTTGACCCGCGAATCCGTTTAATTCAACTATAATTGTATGTTATGCTCTAACCAATTCTCGCTGAAAAGCACCGTTTGGACAAAGATGGTAACAATTACTTCATTCTCCTCTATTTGATTCTACTTTTTTCAATAGATGTTTTTCACCAACGAGCTCTTGATTATTCAAACTACGAATTTTTAGTTTTTTTCCTTTAGTATTTTTTCAAAAGTGTTTAATTGTTAAATTTCTCTGTGTAGTTCTTTTTCTCTATTTTGGAGTGAAGGGTCATTCGATCCCAATGACTCCGATACTGTTTAGCATTCTCATAAGTTAAACTTTTATTCTACTATTCTTTCTTTCTCTCCCTCTCTGAGGAATGTTCTCTTTTCAAATCTCTTTTTATAATTTGTGTATTTTATGTGGATTATTATCATTTACTAGATGTGAGTTTTTGATCTCATTTCACTATTGATTTTCAAATGTTCTCACAATCACCCTCTAATCATCTGATTCTCACTTGCATTTTGTGATTTTTTTACTTATACAGGTTAATGGGTCGGGTCGGGTCAACCCGATTATAAGCAGGTCAGGTTTGGGTTCATAAATTTGACTCGTTTAGTAAATGAGTCGGGTTTGGGTTTGGTGTTTCTCTACCCGAACCCGGGATGACCCGTGACAGGTTTTCCTGACCCGACCCAATTGCCACCCCTAATTATCAGTACTGAAATTACACTCTGTCCAGGAGTATTTAAACTTGATTTGAAGCTCAGAGGAGATGTGTTCCCATCTAGCCCTAAGTTCCCATGGAATTTTGCTATTAATAAAGACACTAATTGCAGCTTTAGAGTCATACACTAATAACACCTTTAGCCAGGTGTTGTCCAATGTAGTATTAAAATCAGACATGATATTGCTACATTCAGCATAGTAGATGTTATAACACCGATGTTCCCCATTAGGACCCCCAAAAAATCCCTATTATGAGCTCTGAAAGTAGAACCAGTGTCAGGTGTACCTGGATTACTAAGGCTTGATCCATCACAGTCTATCTTGACTTCCTCATACCATGTGAGTTCCCACATGCAGAATTTAATCCCGAGAGCTTTCCTTCTTTTAAAACCAATTTGTAGATTGTTTAGGAGAACTATTTCTACCTGGTTATTGTTCATAAACCCTTTAGATCTGGAGGTAGAGCCATGTATAGCAGCATGGATGAGTTTATTTTTTATTTTTATGAAAGTAGTAAAAGGAGCTGGATTGTTATGATTAATTTTGCTCCTAATAAACTAAATTGAGTTTAGGCAAGCCATAGCTCCATTCACCCATAAAGCCACAACATAAGAACCGTAGTGGTTTGCAAGTTGAATGATATGCTTCAGCTCCCACTTATCAATTTTGATACCAAATAAGTCTCCTAACCAACTTTAGATTCTCCTAGAAATAGTACAGTAAAAAAATAAATGATTAGTATTCTTCACATCAGACTTGCACAATCTACATTGAGACACCAACTGAATAGATTTGGATTGAATCTTCTGGTAAGTTGGAATAGCATTATGAATAATTCTCCAAGTTAGGTTAGAGTATCTAGGATAACAAGAGTTTCTCCAAAGGTATTTCTTCCACCAACTTACATGGAACTTGTTTCTTAGGCTTTCATGTGTAGCTTTCACACTAAAACACCATGTATGTCAGGCTTGTAGATGCAAGCCCCTGTATTTTTTAAGAAGATGGAGTTCAAATCAATACCAGTTAAGTTTAGAATAGAGAGCTTCAGGATTTGGATTCCAAACCCCATTAATCAGGATATCTGAAACTTGAGCTTTGTATGATTTCTAAGGAAGGTGTGAAAGAGCAGGGATATTACTAATGACACCCATACCAGTCCAATTGTCCCTCCAGGCGTCAATAGTAGAGCCATTGCCAATTATCTAAGTTGAATCATTTAAGACTGTAGAGTAGACAGATTTAATACCAGCCCACATAGAAAATTTATGATAATACTCAATAATGTCTCCTTGTTTAGTGAAGTATTTAGCTTTCATGTGACTAGCCCAAATACCACCTTTTGAACTATATCCTATGCTAACATCATCAACATTTCTTTGTTCATATAGCCCAACTTCCTGGGCCCCAACCTTCCTTCAAAGGTTGGCCTACAACACTTCTCCTAAGCTGTTGTAACCCCTTTTATTTTGTTAGGATCCCCATTCCATATAAATTTTTAATAATAGCCCCCCTATTTTAAAATAGAAGAAGGCCATTTATAGACATGCATGTTGTATATTGGTATACTAGACAAGATAGACTTATCAAAGACTACCCTCCCTTGCATCAAAAGCATTCTACCAACATATAAATTAGTTATTCTCTTGATCTTGTCAATCATAGTTCTTAAATAACCATTAGTAACTCTACCTTGAATTAAAGGAATTCCCAAATAGGTTTTAGGGAAAGTACCTTGTCTGATGTTGAAAAGGGTTTGAACTTGATGCCTCCTAGAAGCTGTCATACCACCCATGAAGAGCTTGTTTTTGTTAAGATTTATCCACTGGCCGGAAGTTATTTGATATCTTTCTAATAGCTTCTTAAGAGCTTTAAGACCTTTGATTACTCCATTAGAGAAGATAATAAAATCATCTGCAAATAGAAGATGAAAAGGATAGTGAACCCCCTTCTAAGAAGTCATAGGATGAATACAAGATTTCCCCCTTAGCCAAATAATACCTATGCTAAGAACTTCTTCAACAATGGTAAATAGGAGGGGCGATAAAGAATTACCTTGTCTCAATCCCCTTGTTGACTTAAAAAACCCACATAGGCCACCATTTATCATAATAGATGTATTAGAGCTATTGAGAATGCATTTAATCCAATTATAGCAGGTTTTAGAAAACCCAATTCTTCTCAGAACTGATAGAAGAAACTTTCAATCAAGAGTATCAAAAGCCTGAGATAAATCAATCTTCAAAGCCATACTGCCTCCCCACTTTTTATTATCTACCTCATTGATAAACTCACTAGCCAAGCCAATATTAGTTTGAATATTTCTACCAGGTAATTAAGAAGGCACCCTGATTAGAAGTTATAATTTTGATAGCCACCTCTTTGGATCGAGTAGCCATAATTTTAGTTATAATCTTAAAGTAAAAGTTACTAAGGCAAATAGGCCTATATTGATTGAGCCTAGTTGCTTGTTCTTCTTTAGGAATCAAAATTATAAAACTAGAATTATAACTATTAGGAATTGTACATTCAACAAATAAATATATTACAACAACACATATCTCTTTGTGGATAATATCCCAGAACTTGTGAAAAAAGAATCCCTAAAAACTATCAGGGGCCAGGAGAACTGTCGGCATTCATTGAAAATACTGCAATCTTGACTTCTTCAACTTTAGGAATGCAGCTCAACATATTATTGTCTTCTCCAGTAATAAGTCTAGGCAACATCTGTAAAAGATTTTCATCATGGATAACTCTCTCATCAGCCTCGAACTTTCTTTATAAATCCCACAATATAATTAGAATTTTCTGTTGAGATATGAGATTTGTACCATCTTCTTTGACAAGGTTAGTGATCATTGATCTCTTTCTCTTTAGTTTGGCGATAGCATGAAAATACTGGGTATTTCTATCTCCAACATTCACCCATTTTAGTCTGGATTTTTGCAGGCTCAGTTGTTCATTTTGCAGTAAAGCATTATTGAGATTCACTTGGGCTTTAATCATTTTTCCAGCCACGAAGTCACTTTCGGGATATAACTATTGAGCTTCTTAGAGCCTCAGCAAATTTTGTTGCATCACACTAACATTATTTTCAGTTGAACCAAATACCTCTTGTTTCCAAATCTTTAGTATAGCCTTGACCATCTTCAGTTTAGACCTGAGCACACTTAGAGGAGCACCATATACTCTTTCCTCCCAAACCTTCTTAGTAAGGTTATTGGTCAACCCATACCTTGCAGAACCTATATGGAACATTTTTAGGTTTAGGGATGGAGGTATCCCAACTAAAGAGAATTAATGGAATAATCAGAATTGGTTCTAGGTAATACTCTAAACTTCCAGTTATGATGTCTGTGAGTCCAAAGTTCATTATGTAATACTTTGTCAAGGAGATAAAATATTTTATCTTCCCTAATCTGACCATTGTACCAGGAGTACAATAGACCAAGTCTATCAGTATCCTCTAGGCAGTAATTATTAAGAAAGTCTTAAAAATTAGTAATTGAGACAGCATAGTGAGGTCTACCCCCTATTTTTTTAGAATTAGATAGTATAGTATTAAAATCTCTATGGATTGACCATGGAACACGCCAACTCTTTAATTGTCTCAGTTTAGTCCATACGATTCTTCTCTCCACAATATTGCAATTGGCATGCACAAAGGAGATAACAATATCATCATAGTAAATAATGACTTATGGTCTAGATGTGAAAAGAATTTTAGGCATAGCCATAATACTTCTCCAAAATACCCATAAGCCCCATCATCGACACCTAATAATTGGAGTACCACAGTAATTTTTTAACGTAAGTTTAGAAATGTTGTCCAAACTAGGCCCAATCTTAGGCTTAGTAAGATAAATAAAATGAGGATTAAGGCTATCGACCAGTTTCGTGAAGTATATTTGGGTCCTTTTATTACAAACTCCCCTAATATTCTAAAAGAAAATCTATATTGATAATATTTAGGGTTTTTTTGGTTTTGTAAGCCTTGTGTTATACAAAGGTCTAGTAAGGTCTGCAAATTTTTTGACATGTTCTCTTCTTTCTTTTAGGGAGAGTTAACTTACCTCTAGTTTTAATAGGCAAACTTTCTGTTGGAGTCTCAGCAGCATGATCATGAGTTATATCACCCTTATCAGATGAGATAGAGTCATCTCCACTAACATCTTCATGCTCATATGGATTATAATCATTTTCAGTGTCTTTCTAATTTTTAGAGTAAAGAACACCCAAACCTGTAAAATGGACAGTTTGATCCTTATGTATTTTATTGCCATTATTTTTACTGTCAGATAGAAGCCCTTGCTGAGCATTAGCTATATTGGTCTCATTGTTATCACCTGTAGTTGGCTTTGCAGGGATAGTAGATTGAGCAATTGTTGGTACCGATTGCTTTGTAATATCCCTAAATTGAGTTGCTACATTAATAGTTGTTTCTAAATATTTTCTTGACTCCCCATTCTTTTTTCCCTCTGGAAAACAATGGGGTTAGCTGAAGTTCCCACTGGTTTGAATATATCTGGAAAGTAAATTGGAGGAGATGACTTAAAGTTACCCCCTTTATTATTGTTGTTATTTTCTTCAGTATTAACAGTATCTTTGTTCTTCCCTTCATTTTTATTCTATACTTTTTTTTTCTTTTCCAATTTATTTTTTCCTTGGATTACTTTGACCTTGTTACTCTCCTCCATGGCAGATTTAAAAACTCTACAGTCAGAAACAATATGTCCAACTATTTTGCAATGAGAACAAAACTTAGGTGGGCTAAGAATTTGTACCTCTGGTAATATTTCCATTCCAACATCTTCAAGAGTAATTGTGTTAGGTATTGGCTTAGAAAAATCAATCTCCACTAATATACTAGCAAAGAAACCAAAATCTTTGTTTCTAGTAGAGTTATTCGCTCTTATAGGAATACCTATTACTTTCCCCATAGTCATTAAGTTATGAACATACCAAAACTTAAGAGGGAGTTTAGGAAATCTTATCCAACAAACAACACATTGTAATGGCCTAATTTCGTAACTTGAAATTGCTTAAAATTAGATCGTACACCAAATGTACCTATAACAAGAATTAGTGTAATTCAAGAAATAATACAAGTAATTTATTATGGAAAACCTTTAAATAGGTAAAAACCACAACCTCGAGTTGAGGATTTAGTAACCGCCACTTTTATTGCTTGAGATTGATATCTTATGGCAAGTGATCTCCTGAGCTAGGAATACTTGATCTTTAAAGATAAAAATTCTTATTGTCTTAGAATGAAAACTTCCTAGTCTAATCTCCTTTGGAACTCATCCCTTTTATAGACCTCACTCTAAGTTTGATATCGTGTAGAGGCACATTTTCTTGAGAATGGGGAATGTGGCAGTTGAATGTATAACTGCTAGTTCATGGGAGACAGGTGTCTTTAACTTGTTCATATTTTTTGTAGTGCTCAAGCCACGTTCCTTATCAGTTTGTGGCCTAGGTATCAATACTATTTGTATATATCACGTGTATAATACGTGAGTCTAAAATTGAGGTAGTTGAGTTTGGACTAGGTCGAGGGATAGGTCCCTAATATTACCCCCTCACAATTGAAGGCATAGGTGATTTTAGTTGAGAAAAAATCTATGGAATGTTTGTGTTGGAATTTAAAAAGGTATACTATAGAATTTGACTGGCTGGGGACTTGTCATTTATTTACTGAAGACCATATTTTAGTATTTAAAACGTGGGAAAAGATTGATGTATATGGCGTTTGGGTATCCCAGTAAAGGTTGTTCTTGAATGATGACTGCTTTGGAAATACTTCTTTGCATTGAATGCGGGTCTGATATAAATAGTATTTGGACTGTATTATCTGTTATCTATGTGAAAGTACTCTGTCTAAGGGAATATCTGGTGGTTTTCTGTGTCTTGAGAATGGTGATGACCAGGCACTAAGTATATGAAGCCAAGGTGATTACTGAAGTGCAGAAGCTGCAATTGCGCTACTTTGGTAATCAATCTCTGGAGGTGCCCACTTCCATACCTGTGTTACCAACATACCATAGGATGACAGAGGAGGAAGCAACGGAAGCTGAGGATGACTACTATCACATATGGCATTTCCACTATCTTATTTTGTTAGGTGAGCAGTGTTGGGTATGTCTTCGTCTGCTTGCAGAGGATGAGATTGAGAAGGCAGATGTGAAAGCCGGTATATGTACCACAAAGTACTGTCATTATCTTGCAAGGGATTGAGTTCTATAAAAGTAGATTAATTCTTCTTTATCTGCTAATCAGAGGTAGTAGGGGTTATGGAGGAAGAGACAGTGGTGGTGGAGACAGAGATTGGAAAATTTTCTTTCATACAATCATCGCTCTTCTTCTTGAAGGAGTGTTTTATGCTGGAGGTTGGTTTAGGCTCTGTTATAACCATCTTCCTGACTTTTCTTGCAGAAGAGTTTCATTTTTTGAGGTACATGTACCTCTAAGCGAAAAACTGATATGTAATGTAACTTGTAGATCAGTCTGTAGGAATATTTGAAATTTTTTATTCTGTAAAGTATTCTGTAAGTAATATTCGAGCTAATAAAAAATTACTTTTAGTGAAAAATGAGTATGGTAATTCGAACTAAAAATACATTTTGGCATACTGAAATAGAATTATTTATTTAAGAAAGTGAACTAAAAATGAATATGATAATGCGAATTATGGCCAGTTCAAGTGATGTGTGATAGAACGCTGATATAATAAAAATAACAAATTTTTTTTGTAGGTTGAGCTAACAATAGAAAAATATTATAATGTAATTTCGTACAATGCGTTAGTTGAACTGTTGGAGATATATATATGAAAATGTAACAAGTACTTGTGTCGAACTAAAAGAAATCTATTAACTCGAGCTACAAGACATCACTCTGCAGTAGAAGTCAATTTACTGAAACTAAAAAATTGAGTTGTGTAGAAAATGTGGATATATGTAAAATAGTTTAGAGATGTTAGAAGTGAGTTTGAAAAAGATATGGTTGAAATGTAATGAGGTTTATGGAAAGATAAAATCAAATAAATTTGGAGCATGATCTTAGGGTTGTCAGTTATGGATAAGGGGAATTTTGAGTATTATTCTAAATACGGAATGGGGGGAATTTGCTGTTATCGTAATCTGTGTATAAATAATGCTTAAAATGTGATGTAGAGAGGAGGAAGAAATACAAAAAGATGAGTACTCATTCTCAAAGAGCTCGTCATGTGTCGGAGAGGCGCTTAACAATAAAGGCTGCAGATGTTCAGGAGAGGATCTTTGGGCAGTTAGATTATGATGCTAACTTGTCAAAATCTTTAATACAGCTTGATGGTTTGACTGCGAGGGCGAGGGAGAACGAGGTTGGGTGTCACGTGTATTTTGAGATATTTTATGAATTGCTGTTGAAGCCAGAATCTCAGAAAACTGCTATGAAGGAAATTACTCTGAAAGAAATAGCTGAGGAAGATGAGAGGATTGCTCGTGTGAACTCATTAGGTGTGTCACTCTAGGGCATCTTGGATGTTTTAGGTATGATTATTTATGAGGGAGCGAACTGTGTTAGGTCGAATAACTGCATTTTGAATGATGGGAGAATATTTTTTTCGAATTTTTTTCCTATTTTGTTGTGAATGTTGTTTGTAACTTTTAAATAAAAATAAAAATTTTAAAATCTTGTAGCATTGGAAATGACGTCAGCAGTTCTATAAGTACAGAAAATATGAGTAAAAAGAAAAATGAGATTATTTGAACTTTTTGTCTTTTGTGTAAGTGTAGAGAAAGTTCGATTATGTGTGAGGAATGAATCATAATGAGTGTGGAAGGGTCTGAGAAGGATTTGAGTTGGAAAGAGAAAAATATATATTTAAATATAAGATGTGGGATAATGATGGGAAGACATTTTTACCCAAAAGGTACGAAACATCTGACATAAAGTGGAAGGAATGCCTCGATTCCAAAACTGAGGGCGGCTTGTGTGAGCCCTAATAACTGCCAGCAGTTATAGAAAGAAAGTATAAATAATTTTAATTCTTCTTTATTCAAACGTTTGTCAAACACAGAGAAACAAAAACTAGAGAGAGAGACAAGAAATTGAGTTGTAGAGATTCGAGAGAGAGAGTTAACGAAAGTAAGCGTCACAATCAGAGAAAAAAGGGGTTGTTGTTATGGAGGCAGATCAGAGACCTTTGTGCCACAGTGCCGTGGTGAAAGAGGGATTGTGTACTGTTCCAGATTCTTATTCAGACATTAAAGGTTAGTGATTTTAATTGATTTGGCTGATTGGCAATTGTGATTTAGGGTAATCGTGTGATGTTTGATGTATAGAGGAACTTATATTTGTGTTTATTCAAAATTTGAAAAGTTTGCTTTTTTAGTAAACCTATAATTTTTTTACTTTGCATGGAAAAGTATATACACACATACGCACACACACACACACACACACACACACAAATATATATGTGTGTGTGTGTGTGTGTATGATATATGTATGTGTAAAACTATAGAGCAAAAATAATGATAAAGGGAAGTGATTGAATACCTGAACCTGTATGTAGGTAGAGGCGTGAGAAGACTTTGCTATAGAAATAAGCCTCATCCTCAAGCCATATTTTTGATATGGAGACTTCGATCTTTGGTCATTTGATCGAGCTAATATCTGCTGAATATGATAATGTAGATGCTGGGGGGGGGGCAACCTTAGATTAGAGAGCCCTAACGTTGGAGAGGCAGATTCAGAGGGGAAGGATAAAATATAATTTCAAGATTTCCATGGTAATCTCGTATCCTACCCTGTAGATTCAGATGCATTTAAGGAGTTTTGTAAAATAAAAGGTAGTTTAGGTGGTAGATGGGGTAATGTTATAAAACACTCTAGGAGGTCATTTAGGGGATGTACTGTTCCAAATGGAGAAGGATAGTTTTTCTTAATGCCTGACTTAGAATAGGAGAAAGCTGAGAGGGGAACAGAGGAGTCGATCCATTTTTTAAGACTTCAATGAGGGTGTTCAAAGTGATTTGGACCAAGAATTTTTGTGTTATCTGTCTCAGTTAGAATTCAGACTGATGTTACCTTTTAACAATCTTGCTAAATGTATTTTGAATACCATAAATGCCTGTCCTACCCAACTGAATGGGAATATGTGTGAAGTGATAATCTGAATAGACTGTGGGCTGAAAATGGGGTGGAAAGGAGAATAACTCCTGTAGATGTTTTGCAGTATTATACTGTGAAATATTATGCTGCGACTAGAGGCGCGTATTTCTCTTCTAGTTCGTCTCGACCTCAGTTCTACGATCTGAATTTAGCAGGGCGAGTGTGGAATGACAATTTGATATGGGTGAAAGGTGATTGTCTCCAAAAAAAGGATGAGGAACCTATGAACCTTATATATAAAACTCTGAAGAAAAGTAAGTTATAGTTTATAATATCAAGTTGTTTTAGTTGTAACAACGATTTTATGTATGTAACAATGTGTTGTGCTTTATAAGTTCTCGATCTCAAGTGGCAAGAAAAGAATCGCTAATAGATATTGTAGTCCGTAAAGGCTTTGAGCTTGAGATAGTTCTGGAAGAGCTCAAAATAAGCAGATCCAAAAGAGCTAAACGTAAGTCAGAGAAAGTGAAAAAGTTTTAAGCAATGAGACAAATAACAGGAATTAGACCTGGAAGGAGGGCAACAACAGACGGTAAAGAATGTCTAGTATTACCAAAGGTTGTACCAATATCTTTAAAGTTCAATTTTTTTTATTTTTTTTTGGGGGGGGGGGCGACGTAGAGCAAGCTCGTCCAAAGGCACCTTAAAATGAAGACTGTGAAGGGTGGCTCGACCTCGGTGACCACGGAGAGTGGAGAGGTCGAGACGAGTTCGAAAAAGAGGAAGATGGATGTTCCTGCTGCAGTGAGCGAGGCAAAGGAGGCTGAGAGTGGTCCTACTACGAAGGATGAGCTGCCAGTTGTAGAGAACAAGCTAAGGGCGACAGCTCGAGTAGGTGCTGAGGAGCTGAACACGTTTGCGCAATTGGAGTTGTGTATGGTAAGTTTAAATTCTTCATACTATTTAGATTTTGCGTAACCTGCGAACTGAAAAGCTATTTTATTTTGAGTTGCCTTTGAGCTAAAATATGTTCTTATTTTATATTGCAGGCTACTCGTGCGTTGAAGGGCATCTGTCTTGTGCTCAAAGATGGGAGGGCTGAGGTCGAGAAGAGAGTGGCTCAACTTGAGGCTAATTCAGCTTTGGAAAAGGAGCGTTTGATCTCTGCGAAGGATTCACATCAGGTGATAATACTCAAACTCACAGAAGAAGCGAAGAAGAATGTCGAGGAAGCGAAGAGTGTTAAAAAATGAGAGCATAGAAAATGTATACCTTGAAATAGGATAAGATGTAGATGTTATTGCCATTAGTGTGAGACAACTTTGTAACTTAAGGGCGAAGTATAATCCTATTTTCTTGGCATGTGAGAAACTGAAATATGTTAGAATTGTATAAAACTAACTATAATTTATTAATTGTATCTGTGAAGTAAAGTTGATTTGAACTTGTTTATGCAGGTCGAGTTAGAAACTGTTTGCTCGAGTGAACAACAAATACTTCAGTACAATCATGAGTTTGCGGCTCAATTTGATAGGATTAAGGACTTATATGTAGAGAGGGAGGATCAGTATGTTAAAGTTGAGCTCTTGCTTGTTGAGGCAAATAAAACTATGAATGATCTGACCCAGCAGACCGAAAGTAAAGATGCTGAGGCAGTAAAACTGCATGGGGAGCTCGTGAGTACGCAGAGAAAAGTGGTAAAGCCAAATAGTAGGATAGACTTATTGATGGTAAAAGGGAAAAACATTGATGTCGCTCAATACTGTATCAAATCGCTAGAGGTGGCAGATAAAGAACTGCGGGATAATATGGCCAGTTTGAAAGGTCAAGTGGCCAGTAAAGAATGCAAACTTGTGAAGGCGCAAGCTAATTTAGCGAGTTCCAAAAGTGTGGTTGAGCAATTGAGTGAGGCCATGCAAGGTAAAGATTTTGACCTTCGTGTCACCCAAAATTGGTGTGACGAACTGAATAAGCGAGTTACGAGGTTGAAGGCAGACTTGTTAAGTTCGCATGGCAAGAAGGCCGAGCTTGGAGAGTGGTCAAAGAAAAAGAATAATGCCGAGGTCTCGACTGCCAAGGGTGATACGGTTAACCCATCAGTTCGAATTAATGAGTTAGAGGCAGATTTTGCTTTCGTTCGTGCTGCAGTAAGGAAAATGAACGGACAAACTAGAAAGAGTGATTATAAGTTAGAGGTCACTCTTCGTATAGAACAAGAGTTACATGTAGCTATGAAGAGAAAGGATGAGCTACTGAATAAAGCTCGTGCTGGGGCAGGTGGTGTAAATGATTTAGAGTTGGTGGTACTTCATAGTGAAGTAGAGGAGCTAAGAACACAAAATCGTTCTGAGTAGGAGAAGGCGACAGAGTTAATATCACAGTTGACTACAGCAATATTGGGCTTGGAGCAACGCGCAGAGCGGACAGGCTTCCATCATGCGTTCATGAAAAAAAATTCATCAGAGACTAAAAGTATAATTTGTCGAGTTAGTCATGCTGGACCGAGATAGGATTTCTCCAGAAGAGGTGCAGTCGAGGGAACTAATGGATGCCATTGCCTGCTTTGTGGAAGATGTAAAGGGGTTTGAGCTCGAAAGCGATACCTTAAATGACTGTATGGTACTCAGAGGTTGTATCTGTACTGCTGATATAGATCAAGGAAATTCCCTGAATATAAATGAAATCGAGCTAGGATCCTGGGGTTTGGTAAAGTAAAGAAGGAGTATTATAACTGCTTGAGCTCTAGAGTTTATGGTTGCACGACCTCCTGCATAGGGGAAAACGCGACTGACCTCCCAAAAAGATTTCTATAAAAGTGATCTGTGTATTCTATATGGTAGACATGTAGAGAGTTGAAAACTAGTTTTACCTTTGCTTTATCTTGTGTCTAATTAATAATAGAGATCATTGATTGAAAACTAATATTACCTTTGCTTTAATCTTTGTATAGATGAGCAATTGAAAGCTAGTATTAATTACCTGTACTTTAATCTTTGTATAGATGGGTGATTGAAAGCTAGTATAACCTTTGCTTTAATCTATAAGTTTGAGTAGATTCTACAGATATCTAGAGAGTAATGTGGGAAAAACTTCAAAGTTTTTATTGAGTAGAAAAAAATATACACACTATTGGAGATTGAAATCTCACTTTTAGATTGTAAAGAACGAGAATATCATTTCAATATCCTAGTGTTCTGAGGATTTGGTATGGGGACACCTTTCTCTGTCATGAGGTAGTATGATCTAAGGCCAGTGCGGCCAATAATGTTGTAAAGACCTTCCAAATTTTCTGCGAGCTTCCCAGTAAGTTACTATTTTTTCTGCTTTATAGGATTTCTCGGAGGACAAGATCCTCGATTTGGAACTCATGGCTTCAAACTCTTCTGTTATACGAGCTGTCTAGCATATGATGATATTGACCTAGGTTGGCAATAGCTCGAGCTCGGGTCTCATCAATTTAGTTCATATTGCAGGCTAACTCTAACTCATTTTCTTTGTTTGTTAGCTCGTGATCTTTAACATGATGGTGGTATTATGTTGGAATGATGGCTTCGGTGCCGTAAGCCAGTAGGAAGGGGGAACAACAAATTAATTGTATTGGTGTAGTACGGTATGACCATAATATGTGAGGAAGCTCCCGTATCTAATTCCCTTTCTTTTGCGATTAAAGTCATTTCTTGAGTCCATCCACTATTGTTTTGTTGGTGATTTTGGTATGTCCATTTCCCTGCGGGTAGTATGGATTGGATGGGGAATGAATGATATTGCATTTGTTGAGGAAAGTCACGAGCTTTTCCCCAATGAACTGCAGCCTGCTATCGATCCAAATTTGGTGAGGGCATCTGAACCGTGTGATAATATGTTCCCAGATAATAAAGATGACCTCTTCTTCTCTAGTTTGACAAAGAGGAGCTGCTTCAACCTATTTTGGAAAGTAATCTGTCGCTACGAGTAAGAAAGTTTGGTTACCCGGCGTATTAGGAAATTCTTCCACTAGATCGAGTGCCTATTGCATGAAAGGCCAAAATACCTTGCTTGTATGGAGCTCGAGTGCAGGAGCTTGTATCATGTGTCCATTCCGTTGACATGCGTCGCATCTTCGTGAGAACTCTTCCACTTGCTTACGCATTCTCGGTCATAATACTCCTTGTGTAATTCCTCTATTTGTAAGTGTCTGACCTGTGGCATGGGAGCCACAAGTTCCTTCATGTAATTCTTTGAGCATTTCATCGACTTTTTTTCTTGGAGATGCACTTGAGATAAGGCCTTGTCACTGATCAGAAATATAACTGGTTGTTCTAAACTGTATAACATTTCAAGTTTTCGATCTACTATCGGTACTTTTTTAGATTTGCTGGAAGGGGCCTGTCATATTTGTTCTTTGGGCTGAGGTAGGCAATAAAAGGTTTCCTCCAATCGCCAGCTTCCTCTTCATCGCCTCAATATTGATTATACATACAAAGTAAAGATCAATGCTGGGGGCTGATATCAGTTCGATTTAGAGATATCGTGCTTCTGTACCCAAGACCCCAGCTAAGTAAGCCAAGGAATCAACATGTCTATTCTCACCTTGTGGTAAATAGTCGAGAGTTGCTTTTGTGAATCTGCTCATCCTATCAGCTGTTGAAATTGTTTTAACTTCAAAATATGGCTTTAAATATTTTATCCCACATTGGCAATAAAAATTAATATATATTAGTTTTTATATCTCTATTGCTTGATTAGATTTAAAATATACTCTAAGAGTGTGTGCACTCTAGCGAGATGTTTCGCATCGATCGCGACTCGCGCACGCGCGTGCACGTGGGCGAACGGGTGTTTGAGGCGCATTTAGGCACTTTTTGGTATTTTTTTAGGCGCACTTAGCACTTTGCAAGCTTGCCGTGGTTGTGAGGCGTGGGCTTAGTGGGCTTGGGTCTGGAATAGACAACTTTTTGGACTTCTATGTCTATTAGAGTCTGTAACTGGTTATATCACTATTGGGGTTTAAGTGTGACTTATTAATACTTATGTATTAATTTAAGCAGTTTTAGAACTGGACAGTTTTTAGACTCTTATTTATAGTGTTCTCTTATGTGAGTAAGATACAGAGAAAAAAAAACAAGTTCTTTTTCTTTCTCAATTTCTTTCTTTTCGTTTTTTTGGGCAATGAGGAAAGGTGAAACAAACTTGATCACTCTGTGCAGTGCAAGCACATAGTGATAGAATGGGTCTAGCTTGGTTGAATCTCAGAGATAGTGTTGCTGAGTTCTCTTGCACCTTTGGAGAGGCTTCGACTATCTTCAAGAAGCGCTTGCGCGCCTCCTTGCTTGGTTTGGTAATTGTTTTCATTTGGTGAAGATTAGTTCTTTAATTTTTGAATTTTCCCAACAATTTGAAGATATGTCAAACAATTTGACCTCTGAATTTAACTCCTTGGCTATTGTACCAACCAATTCGATGAAATTATTTTCAAATGACTCGACCCGTTTTGATGGAAATAATTTTTATCGCTGGGAGGATAAGATGGTGTTTTTGCTGAAACAGCTCAAAATTTATTATGTTCTTTCTGATATTTGTCCCACTATACCTGCTAAAACTATGTCCAATGCTGCTAAAAAACCGCTAAGGAAAATTCAGAAATGGAAAGATGATGACTATTTGTGTCGTCACCATATTCTGAATTCTTTTACTGATGCTCTATATAATCAGTTCAAGAAAAAGAACAATAATGAAAAATACTTATGGGAAGGTATTAGGACTGTGTATGTTACTGATGAAACTAGCACCAAAAAGTTTCAAGTCAGTAACTACATAGACTATGTTATGGCTGATTATAAACTGATTCTGGAGCAGGTACAAGAATTTTAAGTTTTTGCTGACTTAATTGTTTCTGCTGGGATGAAAATTAATGCAAATTTTCACGTGAGTGTAATTTTTTCCAAATTGCCTATTGCTTGGAAAGATTACAAAAAGAAAATGATACACAAGAAAGAGGACATCACTCTGGATGATCTTCTTTATCATCTATGAGTTGAAGAAGAATCTCGTAATCGTGAAAATGTAACTAAAAAGACTAATGATGGTGCTGTAAAAGCACATGTTGTTAAATCTGCATGTCCAAAGAAGACTGAAGGGAAAAAGAAATATTTAAAGAATAATTTCAAACCGATAAAGAAAGACTTCAAGAAGAAGCCTGGAACCAAACAAAATGGAGAGAAAAAGAAATCTTATTGCTATGTATGTGGCAAGCCTGGCCATTTTGCAAGAGATTGTCGTTTCAGAAAGGGCAAACAACATGAAGAAGGAAAATTAATTACGATGGTGTCTGAAGTGAATATGGTTGGAGGAGAAGTAGATTGGTGGATCGATTCGGGTGCAACAAAGCATATTTGTTGTGATAAGAATATGTTCGTGACTTATGAACCTGTGGGGGATGGGATGCACGTCTACATGGGTAATTCTTCAACTTCCACGATCATTGGTAAGGGTTCAGTAGATCTCAAATTCACATCTGGGAAGACCGTCACCTTAACTGAAGTTTATCACGTTCCAGAGATTTGCAAGAACTTAGTTTTAGTCAGCCTCTTCAGTTCTCATGGTTTCAAAATTGTGTTTGAATCTGACAAAATGATCCTTACATAAAATGGCAATTTTATGGGTAAGGGTTATTCTGTTTCTAGAATGTTTAAATTGAATGTAATGAATGAATCCGTTTCTGCATATATTCTTAAGTCCTCTGAATTGTGGCATGGTAGATTGGGCCATGTAAACTATAAATCGATTCAATCGATGGCAAGTAATGGATTAATTCCAAAACACAATCAGACTCACGAAAAATGCATAATATGCAGCAAATATAAAGTTACTAAAACCTCTTTTAGATCTGTTGATATCATCAAAGGTTTTAGATCTTGTACATTCAGACATCTGTGAGATTGCGGATGCTCTGTCCCGAAATGGAAAGAGATATTTCATTACATTCATTGACGACGCTTCGAGATACACTTACATTTTTCTTTTAAGAACTAAAGATGAAGCCTTTGACAAGTTTAAGGCGTACAAAGTTGAAGTCGAGACTTTCACAATTACAAGATAAAGACTCTTAGGACCGATAGAGGGGGAGAGTTCACATTCACAGGTTTGCAAGAATTTTGTGAAATTAGGGGCGCACCATCAAATGTCTGCTCCAAGGACACCAGAACAGAACGACATTTTTAAAGCAGAGGAATAGAACTATTACGGAAATGGTTAATTCCATGCTTATCACTTCGGGTGCTCCATCTAATTTATGGGGTGAAGCACTTCTTTCGACGTGTCATATTTTGAATCGGGTTCCTCATAAAGCAATTGGAAAGAGTCCTTATGAAGTATGGAAAGGGAGAAAGCCTAACTTAAATTATCTCAAAGTCTGGGGATGCTTAGCTCAAGTCAAGTTACCACATGTTCAGCTTCTAAAAGGTGGACCGCGGGGGTTTGATGGCGTCTTTGCTGGTTATTCTGTGAGCAGTAAGGCTTACATATTTATGAATTTGGAATCTCTAGTACCTTATTCTATTATTGAGTCAACAAATGTTGGTTTCTTTGAGAACATCTTTCCACTTAAGAAGGATAAGGAAACTGTGGGGGTTGAGTCTTCGAGTTTACACAAGAGAAGCAATGCAACTATTGTACCAGAGGAACCTCGTAGAACTGTTAGACCTCACATACCTAAAAACTTTGGTTCTAATTATGTTCTCATGGCAGAAAAGGACCCTAGTACTTATTATGAAGCAATGAGTTCGAATGACGCAATATTCTAGAATGAAGCAGTTGATGATGAGATTCACTCTATAATGTCCAACAATACATGGACATTAGTGGATCTACCTCCATGGAGAAAACTGATTGGATGTAAGTGGATATTCAGGAGGAAACTTAGACCCGACGGTTTAATTGATAAGTACAAGGCTCGTTTGGTGGCAAAAGGATACAAGCAACGAGAGGGTTATGATTTCTTCGATACATATGCACCTGTGGCAAGAATCTCCACAATAAGACTAATGATAGCTATTGCATCATTGAACAATCTGGCCATACATCAGATGGATGTGAAGACCGCTTTTTTGAATGGAGATCTTGACAAAGAAATTTATATGGTTCAGCCAGAGGGGTTTATTCTGGATAATAATAAGAAAAAGGTATGTAAGCTGATCAAATCTCTTTATGGACTAAAACAAGCTCCTAAGAAGTGGCATGAAAAGTTCAGAACGGTGTTGATTGCTGATGATTTAAATGTTAATGGTGGTGATACCTCTGTCTATGGCAAGTTTAATGGCAGAAGTGGAGTCATTATATGTCTTTATGTCGATGACATGCTTATCATTGGAACCGACAATGACCAAGTTATAAATGTAAAGAATTTCTTGTCTTCAAAGTTTGATATGAAGGATCTTGGCGAGGCTAATGTAATTCTGGGAATTAAAATTATCAGGAGCAATAATGTGATTGCTCTTATGCAATCCAAATACATCAAGAAGGTTCTGCGAAGATTTAATCAATATGAGTCTAAGCCTTCTCCTACTCCATTTTATCAAAGCATAAAGTTGCAGAAGAATGCAGGCAAACCTATAGCTCAACTTGAGTACTCCCAAATCATTGGTAGTTTAATGTATGATATGCATTATACAAGACCCGATCTTACATATGCAGTTGGAAAATTGAGCAGGTACACAAGTAACCCAGGTAAAGAGCATTGGGATGCACTATACGGAGTTTTAAGGTACCTTAAAGGTACAATGGGTTATGGGATTCATTATGGGAAACATCCAACTGTACTTGAAGGGTACTATGATGCGACTTGGAACTCGGATCCAGGCGAGTCAAAATTGGTTACTGCATAGATTTTTTCCTTAGCTGGAGGTGCGATCTCCTGGAGATCCAAAAAGTAAACATGCATAAATCATTCCTCTATGGAATTGAAGTTCATTAGTTTATTTTCTGTGGGAGAAGAGGCCGAGTGGCTGAAATCAATGTTATTTGATATTCCCATATGGAAAAGGCATGTGTCGGCAATCACAATCTATTAAGATAATCAGGCTGCATTGCTGCGAGCATACAATGAGACTTATAATGGGAAATCAAGACAGATTCATCTTAAACATAATCATGTCAGGGGGATTATTAAGAACGGAGTCATGACCGTTCAATATGTGAAGTCCAAAGAAAATTTGGCAGATCTTCTATCAAAAGGCCTTGGGAGCGACATGATTAGTTCGACATCGAGGGGAATGGGATTGAAAGTCTGCACATAGTTTCTCCGAGTGGAAACCCAACCTGTAGAGGTTCAATGGGAAATCAAACTTGTGAGTTAACAATTTGTAGTAAGCACTTCTCTTTATTTAAAGTCCTATTCCTATGGTTCTAGTGTTTCTTTATTTTGTAAAACATGTAAGGCTGGGATTGTTCTCTTAATGAGTTTAAAAGATCCCTTTGAATTGGAGTGCTTACAGATCACTCTTGGTAAACTTACCTCTCTAAGTGTAGAATCTAGTCAGTTCCTATGAGATGATAGACTGTCTCTAGAGCACTTAGTAGAAATGGATTAAGCACGGACTTTAAAGTGCTGAGCTCAAAAGTTATTTGTTTCTTTGAAAATTATGTGTGTACGACATGTCATTTTTATCAAATAGGATTATTAGTTCAAGGCTTAAATCCACTAATATTTTCTATCAATTTTAGTTCAAGGTCACTCCACTAACTTTTGACATGATAAACTTAGACATATTTTACAATGTATAGAGTCTAGTCCACAAGATACCTAAACATATGCACATGATTTGTCTTTATGCCCAAATTTTTATTTATTTGTTTTTATTTTATTTAAACCCTTAGGGGAATTATGTTTGTTATTTTTATATTAAAACAAGTGGAGGATTGTTGGAATTGTTTTAACTTCAAAATATGGCTTTAAATGTTTTATCCCACATTGGAAATAAAAAGTAATTTATATTAGTTTTTATATCTCTATTGCTTAGTTGGATTTAAAATCTACTATAGGAGTGTGTGCACTCTAGTGAGATGCTTCGCATTGAGCGCAACTCGCGCACGTGCGTGGGCGAACGGGTGTTTGAGGCGCATTTAGGCACTTTTTGGTATTTTTTAGGCGCACTTAGCACTTTGCAAGCTTGCCGCGGTTGTGAGGCGTGGGCTTAGTGGGCTTGGGTCTGGAATAGACAACTTCTTGGACTTCTATGTCTATTAGAGTCTGTAACTGGTTATATCACTATTGGGGTTTAAGTGTGACTTATTAATACTTATGTATTAATTTAAGCAGTTTTAGAACTGGACAGTTTTTAGACTCTTATTTATAGTGTTCTCTTATGTGAGTAAGATACAGAGAAAAAAAAACAAGTTCTTTTTCTTTCTCAATTTCTTTCTTTTTATTTTTTTGGGCAATGAGGAAAGGTAAAACAAACTTGATCGCTCTGTGTAGTGCAAGCACATAGTGATTGAACAGGTTTAGTTTGGTTGAATCCCAAAGATAGTGCTCCTGAGTTCTCTTACACCTTTAAAGAGGCTTCGACTATCGTCAAGAAGCGCTTGCGTGCCTCCTTGCTTTTTTCGGTAATTGTTTTCATTTGGTGAAGACTAGTTCTTTAATTTTTGAATTTTCCCAACATTAGCAACGAGGGCTGTATATTCGACCATCTTTCCATTTTTCTTGTATTGTTTAGAGTAATGGTAGATGATTATCAAAGAATTTGTATAGATTGATAGTTCAGAAATGCCAAGTTCGAGCAAAGAATTTGTATAGATAATTAGCAAAGAATTTCGTATTCTGTAACATTGTTTGACGCTTCAAAATCCAAGCAGATTGATTTCTCGATTATACCGTTTGATGAGGTAATCAGTACGATTCCAATCTCCATCTTTTTCTTGTAATCCATTCAGCTCGCTCGTCAAATGGCTTCAAAAGTGGATCTTTTGTTATCTCTTCTGTGAGGTCAGGGTCATGTTACTCCCAATCAGGATCTTCTACAAGAAAATATGCTAGAAAATCGGTAACAGCTTGACCTTTTTCTGAATGACATCGCTCGAACTTGATATCATGTTCTCCCAAACTGACGGACCATTATTGCACTTGTCGTGATTTTTCTATTTAAAAAAGAACTTCCCGGAGTGGGTAATTCATCATAACCTTGACGGAATGAGCTTGGAAGTAGTGCTTGAGCTTCTATGAAGAGTAAACATGAGTTAGAAGAAGTCACTCGATCTTAGAATATCTTATTTCTGCTAGAGTGAGGGTTTTGCTGATGAAATAGACTAGTTTTTTGATCTTTTCCTCAAGTCGAATTAGGATTGAGCTGATATAATTTTTTGTAACTGTGAGGTAGATGATCAGTTCCTCATCGCCTACTGGGGTGCTCATGATGAGAGACCTCCCAGATTGGTTTTGAGTTCCTAAAAAACTGTTTTGTATTTTTCTGTCCACCAGATCTCTCTGTTGAGCTGAACCTTTCCTCGTTTAGTACACCCTCAGAGTAGTAAAAACAACCACCAACATCGATCTGAAGACTTAGAGATGAATCAATTGATAGCAGTAATCTTACCTGCGAGCTTCTGAGCATCTCTTTTTGTTTTCGGAGATGACATGTTAAGGAGAGCTTAAATTTGATCTGGGTCAACTTCAATCACCTTTTTGTTGATGAGGTGGTTAAGGAACTTGCCTGAGTGTACCCCAAAATGACATTTATTAGGGTTGAGCCGCATTCTATATGAGCGTAGAATATGGAAGACCATGGAGAGATCGGTGAAATGGTTTTTCAACTGTAAGCTTTTGCAGAGTAGATCATCGATGTAGACTTTAATGATTTTCCCCAAGTGTGATTTCAACATTATCATCATTAATCTTTGATAAGTCGTTCCATCGTTCATCAGTTCAAAAGACATGACTCTGTAACAGTAAAATCCTCTTTCAGTGATGAAAGTGGTCTTTTCCTGATCATCGTCTAAGATAGGAATCTGATTATATCCAGAAGTAGCATCCATCATAGATAAAAGCTTGTGTCCTGCCATGGAATCAAGAATTTGATGAATGATTAGAAGAGGAAAGCTATCCTATGGAGTGTGTTTGTTTAGATCTATGAAATCTACACAAACTTGGACCTTCCCATTCTTCTTTGGTACTGTGACTATGTTGGAAATTCAATCCGGATATTTGTCTTCTCGAATGAACCCGACTTTGATCAATTTATTAATTTTATTGTTAACCTCATCTCGAAGATGAGGTGATAGTCTCTGTTTCTGTTTGACCGCTGTGGCGTTGTTATTGATGTTCAATCTATGACATGCCTTGGCTGGGTTGACTCTTGTCATTTGATCAAAAGTCCAAGCGAAGATGTCTCTATTTATTTGTAAGAAGTGAATGAGGGCCTCCTTTTACTATTGGATCAGCTTGGTACCAATATCGGTACCTCGGCTAGGTCCATCAATGTTTATATACTCTGTAGGTTCTTCTTTTAAAGGCTGGTCATCGGCGTGACCAACTTTCTATAATTACTATGCAGCAAATCTGTTGGATATATCGAGAATAGCTGAAACGGTATTTTTTTTAAGCTCATGAAAGCTTTTGACTGCCTTTGATTTCATAGATGTCGCTGTTGCGCTTGAAATGAAGTACTTGATGGTACGTGGAAGCGATGGCTTCCAAGTTGTGAATCAAACAGTGGCACATAATCCCTAAGTAATAAGATTTAGCATTAATGATGTAGAATACGACGCCAATTATGGTTGGTTCAGCAGTAATGGGTAGGATGATCTTGCCTACTCGTTCCTCCTTAAAACCATTAAAGCCACTGATACCGATATCGCGTGGAATAACTTGATCGCCAATCCCATTTGTTCGATTATGCTTTGAAAGAGAATTTTAATACCGCTACCAGTATTAATCATCATTGTATGCATTACAAATGTCTTCATCTTCAGCATGATAACTAGAGCGTTATGATGAGGAAACTTGACATGACTTATATCTAAATCTTCGAATGAAATCCTAAGTCGTTGATTGCTTGATTCAGGAAGGAGATTAGCTTCTTTATCTTGAGCGGTGAGATCGTAACACTCTGATAATCTCCATCGTTTGAATCTGGAAGAGTTGTTAATCTGATGGATCATGATTATGTTGCTATGGTACATATGGTATAAGTGCTTTTCCTCGACGTGATCTTCGATTTAAACTACTTTACTTGCGTCTTGCAGCTACCATTCTTGTATCCTTCTAGATTAACAATGTACTCATGCATTCTTCTGTCTTTGAAATATATTCTAGCAATCACTGTAAAGCATAGCAATTTTCAGTTTTATGATGATTTATCTTGTGATGCATATTGTATGGTTTACCTTCAATAGGTTCCAGTGGTTGAGATACACAGCAGAACTTGTCTTTCACTAGCACGGAAAAAAATTATGAGATCCAGACATTCATCTTGGAGAGGACCGGCTTGGGTAATAAATTACCTTTCCGAGATTTGCCTGTATTTAACTTGGAACGCTTTTGATCATCCTAGTCCTCCTTTGGTTCACTATTGCATTCTGTGCTTTGACCTTTAGTGGTCAGGACAGATTTAGTATATTTATGCCTTTCGGTCATCATCCTTTCCAGGTCGACATACCCACTGACTTTAGTAATCATGTCTTCCAAGGTTGTGGGTTTGTTTAAGAAGAGATGTTACTTTGCTTTGCAATCGAGTTGTAGCGCATTTATAAAAGTAGTAACTGTTGTTTTCTAATCAAGATTATCAACTTTTCGTGTAAGCTCCAGAAACTTATTTCCAAAGACCTCAAGCTTCTCTCTTTGTAACCGTTTGAGACAGAATGTAAATTATCTTCCTTGTCTTTATTAGGAGCATATGTCTTGATGAAGATCTTCTGTAGTTGGTCGAATGTACGAATGAAATTTTCAGGTAGAGAATGGAACCACCGTAGTGGTTCTCCCTATGGACTTATGACAAGCAGACGACATAGAATATGGCTGAGATTTGAATACAACTCAATGAATCACGGAATTGTTGAATGTGCTCCTTCGGATCTGTGCCTTTGTATTTACGTATCTTGGGGGTATTGAAACCTGTTGGTACTTCTATATCAAATAACTCTTTTGCAATAAGGCTACCTTACAACTTGGTAAAATCGTCATTATTGCCTAGTGCTTGAGCTTCGATCAACTCCTTGATATGTTGATCCATGTGCTCTTATGTGACGTACTGACGTGGTGCCTGAGTGGGTTGGTGAACTGGCCGAGGATTATGAGTACCAGTGCCCTTGCTCAAGCGTTTACGTACCGGTATTATGGGTTGAGGTCACTGCTCTTCCTCTTGATGCTTTGAAGTCCAAAGACCTCTTCTGATATTAGACTGAGCTTCTCTTCCCAAATAAATTAAAGCTTGTGGTTTATTTTAAAGATTTCTGGAAATGGCTCTGCTGGTTTATCCTCGAGGTCCTAATCTTTCTCGTATAGAAACTTGGGAGTTCGCTGGTACTTGATTACAATCTTTGGTAAGGGGAGCTTGTTGAGTATCTTGTAAAGCTTACAATGGTGTTTACATAGTTATCATCTGTTCTTCATATCTCTCGAATACTGTTAGACGAGCTTGACACTCGCTTTTGAGCTCTTTGTCACAAAGCTCACGATAAAGAATTAACTGACGCTCATTATGCTTCTTTGTCTCGGTGTGGAGATTTTCCCTTAGTTCGGCAAGCTATTTTGGTTCAACTAAAAGATCAAGTTAGACTCCTGTTGCTGGTCACTTGAAAGTAACCATGATTAAAAATGGATAGCGAATTAAATGTATGCCTTAGGATATCGTATAAATATCTTCTTTTCCACAGACGGCGCAAAATGTAATGAACTAATTTTGTAGCTCAAAATTAGATCTTATATCAAATGTACCTGCGACAAGAATTAGTGCAATTCAACAAATAATGCAGATGATTTAGCGTGGAAAACCTTTGAATAGGTAAAAACCATGACTTCGAGTTGAGGATTTAGTAACTGCCACTTGTATTGCTTGAGGCTGATATCTTATTACAAGTGATCTCCTAAGCTAGGAATACTTGATATTTAAAGATAAAAATTCTTGTGGTCTTAGAATGCAAAATTCTTGGTCCTATCTCCTCTGGAACTCATCCTTTTTATGGACCTCACTCTCAGTTCGATATCGTATAGGGCACGTTCTCTTGTAAATGGGGCAGGTGGCAATTGAATTTGTAACTGCTAGTTCGTGGGAGACAAGTGTCTTTGACTTGTTCATATTTTATGTAGTACTCGAGCCATATTCCTTATCAGTTCGTGGTCTAGGTGTCAATATTGATTGTAAATATCACGTGTATAATGCATGAGTCTGGTATTGAGGTAGTTCGAGTTTGGACTAGGTCGAGGGATAGGTCCCTACATATATGTATTTCTATGATTATTTGGATTGAATCCACTAGACCATTAGAGAAGTCTCATAGGTTTCCTTTCAATAAACTATATTCTACCAAGCCAAACACTCTTCTTATCCTCCTCATTATCTAGCCTGATAACAAAGAAGCATCTGCCAATGGTAATGAATTTGCAAGAACCTTTCAGTTGCTACTTAGATAGTGCATGCAGTTTATTCTCTTCCAGTGTGATATTGAGCATAGGAAGCTTCCCTATAAGACTAAATTTGAAATAATCTACTTCCTCCTGGATATCAACCTTAGAAAGAATTACCACTGTTCTATCTCCTACCAAAGTAGGGTTTGAAATTAGATTCAATAAAACGAATTTGGTTTAGTGCCCTTGATTTTATCTACATAAGATTGCCGAGTTTTTTGAGTCTCTGTCAAATCTTTCCCATCAATATTGTTTGTAGCATTAGTAAAATCACGGATTTTACCACGAAGACAAGCATTATCATCCAAAACCTGATTGTTACTAGAGTCATCTACCGTCAATTTCAAACCATCTTTTTCTCCCACTAAAAGAAAAAGCACATATAATAGCATTTAAAATATATCATTTTTGTGGAATGCTATTGAAGTTCATAATTTATAGCATGAACCAACAAGACGTTATAGGACATCCTAAAAATGAGCTTCATCTTGTGGCAAGTACTACAACTACTTTTCATAATGTTTGCTGTAGTATGCTATGATATCTCCACCCTTAAATTGAAATCAGTTCTGCTTAAAAAGTTACCCTCCTTCACCTTAAACATAGCTTTCTCCGCTTCGCCACGCTTTCGTCTCTGTTTTCCACCCAACACTAAGGTTGTGTTTGCTTTGCTGCTTAAATTTTTTTCAGCAGTTGAAAAAATTTTTAGCAATTGTTTTCATGTTTTTTTTGTTGCTGAAAAATTATTTAACCTCATTTTTTCAACACTTCTTATTAAGCAGTTGAGAGTTGTTGTTATTTTTTCTAGCACATATCTCCTTTCTTTTATCCAAAATTTTTTAGGTTTAATAGCTAAAGATCAAAGCTTTTTGAAGTTTTGAGAAGGCTTAGGCAGTTTTAAGCTTGATTCAATGACAACTAAGAGTTCTTTAAATATGTTATCAGAGATTGGGATTGGTCCAATTCATGGAAGCAATGAGAGATCATTTTAGGGTAAAGATTTGGAGGTTTTGCTTCGATGACAAGAGTCGAATGATCGAGAGAGAGAGAAAGAGAGAGTTGAACATATATAGAAATGGTTCAGCTCCTCCAACTATTGAAGGATTAGTAGCTGTAAAGCTAATTGGCCTTACCATTTCAGGCCGATATGGAAGTATAGAAAGCAATCTAGTTTTGCAAAAGAGTTCTGCGGTTTTTGGTAAACAGGCTAATCATACAAAAGAAAACATGGCAGTTCATGACAACATGGAGGTTTAGATAGATTTATCAGAGACTAACTTAGACAAAGAAATGCTACTTCTGAGACAATAACGTATAAACTTAGGAGAAGAACAAAGAAAGTATGAACGCAATGCAAAATCTGTCAATAGTGAGATGTTTGCAGAGTGTTAGGTGTACACTTAAGCTTCCATTCTACTATTTCCAATTGAAGAATGTTAAGAGGTATTTGGACTCACCTTTGGACAACTATTCTTGTAACGCCACCTCCTTCTCTGAATAACCACCGTACCACCGAAACTACATAAAATGAATCTAACATACAAAACCTGCCGAAAGGAATAAATGGATGCATAACGAATAACAATATATGAATCATAGTAACAATGCCTAATAATAAACAAAAAAATTACCCTGAAATTCTGGGACATTACAATCTACCCTCCTTAAAAGAATTTCGTCCCGAAATTTAAAATACTTACTAAATATAGTATAGCATATTTCAAATGTACTGTGTAACCATATCCTACTAGCGGTTACACAAGGTCGGTAAATAGAAACCCCCCCCCCTGAACTCCTCATCCAAGTACACGACAAAACCTTTCTAGGTAACTTAGCAAATATTTTTGGTAAAAATATGCTAATATATAATTTGTATGAAAAAATATATATAGTTTGATTATAAAAAAAAATTAGTTTAAAGATACAAAAATCAACATATGGGAAAGTGGAATATGATGCCCCTCTCCCTATATGAACAACGTCAAAATATGATGTATACAGCATCCCCCAGTTTCATAACACGTCTGCCATGAGATCAGGTCTGCGACACAAGAGATTGAAAAAATCGGTTAAAACGATGCAATCAATAAATGATGAAAACCAATCCAAACGATCATATTCAATAACCTGACCGATCAGGACTCGATTAGGAGCGGATACCGAAAACTTGTAAGATAAACGTTAAAATGGAATACACGTCGAAACTACTACGACGGCGAACACAACGTCGTCCAAATAACATAAAATTGCAATTCTGAAGTCGAAACCCAACCCAAAATAAACAGGGAAACAACTACCACTAGAAGCCAATCAATCACTATTCTAAGGATTTAAGATAAACATCTTGAGTCCTCTAAATCTATAACAAAAGCCTACACACTAGACCTATGCTATAAGCCTACACGCAGAAGGTCTCAAGAGATAAACTCTATTACCAAACATGCGAAAAATACACAGGACACCAAGGAATCATCCTAACTCGTCCTAAAGAATAACTCAACTTATGAGTGCTAGACACCGAGATAGGAGTTAACCTAGAGCTCTGAAACCAAGTTTGTCACACCCCAAAATCCAGTAATCGGTAGCTAGACCAATTACTGAGATTCGAGGATGTGCAGGTCGGGGAATCCAAAGATTCACCCCACGAACAACTGGGCCGTAGACAAATTCTGGCTCAGTCATTCACAATAGTATCACAGCAGAGTAATAAGAAAAACAAAAATAGCGGAAGACTAAGATAACAGAATCTAAACGTAAGATTCTACAAACCTCTACGCAACAAGCCCAACTGCAATAAAATGAGATTGAGCCTCCAGCTCAGCTCCCCAAAGATCACCACAGCAGCAACTAAAACCTAAAACAACCTGCCACTGAAAGGGGTGATGCGAGAGTGAGCAAATAACGAGCTTACTAACTCCCAAGAATAGCTAAACGATTATACTAACCAATGAGATGGATATAAATATTAATGATAATAGGATATAATGATATCTAACGATAAGCAATATATATATGTATATATCAATATATTTAGGATGACTAATAAATCTATTAATAAATATACCTCGTGCAAATGAGTGTTAATCTACACTCCAGTCACAAGGACCATTAACTACACTATAATCACTACTGTGGCTCTCAGCGCCACGCGTAACTAATCTATCTCAGGGATACAAATCACACACATGGGTAAACAACCCTCAGACAACTATAAACCAATCGGGTTATCCAAACCCTAACCAGGCACAATCCCGAAGCTACCACAAGCTGAATGAAATCGCCCATAACCAAATACCAGCCTAAAGCTCACAGCAGCCAACAGACTACCCAACCTAATAAATTAACTAGATACAGAAGATGGAGGAGTAGATGCAGAGAGGAGAGGAATATACAGAAGGAAGAGGAATCTAATGACACTGCAATCAATTAGGAGAAGAAGAATTTAAGATAAGAGTAGAGGAATATGATGAACTAGGATAATCCCATAATTATCCCAATGCAATGATATGGTATGATGATATGATGGAAAGAGATAATCTTATGATTATCCTAAGTGCAGAAGATTCTATATTAAAACATAATGCAGAAAGGGTTAAGGATTTCTATCAGAAGAACCTACGAATTGGAAGTATGCTGAGATACAATGATATGCTTGATGATGATGATGATGATGATGATGCAAAAAGATTTATGATGACGTGGGATAGTCCCATACCTATCCCAAATGCAATGGTTTAGCGATGTCAACCCAAAGGGCTAGCCCCCAAGACTAAAGTAAGCTGACAACTGCTGAAAAAGGATTTACCTTACCGGATATTGTTGGATACAAGGGTACGATGTACTGCATTAGCTCGACCATACTAAAAGATATTAACATAGGTACTTCAACCTCACCTGAGGAGTCTGAGCACCAGGAACTAGTATTCAACCATAACTTCACTCTTAGGAGAAGACTGGGCACCAGGAAATAGTATCCAACCATGTCTCTCTCCGCGGGATAAGACTGGGCACCAGGTGAACTATTCAAACTATAACTTCACTCACAGGAAAAGACTGGGCACCAGGAAATAGTATCCAACCATGTCTCTCTTAGCGGGACGAGACTGGGCACCAGGAAAACTAATCCAACCATATCTTCGCCTCTAAAACTTTAGCCCGATCTAGGGATCCTATCAACCTATCGGGGCCAGCCGATGCGGAGTTGTTTATGTATCCAATCGTTGTAAGATAAGGAGAAAATATATTATCTATGGATGTGAGCATAATCTTAGAGACTGAAATACAGCTGCTGTTAACACAGCCAGTACACAATAGGATAACCACCTGCCTGAGAACGTAGCAACCAAAACTAACACAGATGCCCTCCTGTGACTCAGTTGTACCATCTAATCCTAGATGAAATAGCAACTTAACCGTCACGACACCTAAACAATATCAGTCTCTAAGATTCCTCAAAGAAATATGATTACCATCAAGTACAACAGTACTCTGGCTGTCAACACAGACTAGTACTCATGGGGTGACCTACAAGAGTCCAACAAGTAGTCAACAATCCTTAATAATAGAACAACTCACAATCCTCCTAATCATGTACATAAGCCACCAACATGGATGTACTAGAACCGGATTCAACAGAAGGTTTCAGCCGCATTCCAACATCACGGGTGACGTACAACTTCATAAACCACCTTGCTCAGCCGTGGATCTCACTAAGCCATGCTGTCTCACTGCCTCCTAGATGACGGAGGGGAACACAGCCCTAGCAGCCTCAACCCGGGAAAAGAAGGCTTACGAGTAAGCTCTATCAGCTCTAAGAATTGTGAGGACAATAAGTGTCACGACACGATAAGTAAACAATCCTAAGGTAAACTATCAGAAGTTTACATCCACAACCAACCACCACGGACAAGCCGTCTGCTCACCATCAACAATTAACAGTCCAGGAGATACCACACTCCAACATGGAATCCAACATTCCAAGCAACCACCAATCACAGCGACAGTGTTCGAGGACCAGGCCTCGAGAACACAAAGTACACCTAGACTAGCCCTAAGACTAATCAAAGCAATAGCAGGCAAGAGGATGAGCTCTGAACCGAAGACCAATTCTTACTGAAGCTATGTCGCCCCAAGACTACCCTGGAAACAAGTCCAGCAACCCATACTAACCAAGGTGGTATACTATAAGGTGAAAACTATAGTCTCTGAACTACACTATCTTAGAGAAATGGCGGCGAAACCCACATACCGTCCATAAGTCTCTGCTAATAGTCAAGCCAAGTTACTTGTGCCCTAAAACAAGCTGGGCACCCTAATAACTAATCAACAGTACCACACTCAATATATTATACATATAGATATAGCGACTCTGGGCGTCGCAACATACTGAGAAATGCATTTGTTCTCAACCTCAATGAAGAAATGATTCATGAGAACCACCCTCAATGAAATCGGTCTAAGAGGAATCTCAGGAGTCATCGTCACATCGACGACAACAGAGAATAACCTCATCTGGCTAATCATAACCTACGGGTTCTGTCTAGTAACTAAACTTATAACTTACTCAGGTTTTACTAACTTATCAAACTCTTAAGTACTCTCTCCTAAGGTATGCCAAACGGATAACCCGTGAATGTGTCCTAAGCAATTAACCCATATACTAACATAATCACAGTAATAAACATGATAAACTATGTGATACAATAACTCATAAATCAACATAATGGTCTAGTTATTAAGGAAGATAAAACTTGCCTGATGATATGCTCGGAACGACAATCTCGGCGAAACTGCCCAAATAGCACCCCAACGGAAATGTGCTCAGCAAATCAACTTCTGGAACTCCAAATCAATCAGGGAAAAGACCAGGAACACCACAACATCAGCCACTATGAAGTACCGGAGCCCAATCGCAACTCCGACAAAGGATACCCACCCGAAACTGCATTTCAGATCAGCACCACAACTGAATTCAGTAACAAAACTGCATCTAAACCCACGGTTCACCACTCTACGCTGCGCTACTCCGATCACCCATAATCACATGAAGATATGCCACTCTAACCCCACCAAGTCAGCCACCCAACAATCACATAGCCGGTGTTCGAAGAGGGTAAAAACAATCCTCTATTTCCTCTAGAATAACAGTAACTACGGCAATAATTTCTGAACCAAAACGGCCACACTTGTCGGCTCAGGCAGCCCTCTCCAGAATAGAAACAACCACTACCTTGAGCGCAACCACCACACCTCCTCTTTCTAACTACACCAAACCCCAATCACCACCCTAACAGCTACAAGAAAACCCCATAATTTTAGGCACCCAAACACCAACAATTCAACCCACGCAATCACCGCCACCGGCCAACACCTACAATGATCACACTCCTCAAATCAACAATACACCCTCTAATCATAGACCCTAAATCAGTCCAACATCACAAGGGTTCTCACCAAAATCGAAATTAACTAATGATACAAGAGAGAGAGAGGAATTACTCACCGAGGGAAAACGACGGAGATCACGGCGAAGAATCTACGAAGAAATCGGCAAGCGAGGGAGGAGAGGATTCGGTTTGGAGTGGAGAGGATTCGGTTAGGAGAAGAGAGAGAGAGTGAAAGAGAAATGTAAGGAGAGAGAATGGACAATGATATATATAACCGACCAGTCGTTCGAACGAAAACTGGAAAAATCCAAAAATGTCACTCTGAGGTCCTCCTGAACCACACACAACGCCAAGACCCTCAGAAGGCTGGAACAACCCAAACAACCATCACAACGCCAGCAAAGGGTTCCCATGCTCTAAACACCACCTCTACCGCTTCACGGCCACCAAAATGCCTAAACCCCCAAAAATGAATTTTTGCTCAGAAAACTCCGAAAACCTATCTGCCAATACAACGGCTCACCGGAACCACACTAAACCACAAACACATCAAATAAACATCACCACCAACCCATCTAGGAGTTCCCAAGGCCACAACGCCACCTCCTTCTCCGAATAACCACCGTACCACCGAAACTGCATAAAATGAATCTAACATACAAAACCTGCCGAAAGGAATAAATGGATGCATAACGAATAACAATATATGAATCATAGTAACAATGCTTAATAATAAACAAAAAAATTACCCTGAAATTCCGGGACATTACATGTTTTTGTTTGGAGCACGAAGTGTATACAAAAATATATTTGATGATAGGAAATATGTTGAAACATACTTTATGAAGGTCTAAATCTTCTGAAGCATTCTTTTATTCTATTTTCCTAATAATTCTCTATTAGATTCAGTTGTTAGGGTGGCTCGCCAAGTATATTTTTGCTACACGCATACCAAAAATTACTTAGTCTTGTATTATTATGTCTAAACTGCTTAGCTTTCGTAATGAACTTAATAAGAGATTAGGAGTACTGTATATAGTTTTCTGAGAGTGCGAGATCACAAAGTGTTCTCTTAACATGCCCCTTTGACATACATTTCAAGACATAAAGAGTGAGCTAGGGTTAACCAGAGAATAGTTAATCCGAATGGCACATGTTGAGGAGGTGATTATTCCGAAGGTGTTAGGTAAGTTCTAAACTTGAGATAACCTCAGTGGTTATACATTAAGGGCATGTCAGAATGACTCAATCTTAATATATTTTATTTATGGTCTGCAAAAAGTTTCTTTTGTGTAGTGGGATTGGCATTATTAATGCTATAGAAGTTGTAAATGCATTTTTGGAGGAAGATGGACTCCAAAAATTTATGGAATGGCTTGAATCCTTAGATCTGACCATTCTAGGAACGCTTAATGGCCAAAATGGAGCTAATTCAAAGAAAAGAAAGTCAAAGGTAAAGAAAAGTGATGGGAGTCTTAACCAAGGTCAAGATGATTACCAGCTTGAAGATGACATTGATGATACAAGACAAACCTTTATGGATAAGTGTAAGTACCGTGTCTCCTAGAGGTAGTTTTGTTTCGGTTATAATTCCTAGTCATTGTTTCTTCTTACCATGTTTGCAGAGAAATGTCAATAAGAAGTGGCATATTTCTTCTTCTTTTCCAAATGAGGCAGCTATTTCGGTTACGTTTCTCCCACAAGTAGATAAGTCTACAAAAGCTTTCTTCTGGGAAAACAGGATTTGTTTGTTCTTCGCAAGTGAGTCATATTCGAATAAATTCTGAATTTTGAATTATGTTTCCTTCTTTCTAAATTATGGAGCAGACTATCGATCATTTGACAGCCAAAGTACAAATTATATGTCAATGTGAGACTTAGTAATGATAAGGAAGACCTCAGGTCTGATTTTTGTTGTTTTGTTTTTCATTTTTTGTTTGATTTACTAAGTTTGAAGTATTTTTGGGTACTTGATGTGTTTGGATACAAGAAAAATATAAGTAATAGATGTACAATCATATAAAGAACTAATTCTTTGTCTGCCATCATCATCATGGGATAAAGTTAAATAGTATAAGGACTCTTATTGTACCTTCTAGGAGATAAGTATGATCACCTATTAACAAAAGGCAATTTTTCTAATTTAATTCCCTGCCACCACTCTCCCTTTTATCATTCATCAGAAGCTTTTGCAATTTTATTAGTTGTTTTCCAAACAATTTTGGTATATTGTGACTTTCACTTAGACTATTCCATAGGGCTTCAAGGGGAGTTGTTTAAGAATAAAGCAGAGTGAGTTGTATTTTACCGCTTTCACTTCTAATATTGGTAAGAAACCAATCTTTCTTTCTTTGTTTTGTATACTTGTAAGCTAGATCAGATATTAGGTTTTGTTTGATTTGCTATAATATTGGCCCCCATTTGGTTAGAAATAAAGGGTTTGAGCTAGATCAGAGATTAGATTTTGTTTGTTTGGGTAACTCTAGAAACCCCATTTCTTTGGAAGGTAGATTTTGGGAGGTTTTGAGGTAGATCAGATATTGGGGTGTGTTTGTTTTGGTGATTTTTGGATACCCTTTTGTTTAAAAGAGAGGATTTGGAGGTTTTGATTTGATGGGTAATTGTTGTGTTAGACCACCTATGGTTCAATCTGATGATCAGTAGAGGAAGAAGGGGAAGAAGAAATCGATCCCATTTTCAGTTGATTATGGTTTGAATAATATAAGTGGAGGGGGGAAGCTTTCAGTGTTAAGCGATCCGACAGGGAAGGTATTGGTATTAGTTATGAGTTGGATCAAGAGCTGGGAAAGGGGAATTTGGGATCATGTATCTTTGTAGATATAAATCTATAGGCAATACATTTGTTTGCAAATTGATATCGAAAAGGAAATTAAGGATTGTTGTGGATATTAAAGATGTTAGGAGAGAGGTTGAAATCATGAAGCATTTACCACCGTACCCGAATATAGTAAGATTGAAGGATACGTACGAGGATGATGTTGTGGTACATCTTGTGATGGAGTTGTGCGAAGGCAGGGAGTTGTTTGATCGGATTGTTGTGAGGGGGCATTATACAGAACGTGCGGCTGCCATTGTTACTAAAACGATTGTGGAAGTTGTTCAGGTTTGTTTGCTCTCAAGTGTTAGTTTTCATATCTTGCAATGTTTAATTGTTAACTTATTTTGTTTTGTTTCCTATTGCGAGTTTATTGTTCGTGTTTCCCTCTAATAAATGTTTTACTTTTTTGTAGTATATGGTTTGTTTTCCTTAAATCTTAACATGGATTTTGTTTTAATGATCTTATGAAAACTGTCACTAGAAAGAAGTAAAAATCATCAGGTAGGACTGTTACCTACTTGTGAAGAATCTCCCTTGCAGATTGTCTTTATTTTTTGTACTTCACTTTTGAGATGTTATTGATTTTCTGTAGAACTAATTTGGCTCTAACATAATAAGGAAAGTTTATCCACTTTGAAGAAAGATTTTCGAGATGAGCCACAACCAAATAAAAACTAAAAGAGAAGGCGAAACAAGTAAAAGGATAATGAACGACCTGACAAGTAAAGGTAAGAAGCCACTATATCATAACGACATATTCAGTTTTAACCTTCAAATTGATAACTCATATCCCACAATGATACCTTTCGTTGTGTGTCCTTAGTCCAAAAATTGAAGCCATAGCATATCTTAGCTTTTCCATTAGAAGTCTTTCTTACGCACTGTAAGATGTAGTATTGTTTGTCCTTGATTCGTAGTATGAACTTCATTAAGGTTAAGATACTAGCCTCTATTTAAAACATATAATCTCATGTGTGTGTTTTTGGAATCTTCAAGGTCCCATGGCCTTAATTGTAATAATGCATTGCCCTCTGTCAATTGCATTTCATTTTACTACACGGTGTAATCAATCGGACTTAAAACTCAAGAACTTTTTATTTGCAAGCAAGAAGGAAACAGCTGCCCTTAAAGCGATTGATTTCGGATTGTCAGTTTTTTTTAAACCTGGTAAGACCTTGCACTAAAGTTTTCTTCTAATATGGGATAAATAATTAATAGTTGCCATCATTTTAACATTTGCCTCTTTGCTTGTTTCTTTACAACCATCGTTAAAACTTACCTTTTCTATAGGTGAGCGTTTCACAGAGATAGTGGGGAGTCTTTACTACATCGTACCAGAGGTTCTAAAACAAAACTACGGCCCAGAGGTTGATGTCTGAAGTGCTGGAGTGATACTCTACATTTTACTTTGTGGGATTTGAGCAGGTTGGTAAGAGCATCCACCGCAGCCTCTTTTAAATAGGGAGTCATTTTGGGGAGTTTGAAATCTGATTTATCCCTATCACAAAACAGCCTCCCTTAATAAAGAAGCCAAGTCAAAAGTAAGTATGCCACGTAAAACAAAAAACCACAATTTGTTACAACAGATTTTCCCCTATCTTCTGAAGAACGCTTCCTTCTTTTACCTCCTTTGAATTTTATTTTTTTGTGCTTGATCTGGTTATTAAGTTATCATAAATTTCTAACTTGCTCCTTAAATTGCTAGTTTCCCATATGTTGAGGACTCTTGCTTTGTATCTCTGAGAAAGAATTATCTCCATAGATAGTAGATATACATATTTCTATCATAAATTCTCTTTACCTAATTACAAGGTTTTATCTTATTTAATTTTTGATTTTAGTTCTAGGTATTTATTGTAATCAGGTGGGGAAGTTGTTTGGAGCAACGGTTTTAAAAGCATCGAATTAGGGGTTTGTTGTAATCAGGTAAGCTCATAAGCTTAGCATAATGTCTCACGAGTCTTCTTCTGACGATGATTTCATAATTATTACAAGCTTAGCATATGCAGAAGTTTGCAGGATCGACTATGCAATGAGAAAGAATTGTTAGCCATGAAAAGCTTAACTCAGACTACTTTTCTAATCCTTCTGTTTACAACGACACCATATTTAGGAGAAGGTTTCAAATGAGGCATTCTTTATTTCTTCATATTGTAGAAGGCGTAGTTCAACATGATTCATACTTCGTACAACGAAGAAATGTTGTCGGAATCCTTGGATTTTCCTCACTTCAAAAAATAATTGTTGCTTTGAGAATGCTTGCTTATGGAGTAGCAACAGATAGCCTAGATGAAAATTTAAGGATGAGCGAAACCACCATAATAGAAAGCCTTAAGAGATTTTGTGTAACTGCTATTAAGATTTTTGGGGCTGAGTACTTAAGATCACCTAATAGTGATGATGTCCGCCGATTGCTTCAAGTTGGCGAGAGACGTGGATTTCCAGGAATGCTGGGGAGCCTTGATTGTATGCACTGGACCTGAAAGAATTGTCCTACTGCATGACATGGAATGTATAAGGGTCACGTCCACAAACCAATAATTATTCTTGAAGCTGTTGCTTCATATGATCTCTGAATTTTGCAAGATTTTTTTGGAATGTCGAGCTCCCAAAATGACATAAATGTTCTTCAAAGGTCTAATCTATTCTCGGATCTTGCGGAAGGTCGTGCTCCAGCTGCAAATTACAGAATTGGGAAGAACCTTTATACGATGGGATACTACCTTACAAATGGTATTTATCCAACATGGTCCACATTTGTGAAGACGATTCCATATCCACGAGGAGAAAAATGTAAATATTTTGCTAAACAACATGAAGCTGCAAGGAAGGACGTCAAAAGAGCATTTAGAGTACTTTAGTCACGTTTCGCTATTGTGCGAGGGCCTGTACATTTTTGGGATCCTGCTAATCTTAAGGATATCATGACAGCATGCATTATTATGCACAATATGATTGTAGAGGATGAACGTCACCTTTACACGAATAACTTCGTTAATGAAGGGAACGACATCTTTCCTCCTGTATCTCGTAATCGAATTGTGTCGTTCAATGAGTTCTTAGATATGCATATAAAAATTTGAGATTCGAAGCAACACTCCCAACTCCAAAAGGACCTTATCGAACATCTGTGGGCGCGACGAGGTGAGAGTTCAGGTGAGAGCTCAGATGACGTTATCGCAAATGACTTACCAAGTTCACCTAATGTAAACTAAACATAATTTTCACAATTTCGTTCATGTCCTCTTTTATTTCTCAATAAATAAATTGAAAATGTTTCTGCTTTCTATTGAGTTGTGGCATCTATTTTTAAGATAGGAATTATGATGTTGTCATGTTGATATTCTATTTCAAATGGGAATACTGGGAATTGGAATTGAAAGATGTTTTTCATAATACTTTCAAGGAAGTATAATGCTTGTCATATTGATATTCTTAAGATAGGAAGTATATATGATGTTGTCATGTTTTTGAAATAATCAAATGTGTTCTAAACTGGTTCATAGTACTGATTATGGTCTTGAATCAAAGTAGAGGTCATAAGCTTTTACTCTGATAAATTAGATACCCTATTTCTAATTGCAGGTGGATATCATCTTTGTAGCCATTTCTATTATTCTGAAATGCATCCTTGACCTTCCCTAGTTTGATGAAAATATTCATGTTTTCACAAATTTTTTGTTATGTTCCTCTTCTAAATCTAAAGGAGTGAAGGTGGGTGCAGTTTTGAGCTTCCTATTTATGATTAACTCTTACTATCTTAGTAGAATCATAATGTACAAATTCAAAATAACAGATACCTTGCGTTTTCTTTTCCCTGCAGCGATTTGTCTAGTGCTGAAATTTTGATGCAACGGATAGAAAGACGTCTGATAAGAATAAGCAAGACAATCATATTGTTGATAGGGCATCATCTTTGCATCATTTTTTATTAACTTGCACTATCCAAGTGAGTGTTTTTTTTCTTGAACTTAAGACATGTAACGATAAGAAAAATGTAAAGAAGATTCAATCAAAACCTTTACTGTGTGTATGATGATATGGCGATATAAAAATGAAATAGGAGCCACCTAGAGGAGGTGTTCTTACTCTGAAACACTGATGGCTCTTTAAAACGCAATATTGGAGGGACTGAGGCCCTAATTAGAGATAGTCTTGGCACTGTTATGGTAGCACCTTCTGGCACCATGATTAGAAACAATCTTGGATGTAGCTTTCCTAGTGCTTTTGCTTTGTCTCCATGGGACAAGGTTGGGGGTTGTAAAAATAAAAATTCATTGAAATTAAGAAAGTTACAAAAGGAAAGTTAAAAATATCCCAAAACGGTCAAGTTAAAACTTCAAAAGAAGAAAACACTAAACTATTTAGATTATTTCTTGTAAAAAATTTCAGCTTCTTACGGTGTAGAATTCTTTTGTCATTTCATCCATTACGTCGGTATCTTGTAACATTATTCTCTTATCTTCTTTAAATTGGTCCATTGGAAAATGCCCATCTCTATCATATTTTTCCTCAATAAATTCTTATAACACTTAGTAAATTTTGAGTCAAGAGGGCTTTCTATTTCTTTTCCCCTCCGCTTCCTGAGTTCTTTCTCTGCTTTCTTTCCATTCGGCCTTTGTGCACTACCTTCATTACCATCAACTGTTTCATTCTCATCAAGATTAGTTATGGAGTTGAAGGATTACCATTTTCTGAATTTGGGCATTCGTTGGAGACTTTGGCTTCCCTTTTTTTCTTTTCAATTTCTTCCTTTCAAATTCTAACATCCTTTCTGTAATGCCTAAGCTTTCCCAACAATGATCCAGCTTAAAGTGCTCCTTCTCGATCTTTTCGTACATCTTACGGGCCATCTTAACCTGAGGGGTAGTTAATAAAAGGTAAAGTAAATGATTAATAAGAGTAAAGGCAAGAAACAACTTATCAGGCACACCCAATCAGCTTCAACTTTCCCACTGGAATTTCGTTTTACAATTGCGGCGTAGTACCCACAAAATTTTTGTCTTTAGTTGAATATGGGACCACCGCTTCATTAGGGAGTTCAGACTGCGTTGCACATCGGAGTTCTTGTGCTCCTCAAATAACTCCATATTTGATTCAATAAGTACTAAATTTTGGTCTGTGGCATGAATGGCGTCTTGGTTAATGTTAACTAATTCGATACAGGCATCAAATCTTCTTATGATGTGTTAGCCCCCACCACGTGCTCCAACAAGATTCATATCCTCGATTGAATCTTCAATAATGTTGGCTGAACGGGGCATGAGTCATGAAGGGTGCTTGAGAAATATTTGAAGGTTGGGCTTGTGAAAAGCTGTTGGGGAAAAGAAGGCAACGAGAATGCATGTTGTTGGTTGCATGTAATGTTGCTAAAAAATTTATATTGCATAAGAGCTTGTTGATGGAAATGTCTTCAACAGCGATGGCTTGTTGAGAGTCATTGGTGAATTGATCAACTGACGGATTCTGATTGTTAAGTGTCATATTTGAATCACCTAACTTTGAGGTACAGAGAATATTATTAAGTAAATGAAGACTTTGCCTGCGAAATGAATTAAAGAGAAGAAATAAAACATTAGATATTGCAAAAATAGAAAATGCTAAAGAGCTACACCCTAAAGTAAATTTTCCCTCTTGCATCATCCTGAACATATTCTTCATATCATCACTGAAATCAGCATATAGAAACTCCTCATAATCCTTTGCAGTTCTTAGCTTGAACAAGCCATAAGCATAGAGTTCGTTTCTCTTAAAGTGTGGACTATCTCAAATATTATGAAAATTTATTGGTCTTTCTATATAGCAGTTGTTATTTTTTGAAACTTTTTTTTTTTCAGTGTTACTCATAAGCAATGATCCAGTTATAAAACATCGCCCCTTTACCACTATTGATGGTAACAGTAACAGTAATACTCGTAGGCTGCATCCAAAGAATGATTCATAATATCTTTACAACCATGATCTCTACAAGTGGATTATAAGTATGATATTTTAGTTTGATTTGAAGAGATTTAATTAACTAAACAGTAAGTAAAGGACTATATGGTTGCTACATCAATATTAAGACTTGTATACCTTGGGCTCCATGCTGGATTAAACACAATAACGCAATCTGCTTAGTAAGTGTAAGACCAAGACCACCAACTTGAGATGTCAAGAGAATATAGGAGCACCACCTTCTTGGAAGTCCTAGAACAAAAAAAAAATAAAGAAAACATAAATATCAGAATAATCATTGAAAGATAACAGGAATACCTTACTTGTGAAAGCACATTCGCCCAACGTATTCACCACTTCTTCGGTGAACCCAAATCCTCATATGGTACTTATAAATCTCTTGCACTAGTCGTCAGGTACTAAAGATAGTGTAGAAATGTAGGAAATGATTGTGACTTAGCCAAGGGAAGAGCAACGGCTTCTTTTATAATGCAATTCTTCTTTAGTGTAAATTTTGATATGGAGCTCTTAGTTGGTGAACTTGGTCATTAGGGTGAAACACATTAAATCTGGCATGTGCTGTGTGATAGTTCTTTAATTTCGCATTCTTATTGCTTGTATTGCTTGTTTTCAGCAATATTGCTAAGCAATGCATAATTATAAACTTAATAATTTGCTCTAAGAAATTTTTTAGTGTGTAACACGGCAAAAGATCTGGAAATTTAGGGCTTTGGCTGGCTTAACCATTGGTCAGTTGAGTGGTGAAAAATGATTTGACATTGATTTTAATCTGCTATTCAGGATTTTGGAATTTTCCCTAACGGCGTTAGGGGTTTGCACTCATATATAGTCCACAACCTTGAGCTTATGATTTAAAAGCTACTGTGCGGACCTGAGAGACTTGTAGCCTCCACCTTAGCCTATTTAAATCTCTCTGATTATGTGAAGTAGTAAATAACCTTGCCTCGCTTTTGCTTCGTGTAGTTATGATTGATGGTTATTTATTCAATATTTAGAGTTTATACTGTACATTTATAGGTGCAACCCAATCTGTTTAGTCAGTATGTATTCATGCACTTTTCTAGTCATGGCAGAATGTATTTCATCAGATATCAAGCTAGTTTCACAATTTCATCACACACAGAGAGTGTAAAACCAAAAAGCTTAACTCCAGTACACATAACCCAAGATGATGAAGACTGAGATTAAAATCAAGGGTAGAGATGGTGAGAGATGAATATGATACCAATAATAAACATCAAAATCTAAAGAGAGTGAATCGACAATTTCAAATCATGAAGAAAAGTACCTACAAACCTTAATTCTTAACATCAAAAGAAGAAATCAACTATTCATAGAAAAATGGTACAAAAAAGCAGGATTCAAGTTGATATTTACATGATTGGGAGGACTGCCAAGAGAAGGAGAAAAATTAAAGCTAGAGGAAGAAGAACGAAAGGGAGAAGATACGAATAGTATAACTGGCTAAGATCTACTTTTCGAAAAACAGTTGCCACTCTACACTGTTATTTGGGAGATAATGTGAAGAAGAACGAGATGAACTCCATTCACGTCTGCACTCTGATCAAGTAGCGGATATGCGTTTACACGAACCCTCATCAAGTAACGATTCACCAAATTGAAGAGGATGCTTGGAATGGTCATGGACAAAACTTAAGCTAAAGGGGGATGTTCAAGTTAAGCTTAATTGGTGCACATATTTTACGGATACTTTGGGGCAAAAATAAAATATGAAATTTTCAAGAAGTTGAACCTTTCACATTCGTGTACCTATTTTTTCGGTTTTAAAATTTTGTATAGTTTCGTAGTGTGATGTAAAACCTCTTAATGGGTAGTGGGGTGGTGTAAAACACTTCTCTAGTACCTATATAAGGTATATGAACTTTTTGTTTTGAATATGAGTTTGTTCACGAATACATCAATACATGAGTTTATTTGCCTCTTCATCTTATCATTTTCGAAAATCTCTTTCATTTTCATTGTTCATATCAATAGATTCAACCTATCATGCCTTGTAAACTTGTGGTAGAACAGACCTTCTTATTGGTCCAAATTTCATTTCATCGCAAAGTCGTACGAAGGATATATAAATGTGTTTTAGGGCCAAAATTTGAGACACCGCATGCGTTTAAGGTTATTGGAAATCAAACCACACACATGGCAGTGGTTATAAAGTTGCATTTGCTCATTTCTGCAGCGACCAAACTGAAAGGTCCTGAGAGTCCTGTTCACTCCTTGAAGCTCATGTAACTAGCATTAATGGTTTTTGCCACGAGCTACCCCCTCTTTCATAACTCCCATTTACAACAAATAGTTTTTTTGATCGTGTATATGTCCTCTAAATCCAAACATCCATGATCGTCTATCTTTATAGTCCAAATTTAACCCTTATCAAATATGTTTCTCAAGTAAGCTAACTTTGCAAATTTGGGCCTTATAATCCATTAACATTGGCTAGATAATCTAATTGTGATTACAATAGATAGGGTTGCGAGTACTAAAAACAAAAAAATTCATTGTAAAGTATTTTTTTTTCCTTTTTATAACTGGAACCAAGGTTGGCAGAGAAGTATTACATTAGCGAGTGGTTCATTTTCATCACTCATCCACTATGGCATCGCAGGTCATGTGAGATGGCATGATGAATACCATATGATGGACCATTTGGCCATAACCTGTATCACCATCTTTTTTTCAACAAAGGCCTCTACTTTCATTGCTCAGACATTCGCGTTTCTTCGAACCATTTACGTTTGGGCAAGTAATTTCCGAAATGTTGGATAACGCTTAGATGCATCTGTTACGATGACTTTACTGGCTCTAGTAAGATGGCCTACAACAGTGCGAATAAGTGGGACATCCACTGCAAGTTCCTACCATGGGGCTGAAGAAGCTTTTCCCGCATATGGAGAAATTCAAGCCGGTTTGCCCATAAGGGAGAACTTTCCATGACGTCTGGATATCCGCTACATGGATGTTCTAACGCAGCTATGTAATTCTTAGCAACGTAAGTCCTCATCTTTGTTCCATTTTGCAAAATCTCCATAAAGTTAATCTCAAAGGTTGAGTTGCAAGCTTGGATTATTTACATGGCAATAACCCAATCAATGTCCATTCGAGATTTCTACACTGCTAGCTTTCAAGCAATTGGATACATTTTAAAGACGGCCTCAACCTGGGGTCAATCTAGTATTTAGTCTTGCGGTGAAGCAGTCACGCGAAATCTAATTGACCTTTGCCAATAAAAATGATCCATATTATTGTTTATACTTTGCTGTCAAAAAATCGACAGATCCTGCAGCCTTGGAATCCACGTGAATGACATCTAGAGATTTCTTTTGCAAGTTTACTTAGCCAAACATCAAGATCCCTTGTGCCTTCTTCTGGTTGAGTGGCCTCTCATGTTAACTCGCGGTTTAAGCTGATAGGATCGCTTCTTTTGTCCAGCTAGACTTGTATCTTTTACCAGAGCTTATTGATTTCTTAGTAATCTGGTTAATGACTCTTGACCTCTTGATAGGCAGCCTTTGTTTCTTCGCAACATGGTTTAATTCCCTTTCATGGTAAAAACTTCATGAACTTCTCCTATAAGTCAAGGAAGGTAAACTGTAAATAAATTAAAATGACTGGAACAAAGAATAAGGTCAGGTGAGTTCACCAATGTGATTTTCCCATTGTGTTAGCAGCCATCATATGGAAATGACTCCATATGTCAGCAAACTTACCACTCCTAAGAACTGCCGACCACCCCTGCGGGTTGAAGGTGTGCAAAAATGTCAAAAATCATTTTTCCAGAAGAACTTTGATATCTGCCACGAATGAGTTGAATTCTTACCCTAATGCTAACTTTTTTGACTTATCATCAAAAACATTGCTTGGTCTTGCTTTTACATTTCCCAGAATACATTTTGAAACCTTCTCACATGTTGTAACCAATATAGTCCGGAAAGGCACTTTCTGAGCTTCAGCACACTTTGGGTCTGCATTAATCTTTTTCTTCACCAGGCCAGGTCTTCGCATCTCAGAACTTTAGGCCCATGGGTCTCTCTAAATCTACACATAGCGAATATATGCCTGTGCAACTCCTTTTTAGTTTCTGCAAAGAAACTACTTGTTTTCAGACATAGAATAAAAAGCCCCCCAAGAAGTTGCATTCTGTCTGTCCACTCTTATTATCCTCGTTAAGGGGCGTGAGCTTTGCACACCTCCTGATATGTAAGAAATAGCAGGGTTTCAAAAAGTTTATGGTTAGAGCGCCCATTATCCTCCCTAAACTTTATAGGGAGGCCAAACAGGTATAAAAGTTTTTATAGCCTCCCATAGTCCCTTTTTTCATTCGTCTCTCTCTCATGACTAGGAGCCAAGGGGAAGGTTGGGTCACGTTCCAACTTCTCACATACTGGAATGTTTAGGTATAAGCATATTATGTGGGCGTAAAAGTATATTTTGGGAGAAAATGTCCCGATCAAGGAAACCGATCTCATCTCTTTCTAATCCTTTTGTT